>JARYHS010009186.1:136675300-136935235 GCA_031002005.1 Vandiemenella viatica
AGAGTTAATTGTTTGTAGAAGTAATTCATTTAGTCACTACTTAGAAATTACCAGTTTTCTGTCACTCGTTACTAGCATTACTTTTCACTTGTTGCGGTTTTTGTTTCAGTTCGTTTTGCCACACAGCTGTGATATAGAGTCAAGATAGCGCTGTACAGCTTTACTGGCTTCTCAATTTCTGAATATCTAATAGAATTGCAGAAAAGTTGTGTATATAAAATTTATTTAAAAAAGAGCAATTTAAATGTACAATACTGATGATACAGATGCCATCCATAAAATTTGGAACAGTTCACAGCACGAAATTTCTCTCGCAACCTGAAACCAACTCATGAACTGCTTCATGGAAACAAGAGACCCAATAAATAAGCGTTTTGCTTCATTACTTTGAAAATGATGATGTGATAACATTGATTTCCATTGTTTTGTTTTTCTTGTAAGAGCAATCCAATTTCATCGCTTGTAATTGTTGTAAAAATAATAGTCACATTAGATTTTTCTTAACATTTTATTAATTCTTTTATTGCTATTAATGATGTTTAAAATTGTGAAGAATTCAATGTTATGATGAAAATTATTCCATTCTAGTTGTTAAGGATAATTTATAATCCAGAAACCAAAACTAAAATTAATAAACAAAAACTAACCCAGCGCGATGACGTCATCGCTCCAGGTCAGCTCTTGTCTTCCGCCGTTTCTGCGACACCACATTAACAAACAGTTGGTTGAAAATGAGGGCAGATAGTCGGCTTCTAAAGGTCCCAGAGTTGTGATAATTATACACGGTTGGAAGCCCGAGAGGAATTAATTAATAACTAAAATCTGTATCTTTATAATTAAAACCACTCAAAGACCACCAGTGGTTCTCAGTGCGGGAGGTACAACGGCACCGGGCGCGAGCCCACGACCACGCGTACCACCAGTCCTGATTGCGGTTTTGAGACGATTTTACACAATCGTCTAGGCGAATGCTGGGACGGTTCACAATATCCGCCTCATAAAATACACACAAGTAAAAAAGGCACTTACCATACAGACACGTGAAGTTACAAGTTTTACAGACTAACGGTAACAGAAGAATTTCCTCCAATAGATTAGTTACTCCGGGTATAACGAGCCCTATTAGACTTGGGGTAGGAACTCAGTTTTCCACCCTCCCCCCCTCCTTCGAATCAATCACATCTCAGGTGGCCAGTTGTCACGTGGTCTTTGGTGGCCGAATCGGAGGAAGAAAAAACCGCCAAGAATAAATATTACAATTGAGCCGAAAAAAAAAACATATTTTTATTACAAACAGTCATAACATACAAAATAACATTAGACAAAAAACTGAATCCGGTGTCAAAATATGTACAGCAGTTTATTGTAATGAATAACTTCTACCAGTCCGGACCTAGCAATTTAGCATCTAAAACGCTGGCCTCTCCGGTATGAGTACGGCCTGGGTATTGGATAATTTTGATTGAATATATTGACCTTATTGTACCCACACTCAGGGGGCCGCCAAGCGCAGCTGAGGGCACCCAAGCTCAGTTGAGGGGCACCCTAACCAGATGAGCGACCTTTTTTTAGCTCTACCAAGTCTTCTAAGGGGTTCCCCTAAGGCACAGGGAGCCCCGCACTAGACTTGGTAGAGCTAAAAAAAAAAAAAGGTCGCCCATCTGGCCTGAGGGTCCAAAATATATATATATATATTTTTTTTTGACTTAGCTACGCCACTAATTGTACTGTCTGCAAACAGCAAGATCAGTAGGCAACGAGATACAATTGAATCATATCACTCTCCCGAAATGAAGTACAGCCAAAATACGTAATTTTACAGGGAGGCAAAAAAAAACACACACACACACACACAAACGCACAAAAGTGTAAACTGTCATTTTACACTCAGTTTAACACAAAATTTCAAATTTTCTAGCTCTGTGTTTGTTCTTCCGGGACAGCGAAATATGTATAAGGCTACAGAATCATAACAATTAGGCTTGTTGCATGACTAGTGGCCAAATGCCATTATAGATACATCCACTAGCATGATCGTCAACATCCGCGAAATCGGATCTGACACTTGAGTTCCTGTTTGCAAGTAAATGATTTATAGCTCGATCTGCGAGTGATGAGAACATGAAGATAGCCAGCCGCAGACAATATATCAGTGTCAATAAGCATCCAATCAGTCAACGAACAAATCGAGTCATACATAAAGCTGCAGATGGATGATCGACATTACAGAACAGGAAGGGAGGTAGAGGTGACGACAGCGGAGCGGTAGTGCGCGATGCCATAACGGATAAGAGTGGCGACTGGAATAGCAAGTGGCAGGTCCCAGCGAACTGCGCACTCAGCCAGATTGCGCAACTGGACGGCGACTGCTGTGGAGGAAGGCACTCATCTTGGCCGGCAGCCACATCTTGCGTCAGCGATGAGCACCATCAGCTGCGTAAATACTATCTTCCGCACATAACTGCGCTTTAAAAGACAGTCTGAGTACACAGCAACTGCAGTCTGGCCCAGAGCCATTACAGATAACCATGAGAAAGCCTTAAAACAACAACGCTGGGTGTTATCAGAGGTTAAAACCACTATACTCAGAAAAACATAAATGGATGTTCGTCACTTCTTCGTCTTATGCGGTCAAGGAGAGGATCGTAAACGTCAGTAAATCGTATTTCGTCTGTCTTGAACTATTTCTCGGTAGCCAAATCACTGCAACAACGAATTTACGTCTGAATGGGCCGGCGCCATGTTTCACCCTCTCCCTTCTTCATCTCATACAATACGATCATAATCTATATTGAACACATATACTATCACAGTCATCAACACTTACAATAGTGCATACGAACACACAGTGGGGAAGGCAAGGTGAAACCACTTCAGTTCGTCTTTCCCACGAGCGTGGTGGGTGAGCGGTTAACGCTCTGGTCTCGCATCTGGAGGACGCGGGTTCGAATCCCGTCCGGGCATCCAGATTTGGGTTTTCCATGGTTTCCCCAAATCACTCCAGGCGAATGCCGGGATGCTTCCTTCAAAAAGGCCATGGCCGAATTCCTTCCCGTTCCTTGTCCTCAGTCCCATCCCGGCTCTAATTACCTTAGCCATCGACGAGGCGTAAAACTATAAGCAAAAAAAAAAATCGTCTTTCCAAGATAGCACCCTCGATTGGAGTCGCCTTCTCCCGGAATCGGGCATGGAATTAAAAGAGAATAGCCAATTCATTAGGCTAAGAATGAATCGGTGAACGGAGCTCGGTGAGATGTCATTAGGGGGAGGAGGATTCAGATCCTTGTTCGTCATCCTGATTTCGAATTTCCATTGTTTTCCGAAATCACTCATGGTCCTTCAAAAGATTGGAACCGAATTTCTTCATGCTGGCTGCCTCCCCCCCATTTTCCACATTCTCTGTTGTCTCTGAATACCCCCCCCCAAAAAAAAGACTTCATCGTTTTTAGTATTACGTAGCAAAGTGTCCTGTAGTTCAGTAATGTTACGGCTGTCTGTCGATCTGTCACAGTCCAATACCTTAAGCGGAACAACAAGCAGACGTCAAATTTGCGCAGGTATTTCGTTGACTAAAACCGCGTTCGTACTTAAAACATTTTAGTGTTTTTTGTGTAGTGTCAAGGGCAGTCGGGATGAATTAACACAATGTTATAATTCCGCATTTCTATTGTGGGATGTTATAGTCGAAACTGGATTCTTATTGTCAGCTAATATGAGAATGTCTTAATTTACAAATAACTTCCACTGTTTCCCAGTGGAGAAGTAGTAATTTGCATCAGTAATAGAGATAGCTGAATTCACTTTGCAGAGGGATTATGATTTTCGCTGCTATCTTAGAGTCAATTTAGGTCGAGGTAAGTTTTGGTTTTACGACTTGTTGATGGCGGAGCGTTTAGATATGTCGTCTAGGAATAAAAAAAAATCGATTTTTTACTTAATTACAACCGCCATTGTTCTAGGTCCCTATGCTAATGGGATCAGCTGGTATAACGTTTTATATTATTTCCATTTGGTCATATACGATACAGCCTTCAAATACTTAGAGAGTTTTGAAATTTGAATCACAAATTAATGAAATTTCAATAATTTTATAATATTATTACTTATATTCTCATGCAACTAAGGCTGCAGTATCTTTTGAAGAATGTGTAATATGAAAGTAACAAATGTTGGTAGCTGGTGCTTTGCACTGATTTCAGTAAGGCAGACAGGAAACTTTGCTGATGTGTCTGAATTTGCATTGAAAGAAGAGATAACTTAGATCTCCTACCTTTGATTCCTCGCAGTCACACAATGGGGGAGGGGGGGTGTTAGCCATGCCTATCTTACACGAAAGACCCAGGAATTGCAGCATGCCCGCATCCGTGTTATGCTATTTATATACTTCCTACTCTGTAATATAAGATTGCACGAATACCGTTCTTCACTAAGGCATATCTTTGCTCTTGATGATTTCCAATCTTATTATCACTGTTGCATTGCCTCTAATTGTGAATTATGACTGCGCTAACAACAATTAGACATTATATTGGGCAACACGGTCAGACATATAATTAAAAGCTGGTTTTGTATTTGAGCTAGCAGAGGACAGCATCATGGTCTTTCCTGGTACCACGGAAATTCACTGTGTAACAGAAAAGAGAAACAAGCCCTGTGTATAAGCCTAGAGGATTACTGGAAATTCCATAAATTAACGTGAACAGGATATTCAGGTAAGCAGACTGACAACAGATTTTGAACACACGCCTACAAAGCTTGTGGGTGGTATCGCATATACACGATAAGCCCTGATCCGGCTCGACATGAGTAATCTCCCTTCTTATTGTTGGGTCTGATTAGACTGTTTTTATGTCTAGTGATCATTTATCCTGATTATTTCAGCTAAGGCATAACCTGGGAACTCAACGGAGAACAGAGACCAATACAGTTATACAGAACCAGCAGTCGAGAATCTTCTGTGATATTAGTGAGTTTGCTTGAAGAGATCGACATGAGTCCCCTGGACAAATACTTCTTCATAGAACGTAGGCCAACTGTTTCGTGTGATGTGACATACATGTCTACATCATCTCGAAGACGCCACAATAAGGTTCATTAGATATCATATTTAGTATTTAACGTTGGAACAACAAATATTTCTTCAACGATTGGATAAAAGGCATTAAAAGTTTCGCTGCTTTCTCCTGTTTTTTTCTTGTAAGCCAATCATTTTCTGAACTACGTTGGTTGTCATAGGTCACATCACCTGTCGTAATACAAAGAACGTGTAGTAGGGAATCTTTTGCTGTATTGCTGGTGTGATTTGCAGAGCGCTCACTGCGTGAGAGGGGCATATCAGGTGTCTACTAAACAATATCTCATAATCTGACACTATGGTTTTTCATAGATGGTAGGATGGCGATGTTATATATACTCATCAGTATAATTTGAACGACGCCACAGGAAGGTATAACAGACTACCTTCTACCCGCGACTTCACACGCGTGGACTTATAATTTTATTGCTAAAATTGGATATAGAAAGCTGTAAGCTACGTCAAAGCTGTCAAAGCAGGGAGTAGGGATAATCACTATACTATTCTACCACTGAAATTGTCTAACGGAGAGAAACAATTTGCAACCTGTTTAAACACAGCATTAATGCAACAAACTAGGGGTGGGATGAGGTGCTAACTATGGCATACTACCTACCACAGTTACTCCGGCAGATATTTGTTTGTGATTTAAAATTATGCCACTTTGTGGGGACATCTTATATCAATACCGTTTTGTACACAACGTCTTTGGCTTGCTGTCATTTGGTAAGGTATATGGCCTTTTTTGGTTGGAAACCCGTAAGCCAGCTACATATAACTGCACAGGGGGAGAAAAAACTCGTCTTATCTCTGGTGCAGCGTAAATCCGCATTTGTACTACATAAAAGGTTGTGTCTGTACACGAAATATATGAACAGATAATACACAAACTGACTGCGAGAGAGAAAAATCCTGAGGGACCGATTTAAAATTGTAGATATTTGTACGCGATATCCATCTGTCTGTCACTGTTCATTTAATTTCCAAAATTTAATTTAAAAAATGTGAAAGCATCCAATATGCTATCTAATAATGCATACTATTTTCTTGTTAAATTTCAGCAAGATCAGTTTAGCCACATAGTCGTGAAAACGTAACAAATAGACAGAGTTACTTCTGCATTTATAATATAGTAGCTAGTATTCTACAATTTAGTAAGAATGGACTTAAAATTTTATTGCTGGAATTTGGTACAGGAATCTGCAAGTAACGTAAAAAGTGCCCCAAAAAGCACGGAGTCGGAATGACACAAACTGGCTTCAAGAGAAACAAAGCCTAAGCGAGCGTTGTAACATTACAGAGACTTACACACGCTACCCATCTGTCTGTCATAGTTCGGTTAGTTTCTAAAATTTCATGATAAAATACGTTATTTATCCAGAAAAAAGTATTCTTTATCCTTTCTAATGATACATAATATTTCCTTGTCAAATTTAATAAAGGTAGGTTTAGCCATTTCGTCGTAAAAACGTAACAAACAGATAAAGTTTCTTTCGCATTTATAAGAGACATATACGTATAGAAGTGTAGATTCTATTATCTTACGTTGGAACAGTAAACAATATTTGTGTAACAGTTTTTGTTTATTCTGAGTTGGATGAACGTCATTAAAAGTTTGCCTTGAACTCCAGCATCACCTCTTTCCTTCATGTGTAGCCATCACGTATTGAACAAGGTTAGCTTGCGCGGGCCGCATCAGCTGTGGTGACAAGTAGTTTGAAGCCATTGAGCTGTCGCCATTGTTCACCCGCCTGAGACGTCCTCCTGCTCCCGATCTGCGAATGCGAGTCGGGAAGTCTGCCTGCAGGCGCACCGGAAATTGCCGCCACTCGCGCCTAATTCTGTGTTCCGGCCCTTCACTGGGCGCCCCTCCCGCAGCCAACTCACTACTCTCATGACGCTGGTCACCACAGCAGCAGCAACCTCATACGAGAAAGCTCTCACGCTATGTCAAAGAAAAAACAATGTCATGTATAAGCTGTGACAATGTTGGCGGAAGATAAGATGCGGGAGACAATTAAGAACTGTAAAGTTTAGAATAAAGTAGTTAGTAAGGAAATTAGTTAAGGAATCTATATTGCTGTGATGGAAGAGAAGGTGTGAACATTTGGAGCAGTAGGAATTCTGAGGGTAAGTGTACGCGCAGGATGGCAGCCAGTATAAGCTCGAAAGGAGATGCTAAGAGACAGTCACATTAGTTCCAGTTCCCTTGTTAGAGCCAGGGGTAAAAATCTGGAAGTCAATATGGTGGAAACAGAAACTTAATCTATGGGTGGGGTAAGATATATCTTTGCGAAACGGTATTTCTCCATAAACCAGACATTTTGAAAACAGCTGTCAAGAAAGTAGGATTGGCAGCTGAATCAGTTACTAAGACAGAATATAACCCAAGATTCCGTTATGTGACAGGCTATTTTATCTCTGAAAAAACCACAGTAGTAAGGCTCAGCTCTTGTCTGTACTTATTAGTGTCTGTATCGAGATAAGTACCGTCTAGTCATACGCTAGAATAACGTGATGGAAGCCATCTCTACATAAAACGATGAAGTACATTTTTCGCTATGCTTCTCCGTCTCTCCTGTGAATCTATGCTGTACGCTCCCCTTCGCTACGATATTATGTTAATACGGTGTTATGATGAATCTTAATACTTTGTAAGATAATTCGTTAGTGTTTACAACAGCTGTTTTGGAAGGTTGCTCTGTTGAAGGAAATTATATAGTGAATGAACAATTATTCATGGAAAACTTATGGTATAGATTTGACAGATCAGAATGTGCAGCGTATTAGACACAATAAATAATTACGATTGTAAATTTACTACCTGCAAATTACTCAGTGATTTAGGAATAAATTAATAACCTTCAATACAATAAATCTTTAGACAAGAATTCTAATTAATGATAATTACCGAGAATTAAAAAGCAATAAGATGGGTACATTAAAATGCTCATTCCATCATACTTGAGTGATCACTAAAAATTTAAGTATCGCTGTAATACAGAAACATAAAATAATGTCATCGATGAGTAACTACCTAACAGGAAATAGTCATTTTTTCAAATATTCTAGAGGCTTTATTATTTTTTCACTGCCTCAATGGCCTAAAATTTAATGTATTCCCGCTACCTTTGGCAGCATAAATACATGGTGTCATGATGTTATAGGTTTTGTTATCACTTTATTTTGCGCATTAGGGGCAAAAAGGGCTATTGACGTCACAAGTGACGCCCTGTTGGATTTTGGAGAGGCAATACATATCACTCCAAAATCCAACTTAACTGCAAGCAGTCCTTCTACCAAACTCCTACGTAACATTTTTGACCTTTGGTTGCTAGACATGAACAGTGAGGAAGGTCATGTGAAGATCCAAGTACCGAGAAAGAGTTTTGTAAGAAGCAATAAGGACAATATAAGACGATGGAAATGAGGAAGCCAGAGACTTGTGCAAAGGGTTGACAGAATGTAGAATACAATAACAATAACCACGCATCAACTTACATGGAACGGGCACATCCCGAATCCTGCAGGAGTACGAAAAAAAATGTATACAATAGGATGACGAGAGAAAAGATACAAGAACCGTACTCTGATTAGAGAGGACAGCACAAGAATATAGATTTTTCGTTGTAACGTCAAAAACAAGTGTGTTAAAGTGGATAAAGTGCTTTCAAGACCGCCATATGAATATTGTCACCACACGTATAAGTAAAACATATATATATATATAAAATGAGTTGTATTGTATTTAATAATTGTAATGATAGACATGTAAAAACTTGCATGTAAAGCCATCGATGTTGCCCGATACTATAAGACCGAAACACGTCCGGGGAATTTACAAAAAACTTTCACCAGAATAGTGCATTTTATTTATAAAAGTTATTCTATGTGTAGCTGACGATGCACTGCTGGCGGCATGTAAAACTGCGTCCTGAGTCTACGAAATTAACGACTATTTAATTTATTAATCAACTTTTTAATTGACCTAGGCGGTTGTGAGACAGTAATTAAAGGAAAAACTCACAAGTAGCTTTCGTACAAATAACAAAAGATATTTAAGATTTTTAAACTATATTTATGCCATATAAAAAGTCATAGAGCCTCACGCTGACATGAAGGATGATTGACTTATGTTAAATTGCGTTTAACTGATAGTTGCAGCAGCTGGAACTAACTAAAGATGTGTTATGATTAAGTTTGATTAAACAGAGCATCAATTTAGGCCAAAGAAATTGAATAACTCCAAATTTTGGATACTAACTTTCTTTCATTAATAAATGGTATTTCAGCAAATGTGTCACCGGTAAAAATGAATAAATAACATAGATTTATAAAATTTGAATGAGGGCATCTGAATAGGCCATTTTGTAAAAATGGAGGAGACGTGCAATCAAACATTTTCTGTCGTAGCATGGCGAGCAGCACTAGTAAAGAAACATGCCTTCCGAAATTCACTGTTATTGTAAAGATTAGTGAAAGAGAATTAGTTCAGCGAATTTTTTTATGTATGTGACAAAAACTGGAGAAAAGAATCGATACTTTCCGAACATATCTGTACCATCTCTTATGCATACCATGGGTGCTGAAAATCTAAAATAAAGAAGTAGTTCATTGGTTGAAGAAGCAAAAGAACTGCTGATACAGTAAAGCACAGAAAACTCAATATCTATGACAGACGAGAGGTACCAACTATTACAACGCATTGTTGAAGGAAAGATACAGGGGAAAAGGTCTATTGGAAGGAGAAGGAATTCGTGCTGAAGGACAATCGGAGATGGTGTAAATGCACGCCAGAAGAAGCTTTCCATGCTGCAATGTCACGTCTATGTGGATCGCCAACCTCAGTTAGAAGAAAGCTCCTTATCAAGAAGAAGAATATTAAGTATGCCAACTAATCTGCAGGTTACAGTTTACTATTGGTGCTATCTTCAAGAGCTGACTGACTACAGGAGTTGGATGAAAGTGAAAATTAAAAGGTAAGTGGCTCGTTTCACTAAGATAGAGAATAAGAGGGTAACGTCACATCACTTAGCACACAGGAACCTTAAAATAGCAGTGGACCCTCTCTTTTGCTAAGAGAAAAGCTGACAGAAGGGTAAAAAGGAAAGAACACACTCAAAATGATTTTTTGACTCTCCAACTGTATAAGTATTTGCAGCTATCGTCGTCATGCAACCGCCTAGATTGTTTTCAACAGATACGTTGTTCGTGTTTTGCTTTGAGAGCTCAGCTTACCTCTGGGGAGCCTCCTACCTACCTCAACATAGCAGCGGCCAGAGGACAGCTGGCTCCGTTATTGTGCTGGCCGAGTGGCGCCCAGAATATGACCTCTCTGGCCTTTGTGATGCATATGGAAAGCGCTGCGGCAACTGACAGACTGACAAAACGTGAAACTGTACCCCGGGTCTCTGCCGGTACCTGGCTGGCCTGAAATACTACCCCCTTTGTCGAGTGTCGTGGGGTGAATTAGTCTCCCATTATACGCGGCACAAAGTGTACATCACATAGATGGTATGATAAATTACACAGCCCTCTTAGCAATACTTAGCCACTCTTAATGTGTATATTGTAGAAAACTTCCCCCTTAATACCCTTAACCGCAGAAAAGGTTCTGAACTGGTGAATACAGCCACCCTTTCACCACTTTAGAATGCTGAGGACACATGCAAAGGGTGAATTTGTCTCTTCATTGTGCTTACTCTGAAGGACTGTGATATCTAATGTTTGTGCAATGCACCGTCCAGATCTCACTGATCGGTGCTCTATCGAATGCATCTTTCAGTAATTTCACACACTCTTATTATTTGTTCTCACATAATTTTCTCGTTCTCAAAGATACATTTCAATAGTATTGAAAAACTGCGGAAAATAATATTTCACGAAAATTTGCCATTTCTCTACCTTTAGAACTTGGAGGAAAAATATCTACTGACGCCACAAGAACAGACGGTTGATATATTTCGTCAATTTACACACCTAAATCCGTGTCTGAGTCGAATCCACGATAGCTAGAGAAGTAGTTTGAATTGTTGTTTGTGGTGTTTTCATTATTGAAAACGAAAAGATAAAATAAGTTTCTGGAGGCGTTAGCCTTTCGTGGGGCGATCTTATTTGTGAAACGATTTATTGGCAATATTTCGATTAGAGGACAGCATGGATTTCAGAACTTTAACCCGTTTAACTCCCCAAAACTTGGAAGATTTGCCACAGGTGCTTGGCGAAAATATCAGCAGAAAGAAACAAAAATTAGAGAAACCATCCAAGCATGTTTCAGATTCACAGTAACATTGCGTCATATGCCGAGTGGAGATTCGTTTATGAACCTTATGTACCTCTGAATATGGAAATTGCCTGGTTCGATTGCTTAGACTTGGCTTCAGCTGTGGTGTGTTCTGTTCAGGTATCAGTATCAAGCACCTGATAGTGATTGCTGGCTACGAGGAATACTACGTTTAACAGTCAATTGTCATCTGGAAGCATCTCCTCAATCACTCATATTGCGTTAACTCCAGGCAGCCCAGCTACGATTGTTAACTTGTTCCGAAGAAATTAAAGCACATTTCTCTTTGTTAGACACAAATAAAAAGTATACGAAATGAAAAACGTACTATAATTTTTTGTTTCCTTCCGAAATGTTATGAATGATACCACATCCTAAATCTTGATTTATAAATAAGTTAACAATGCCTTCCGTTCCAGGTGTTGTATATTTTACCATAAATAAAATATTTTCCATAGTTTATGACTAGAGTAAAGTATGCCCACTAAAATAAAGTCTACTACGTAGTGAGAAATTCACTTTATCAAGAGTTCTGGTAAATACTCCCGATCCAGTGTCACTAATCAGCTTAGTTTTTATGTAAAGGCCATCTTAAAGAAATACGCTAACTTGATCCTCTTAAGTTAACTTCTTGAAGGCCGAAAATTAGACACGTCTCGGTACAGAGAAAACTGTACATCTTACAATATTTTAATATCGTATTTTTTCATTATAATGTTAAAGTTCAGCAGAAGTGACGTCCCATAAGTAACATGCCGCATGAAAATCTTCACTGAATAATACTATTTATATCAGTAGGCTACATTTTTAAATTACTGTCGACGCAAGAACAGATCTAGTCGAATAGAGAGGAAAGAGTGTGAATCATAGAACGTCCTCACTACAAAATAATGTGCAGCATTGTACAGCGATTGTCACAGGTATCCCATCTGAAACGGGAGACTAAAATTCTGCGATTTCTGTTCCCAAACGATGTCTGGGACACCCTATTTGTTTCCCAGTTATATTAATGTTTAGATAAAATCGCTAAATTTGTCTCCTAGTGTGGACAAGGCCTAATAATTGTAGCTTATTCGCCACATTCTGTAAACAATTTTAGTGTTACAAGATTGAGTAATATACATAATCTCTATGAATTCGATTAAAGCGAGTCTAACGATCGCAAAACACTTCGAACAAGTCTTGTAATAATCCTAAGGACTCTAATATAGATTTAAATGACGAAACTTCAGGATCAGAAGTTTAAAGAAGCAATAAATCGATACTTTAACCTCTTCCAATATCATGCACTCCCAAGTTATTACATTACAAAGGTGTTAACGTCATCCTCAAATTTTTCTTGAGAAGACATGCGAGACTAGTGCAATTATCGTTTCATACAATTACACTGTAAAGTGGTGTTCATTCCTGAGGCTAAGAGAAGTTGTAAAATACACCCCTCCGCATTCCTGACAAGCGCCGTAAGTATATCAGAAACGTACATTAAATGAGTACTTTATAGGAGACATTTAATATCTCTGTGTGTCGATTCCTGATTATTTCACCGGCTTACTTCGTGGCAATTAATAAGGAACATTTCCTGGAAAGTGTGGCTTAACATTACTAACACATAACTAGGCGCGTCTTATAACTAAGCCAATTTGTATTATTATTATTATGCCATTTAATTTTAAAAAATCTTAAAAAAGGTGAACGCTCAGATCACTGAAGCAACCATATTTAACTCTAGCACTGCGGAACCCATTCTCTTCCACTTTAATTAATATTTACCAATAAAAGTTAATTCGAAATACATGTTTATTTTACTAGGGCTGCTCATCGACGTGGAGGTCAGGAGACTGTTGGATAAGGAACCGAAAGGAATTCGGTCACGGCCTCATGAATGAACCATCGCCTGGAGTGATTTCAGGAAACCACGGTATACTGAAATTTCTGTGATGGTACAGGAATTCCAAACTCCGAAAATCAAGGCCACCAATTATCACCTACACACTCCATAAAAAGTACTGGATAGTACCCAATTTTCTTTTAGAAATGACGCTTTGTGGAAATAAAATAAGAGAATATCTTGCTTTTGCTAGTGATTGGGCATTACTAGTAGAAAATAAGAAGAAGCTCAAAAAATAATATCAAAAAAATGCATGCGATTGCAGAAAAAGCAGCACTCATGATCTCATATGGAAAACAGAGTATGTAGAATTCAACACTATAATCAAAAACATCTGAAAAATGAATTGGGAAGTTAAGAGAGTCAACAAATTTAAATATCTGGGTGAGTGGGTCCACCAAATGGGCAGGATTAGGAAGCGGATAAAGCAGATAGAAAGATGGAACTAGCGCATACGATAACACAAAACCAATACAACAAGAAAGCGATCTTCTACGAAGAAAAGATTAGACATTAATAGTTGTCAAAATAAAAGCAATTTTCAGGTCAGTATGCATGTTATTGAACAAGAAAATTGAGATTGAAGGGTTAGAAAAACAAGAGAGAAAAATTCTATGAAAAATTCTAGGACCAGTAATCGGTACCTGGTGAAAGAGAAAAATGAACATCTTTAGAAGTATTCGAAGAAAATTACAGACACAATGCACAAGAGAAGGCTGAAATTTTATTGACTCCTTATGAGAATGAATGAGAATAGGTTGGCAACATAATTTCCAACTACATCACTAAATTAAAGGTGACAATAAAATGGGTGGAGGAGACGAGAAGATATGGAAAAATTTAGGAACCATCCAGATGAAATAAAATCTAAGAGTATTTCGGACTAAAACTAATAAATTCAAAGGGTTTCAGGAACAATGTACAAGGGCTGAAACCACTTGGTCTGGAAAAGAGGAGGAATCTCAGTAAAAATGAAAACATTCTGGAATGAGAAGAAAAGGTGAACCAGTGAACCAGTTGCTTCCCGTGGTCCAAAGTAGGACAAAATAGAAACAAGAATACATTTTGACGATTGATTATCGGTATACAGGCAACACTCAATAGTCTCTTTCTGGAGTTCATCATAGTTAATTATCCTGGTAATAGCAAGTACATTCGCAGATATATTTTTGGGAGTAGGTATCAGAAATGCGGCCAAGTAACTCGGGTGGTAAGTCCTTGATGAAGTCAAGGACATTTTATGGAAGCTGATCGTCCATATTGGTCCTCTAGGTCCACTCAGCCTGCTGTGAAATGAGTACTGTAGTGAACAGTGTGTCACTCCACATGTTATCATATTAATAGGACCAAAGTGTGAATGGAAAGGTTGGTTGGAGAGACAGGGTATGCCACCTATTGACGGAAAGATGTGTTCTCTCTTTTCATGGCGAACGGTGGGGTTGGCAAGTGGCTGAACTCCTGATTGGCAGATGGAATTTCGCCCGCCAAAAGAGACAAAGGGTGCGTCGGTTGCCGGAGAAGGACGACACTGGGGCACAGGTGCCTGCCCAAGCAACACCTCTGTGCCAACTCTCTGTGGATGCAGACCAAGAAGCGGTGTAAAGTTATAAGTGTGTTTTTCAGTGGAATAGTGCAGTGGTTAAACTTAAAGTTTAACTAAGTTTCTGGTTGCTGGGTGCCGTGGTTGGACCTCCTGATCGACTAAGGATGCTGGTTTAGTGCATCTACACAACATCATGCACTTGAGAAGGTGAATATAACATTACCACTGAATTGTTTAGGAATCAAGACTCCAGTGAACGATCCTGGGTGAAGCGATTCACAAAATAAGAAGTTCTCATGTCCAGTAAAATTGTTTATAATGAGCTAGTCGGACAATTTGTCTTGAGTCAACAGCGTGTAAACATAAGTCTCATGTAGGGTGGCGCCCTGGTATCAAATGTTGTTATTTTTAATAATTATTAAAAAAATGTGAATGTCAAATTTTTTATAATTAAATTCATCAAGTTTCATATGTGAAAATAAATGTCTAGTTAAGTTTGTGAATCTTTTGTTCAGAGCAAATTTGACCCATTCCCCGCAAAAATGAGATGCTTATGAAATATCAATGTAAGAAGAATTGATCTAATATTAAAATTAATGTGAATATAAAAATTAAATTTCCATAATTATCATTGCTATTTAAGCACAGAGACGGTCGGACCGTCACAGTACCGTGCAGGTATCTCAGCGGAGATGTAAAGTTAGCAGTGACGTTGTACTTACCCCCCCCCCCTTTCCCCTTACCACCTACATCCACAGTACCACAAACTGGAGGTAGAATTAACGAAAGTCATCTCACTATGCGGTCTTCTGAAGCCTTATTTTTTTTTTTTTTTTAAGATATCTTAATTTCCAGGAATTATCTTGGTTAATAACATAGCAAGTTATTGCATAGGTAGGAGTCAATACCCGAATACCAGACAGTCTGCAGGCTGGGAGTTTGTAGGGGTGATGGAGCTGTCCGGGGGATGTTTACGCCACTTCTGTCGTCGGGGTGGCTGATGGAAGGTGTTGGCTGGTAAACAGTCCTGGCTATCGTCGGCATGCTCGAGTGGCCGCTACAAGCACTTACCCACCGCACAGTCTCCACTGCGTCCCTTCAAGACGAGTTCTCTTCCAGCACCGCATCCGGTTCCTGCTCTTCTTTTAACTCCTGCACTGGACCAAAGCCGCTACTCTGGGTAGCACGATCAATAACGGTGGAAGGCGATTCACTTTGCACGGACGAAAATCCTTTCTGTTACACTTACCTAATTGCTTACCTCGGTATGAGATCACAACATAGAGAAGGAAACAAAATTTCCCGTAAAAATTATTGATGTAAGTGAGAGAATTAACGTGACTGAATAAGGTGATCTTCCTACACCTACTTCCAGAACTTCTTTCCAACACTTCGATTTTCACCCTTCTTCACCACCTCTACCGATTCAGCTATCAAGGACCACTTGGACACTACGAATCATGAGAGAGTACGAGGGAAGGGGGGGGGGAGGGGGAGTGAGGAACTGAGTCTGCTCTAACTGGGCCTATTAGGCCCGGCGTGCGTAATGTACTGGAGGAAAGTCTTGTGTTGCTGTCATCTGCTTGCGAAACGTGTAACTATTTTCTGTGTGTGATAAATATATTTTTGTTTGTGAAATTTGTGGTAGTTTATCGGGAGTAGATTAAGAACCATTCCAGCTTCGCCTAGATGGTTGCGGGAAAACATAAAAACCGCAATCAAGATGGCCGGTATGCAGCGGGCCGAGCTCGTGGCCAGGTCCCGTTGAATCTCCCTGATGCAGTGTGAGACACACTTTTGGGTGTACTGAGTTTGTATCTCCCTGATGCAGTGTGAGACACACTGCTGGGTGTACTGAGTTTGTATCTCCCTGATGCAGTGTGAGACACACTGCTGGGTGTAATGAGTTTGTATCTCCCTGATTCAGTTTGGAACACACTGCCGGGTGCACTGAGTTTGTATCTCCCTGATGCAGTGTGAGACACAATGCCGGGTGTACTGAGTTTGTATCTCCCTGATGCAGTGTGGGACACACTGCCGGGTGTACGGAGTTTGTTTTATTAATATGCTGATGCATTCTGTTATAATAGGCTTCACTTGTTTTGTTTATCCTGTCATTATTTAGTACAGATATATCCAAACGAAAACGCTAGTAATGTTTCTCCAGCAATGAAAGCTGACGGATGTTAAAAGACGAAATGCATTGAGAATCGCTCTGAAAACCAGTTCCTGACTTTTTATACTTCGCTGATACCTTCTGAAAGATTTTTATGAGTTAACGGGTTCATCTGGTTCGTAGTTGACTACTGAATTTTTACATCGACCAACTTATCTCCAGTTTTTCAAATCAATTACATTACAAATGATTTGTATGAGGGGCAAGAAAAACAGAATTATTTTATGACACAGAGCTACTGTTTGAATATGGATGTGTTAAGTCTATCACACAACGATGCGAAAAGACGAGACAGAGACGATGTTAAGATATTAGAATTCGAGGCCCGATTGCAGTAAATCAGTTACCGCCTTATTGCTACTGACAGATAGAAAGCAGGATGTGAGTGACGCTCGTTGGGAAACATCTTCCAGTGACTACGTAAAATTATCTTCATCATTGCTTAAAAAGTATGCACAACAATTTGAAAGAAAATGAGTGGAATTTGTTTCCAAGATGATGCTTGCCATACCTGCTTCTCCAGGCTTGGGCGCCTACATGGTAGTAGTTGCTCCACCGGTGCAATGTCTTTGGTGCTTTCCCTGTTACCATTTCGAATGTTGGAAGTGTATGCAGGTGTCATTATTTATGTGGATGACTTTATTGTGTTAGAGTTAAGTGCAGGGAAATAAACCTAATAGTCAACCAGTGACAACAAGTAGGCTATAAGTAAAATAATCCGTTGAATGCCTATCACTTAGAAAACTAAAATTAGCTTATGATTTACGTAATACACTTTTTAGTCATCAAAACTGACAGAATGGTTTTCCGTGAGCTGTTATTTTACACATACTTCAATTTATGTCCACTTTTTAATTATTATCTTTTTTCATATTTTCGTAGTGCGTGATTACCATCGTCACATTCAGTCGAAGGTTGACATGATGCTCCTCCACAACCCACTTTACATATCCGATACGTGTAGAAAATATCCGATACGTATAGAAAATATCTGATACGTATAGAAAGGATCATCATTTGGCGTTACGAAAACGTCACATGTAGGTACTTCTTTGTTAATGTTTGAACAAATTTAAATTTTCCTCTGCGTAGGTATTTGGATGAGGTAGCGCAAAAAGTACTGAACTTAAAAGTGTAAGGGAATCGTTTTAAAGCCAAATAGAAAATCCCTGTATTAGTGCATGTGTATTATAATAAAGAAGTGTAATTAATGTTTAAGTAAATTAAAAAGAATGCGTCGTCCGACAAAGACCATATGAAACCTGGTGTCTATCCGTCATGACGGAGCAGTGAAAAAGCAGAGAGAAGAAACTTAAGAAGTGAAAATAGAGAAGTACTGCTTTTGGTTGTTGGCGATTCATAAATTTAAAAGCCAGAACTAAAAATGTTAAGGCTTTGTATTTTTAACGAGTTTATGTATGTACGAATTAGTGAAAATATATGGAATAGTGATTTAAATTCGCAGTTGTATGGAACATGGAGTAGAGGGGTAAGTGACTTTATTTTCAGGCTACAGGGAGAAGTAGGCGTACCCACACGTGGGGTGAGCTGATATCTGCGACGCAAAACGAGATCTAAGTAAACAAGGACCAGACACAAAAATAAAATATGAAATTTATCTTGTAATTGTAGAGGTTGGATGCTGATGGAGGAGATAATCCAGTTTATGATTTAGTTATAAAGAAATAATTGATTCAGAACACGCGTTATTTTTTATGTTTGTTGAATGTAGTGCAATGATTACGAAAACATAAACGAATAATTCCAATGCCTTATTTATTTCATAAACACAGTTGTGTAAATTATTTAGTAAAAATTCATAAAACAAACAAAAATTCTAAACAAAAACTAGTTTCATGATTTTCCAAATAGACAATTCAAATCTTCTTTTTTACAAGAATATCATCATTCTTCAGATAATGCTCCGTTACACAAGCTTAATTAGGGATTTGTATACAACCTATTAGTCATATAAAAGAACATTGTTTTGTGGAGATAAACTATGTAAATGCTATATATTGTGTTCAAGGATAGTATTATGTATGAAACATTAATCATAAGTTTGTAATAGTAAGTACTGATGTGAGCTACGAGCTTCGGAGGACAATTAGCGACAGTTTGGACTGGTTTTTGTTGATGATTTTATGTGTAAATGCATATAAGCAGTATTAACTTTCATTTCAAGGTGTTTTCTAATGATTGTGAGTGATTATGTAAAATTTGTAATTATTTTTTATGGATTTAATTGTTAAAGTATTATTAGAATTCGAGAAACGTCAGCCGAAACTCTGTGAATTATTCTGGATCTCTCTGTAGCGTTTACATAAACAAGTGGCAGAGACGATTTAGTTAGTTGAGCAGTGAGTTGCTAGTTAATTGAAATTTAGAATCGCTGGAATATTTGTATGCTTGTGCTTAGTATCTTTGGACGAATGCCTGCCCTGTGTGCACTGTGTAATGTTACTGTAGAGTTCGTAAAAAAAAAAAAAAAAAAAAAAAAAAAAAAAAAAAAAAAAAAAAAAAAAAAAAAAAAAAAAAAAAAAAAAACGTGAAAATTGATTTTTCGGAGTATCGGAGTAGTTATTACATGCAACGAAATGCTTATCAAAGTCCTCATCAGGAAGTAGGGTGCGATGTATTTTGCAGTGCGACGTTGATAGTGTTCCGGGAATGCCCTCCTGTGAGGCCTCCTTTTAAGAGCCTTATTTGGTGAGAGATTACGAGACGAAGAGTTTCGCACAGTTTGCTGTTATCGAGGGAGACATGAATACTTGAGGCACCTTGCCCTAGGTGTAGAGAACTTGCTCCAACTTAAGAAGCTCCGCCTTGGGAAGCGGTATTAATTACGCATAGTTAGAGCATAACGCCGAAGTTTGTTGTGTGCGCGAAACAGTATCCTGCTTCATAAGAGCATCGGGCGTGGAGGGTAACAACATTTTGTCACCTAGCTTCAACGCATAACATTCTCAAGGCACGCACAGGCAATAAATCTTTCGCCTGGCATTAGCTGTCATTGCAAACAAATAAATATCTTCACTACTTACAAATTCCATGCGCGAATGAAATTTTGCTTCATTTTTCTGGAATTGTTTTCATATATAATATGTAAGCACAACATTACTGTCGCATCAGAAGTTAACGGGATTGATGACAGAAATTTATTTCTTGGATAGTTTTTCATTACTTGTAATTTGCTTGCTAACAAGGGACACGAAGGTAATTTATCAAACACATATCAACTTCTTTTAAAATATAAAAAAAATCCAAGCTGATTTCATTGGTTTCTGCTACTACAAGGGAACAGACAAGTGCGAAATAAACATGTAATCCCTTATCATACGACATTCATGATAACACATTTGTGTTATTTTATGATCATATGGTGTCAGAGGTTCTGCTACTCCTGAGTATTTTGAATCTTCTCCATGTTATTTGGATCGACGTATAAATTGTAACTTCAGGCGAATTCCGGGATACTTTTTTCAAAAAGGCCATGGCTGAATTCCTTCCGGTTCCTTTTCCCCCCCCCCCCCAATTCCTTTTCCGCCTCTAACCACCTCGACGTCACCGAGGTGTAAAACCATGCAAAAAAAAAATTATAAATGTTCGTATGGCCAGGAAAGAAATATGGCCAGTAAAATCTAATACACAACTTATGGCATCTGACTAACTCAACTTCAAAAAGTTTTCATTTACAGCTGCTAACTTTTTCAGATACAGCTACCTTATGTAGTCATTACATTTGTTTCTTCGATATATTTTGCGTCAGAATTGTATATTTAGAAATGGTGTCACAAAATTAGGAATAATAATTTTTTTTTAAATCCATCAGCTAAAGAGTACGAGTCGTCCTTCTAACAATAAGAACATACAAATTAAATTATCTCTGGTAACTAGCCCGAATAGCCCATCGATAAAACATTACGTTTCAACGGTCATAAACTTTGCCGCCAAATTGTCACACCTGACAATGGCGGCAGAGCTTTTGACCGCCGAAACGTCGTATTTTATCGATGGACTAACTCGGCTACTTACCCGAGAAAAATTTATTCATATTCAACGCCGAGAAAACATTCAGTCTCACATAATAACTACATACAATACCTACTGCGCTTCAACATCTTACTGCGGCAATGTTAAGTTCCATATTTTCTTGCAGCTGTTTCCATTCATATCGTTATAATATAACTAACTGCTGCCCGCGACTTCGTACGCGTAGACTTAGAATTTTATTGCGAGAAATGTATGTAGAAAGCTGTTAGTATCGTAAGATTTGTCACAAACAGCACCGAGTCGGCATAATACGACAGGAAAGTCATCACTATTTTATTCAACCGTCGAACCTGTCTCATGAAGAGAATCAACTCCCAACATATTTAAAAACAGAAAAACATACGATGGTGCGGGGATGTGGAGGGAGGGGGGAGGGGAAAGGAGAATGTTAACTGAGGGCAGCTTTATTTCAGATTGGTATTTTTTTCTTTCTTCAGCATGAGCATCAGATTCTTGGGTTCTAATAACTTAAGCTGCTCGTGCTCTACAAGAGCTACACCTTAGGTCTTGTCTTTTCGGCTGCCGAGTACTGTGTCCCGATCTGGTTGAATCACGTGAGAAAAGTGGACACCCAACTTAATAACGCTATGCGTATGATTGCAGGCGTGATCAAGACAACTCCCACAAGATGGCTCTCCATACTGAGCCACATACCATCACGGATAAATGCTCTTACACGTGAGTACAAGAGAATAATGGACAACAGAAACTTTCCAATCCACCAAGATATTAAGGATGCCAACATCAACAGGCTTCGCTCTAGAAAACCGCCAGTGAAATCGGCAAGGGATGCTGTACGTGAAGATTTTAACATCACCAAAGCTTGGATCCAGGAGTGGACTGTACACCAAAACAGCAGCTTACCTTGCATCACACAAAAGCCACCAGGTTTTGATTTACCTCGTAAAACTTGGTCCACACTCAACAGAATCAGAACTCGGCATGGCAGATGCGCACACTCCCTGTACACGTGGGGCAAGCAACCATCCCCCTTATGCGAATGCGGAGAGATTCAGACTATTGGTCATATTATTGAAGAGTATCCTATAAGATCTTACAGTGGTGATCCTGTCGACTTCCTGCTGGCAACTTGGGAATCTATAAACTATATTAATAAACTAGATATATGTCATTAATCTAGTAAAGTTGCAGTGCATATATTTTATCAATGTTCTTAAAAGTGTCTAAACTGCCATACGATAAATAAATACACTTTAGGCCAGGTTTACGCCCGGAAGGCATTTAAAAATAAAAAATAAAATAAAGACAAAATAAATTGGTGTCAGAAACTTTTAGGCAGACACAAAGTAGTTGTACAGTGCAGAGAAAATCGATATCTATACTAAATAATAAGTTTTGTTTTTAAACGAATTTTACTAACAAATCATACACTAACAGACTGCGCGAGAATCACGGCTTGAGCAACCGATATAACGTTACAGACTAACACAAGCATCCGTCTGTCTGTCACCATTTGATAAGTTCTGAAAATTTCGTGACTTAAACTGTTATTTATACCGAAAAAAAAGTTCTGTGTTCTTCCTACAGTTACAAGGTATATTGTTGTCAAATTCCAATAATATCGGTATAGTCATTTAGTTGTCAAAACGTAACAAAAATACAGATACTTATTTCCGCATTTATAATATTATTAGTGCAGATCAAACACACACTTACTGCGGGAGAAACAACGCTTGAGGGATCGGAATAGCGTAAAGAAGTGTACACATACGGCATTGTTAGACCGCCTACGATTTTTCAAGCATTGCATTATGGTATCTACAGTTTAACATGGAATCCGAAGAACTGACTGTCCAGGTGTGCCTCATACAATCAAAAACAATTTTTAAAAATATTTGTTTTCACCGGGATTTGAACCGAAGACCACGCTCCAAACATCAGTAGGCCAGCGCATTAACCACTCAACTACCAAGCCGCTATATCGGAAGGTACTTCAAAGACGTAAACATCCTATACGTCTGTCAATCACCGTTCAGTAATTTTTCAAAATTAGATGACAGTGTGTATTATTTATACAGAAAAAAGTATCCTATGTCCATCCTATTTCCAAATAGCATCACCTTGTCGAATTTCATCACGATCGGATTAGTTGTTTAGTCAAAGAAACGTAACAGACACACAGACAGAGTTACTTTCGCATTTATAATATTAATATAGATACTGTACTATGTAATTACTGACCCGCCAGTGAGACTCAGTGCGCTGAGGCGCACGCTCTTGATTGGGGAGGTACAACGAACCGGGCACGAGCCCTGGTTCTCGCGTACCGGCCTCCTGACTGCGGTTTTTAGGCGGTTTTCCGCAGCTATCAAGGCGAATGTTGCTACGGACCCCAATAGCCGCCCCATAAACTCTACATTTCGCAAACACACAGGACATTGCTACACATTTTCAGAGAGTTGGCAACGCTTTACTTCCTCCATTAGTACATAGTAGGTATTATAAGCATGGCGTATGCTGGCCTCGGTAGCGTAGGGGCTAGAGTGCTAGCTCCGCGTACCGAAGGCCGCCGGTTCGAATCCGGCCGCGGGCATGGATATTTAAGTGTTGTGTGTCTGTGTGAATGTCCTGTGGCGTCCATACTTTGGAAAAATGCAATATATATGACGAATTATACACTGAAAGCTTCCAAAATTACATTGAGCTGGCTGTATGGCCTTCGTTGCCAAATGCCATTAAAAAAAAGCATGGCGTCAGCAATGGCATGCGGCAGTAAAATCAAAGCTCCAAATTTGACCATGCCAACTCTTCAAAGGAAGCAGTCCCCTATGTTAGGGCGAAAGATGGCGATGAAGGAAAAGAATAACATGAATACTACGAGTTCTGATAGCTTTGAAAACATTTTTTTTACAAATGAGAGAATATATTAGTGTGCTCAACAACTTACAACAGAATGGAGATTTGGTTTCATCATAGTTTTATCAACCTAACTTCTTCTTCTTCTTTTTTTTTTTTTTTTTTTTTTTTTTTTTTGCAAAGGCACTTTTATTGTAGGTGTATAGTGGAAACAACAAGCAGCTAGTGCTTCAAATGTCTCCGTTTTTTTTAGTGATGGAAAGAATAGCATTACACTTTAGACTGCCATTGTATTTATTATTTTTAAGAAGAGGACTAAAGAATACAAGCGCTAGAGATATGAAGAAGAAATAAAGGCATTGGTCTATTAAAAGGTAAAGAAAGAAAATGTTAGACTGTATAAAGAATATAAAGGTTAACTGTGCTATGTACAGTATAGACCCTGTTGAATGAAGTGATAGAAGCTAAAAGATAGAAGGGGACAATGTTGGTTAGTATAAAGGTTGTACGAAAATATTTATGATAAAAATAGATTAGCAGAACAAAAAGCAATTAAGAAGGAAGGTCCTACCATGATAGAATTGACCACCAGACTCAATAACACTGTTAATTACGTCTGGTGGCTACGTTTCACGGAACACATCAGGCGTTTTGTATAGTCTGTATCTAACACTGTTAATTATGTTTAGTGGCTACGTTTCACGGAACACATCAGGCGTATTGTATACTCTGTATAAACACTGTAGTTCATTAGATTCTTGTTTGATATCTACGGTTTCCAAAGCGCCGGGAAATACGTTTCACTCGAATATAAAAAAATGCTTAGCTGTTAATGTTTTAAGCGTTGGTTATAAAGGGTAGGCTGTGGGTGGCTTGAGGCAGATGGATGGTGCTGTAGTCAGCTGATAGATGGCCGCCCCGTCGGAGTTTCCGCAATAAAACCGAGCCAGGCTGATTAACGAATTATGCAAATGAGGGCCATTAATTAATCCGTACATAAATCACTGGTAAAATTGTTAGCGAATTTCCCAACTTTAAACTTAAATAATTTCTGCCTACGCCGACCTCAGAGAAGCAAAAACTCTAATTTAATATACACCATGCTGGAAACAATTAACTTAAGTCCAGAATTATAAAAGAAAACTAGAAGGTAACTTAATCATACAGATATTGCTTATACGTTCAATAAAAAACGATACACTTCATTTAAGCAAACATTCATCCGTAGCGAAGCCTTGAATTTCGAAAGAGAAGAATCACAAAGTCATAAGAGAAGGAAAGTTATGTCTATGGTAAAATATTTAGATTGAAAGCCTGAATAATAGTAGAACTTTACCACGTTTTCATACTTTTATTTATATAAAACTTTTCACCATGGATATTTGGAAGAAAATAATAATAATTTCTTCCAAAATAAAATAGTTGGATTCAGCATCTTTATGAGAATGAAAGAATTATTAGTTTTTGATAAAATCTTTTATGTGGTAGATTTGACTCAGTAACAATAAGCGATACAGGTAAGCAGTTGTCTCCAGACCGCAATCAAAAGATGATTTTATATTGACTGGAAAACACTTACCATCGCGATGCGTGAAAAGTTGCCTGGCTCAACTCACCTGCAAGGAAATGAAAGAATTGTAAGATATTGTTACAACAGAAAAAAAATCGACATATAATACAAAGGAAGGAATTCAGAATATTTCGTTTACCAAAATTAAGATTTGATTGATATGTTGGTTACAAACAATGGTTTAAACTTTTTATTTCATTAAAACTTTTTCTTGAAACTAATCTTCCCTTAAGGTTCTTGGTATCAGGACAAACACTGTAGTTACATGTGTTTAATGAAGGATTAAACACGTTTTTGAATAAAATATTTCATACTAATACTTATTTTGTAAAAACATAAAAAATTTAATTCTCTGCTGTGATGCGGGCACTGAATAGAACAAAGAGGAAAATAATACCCTTTGGAGGAATAAGGCATTCATTTAGCAGGCATTAAGTACGATTCTAAAAGGTGTTTCTTCCGCTTTAACATCAGCAAAAAGAGTTACCTTAAAAAAATTGAAAATTTTATGTATCAGATATTTATCTGAGGTCAATCCTTCAGAAATTGTAAATATGCAATACAACTCTCAACTGAAATTTGGTGTTTAAAATCATGGAAACATACACTACACATATACACTTGTTACTACAGGCGAATGATGAAAATTACGACGACATATGAAGGAAGAAGTGAACAGGTTCTCAAAATGACGAATGGAAAAAAATGTATTGAATGAAACCAACGAAAAGAGGTAAAGCAACTGAAAAAGGGAAGGGGGAAATAAAAAACGCTAAATGAGATTTCAAACAGCCAGCTGAGGATGGTTGACACCACTGTGTGACATTTTCATACACACCTTGACTTTGGTTTTTATGCAACAGTTTTCATGACATGGTACGTACAGTTCAGTATTGTGTGTACTACGATACTCGATAGTAAAGCGTCTTAATCAACATCTACTCCTAGCGATAAAAAACCAAATCCAACTTTTCTTATAGTGAAGTAAATATAGAATTATCAGTTTGTCGGAGATTTCTGCGTGAAGAAACGAACAACAGAGATACCTCTAACTAGACAAGAGTCGATAAACGTTACGTACAGATTAATCATTTTTTGTCCTAAAATTATTTCATGATGAAACGGAAGGAGTAATTGTTGACGCTAAATATAAAATTTAATATTTCATTCCAATAATACTATTTGGCGTTGAGAATTCGGCGATGGCTGCGGTGTTGTGTAGCTGAGTTGCTCTTCGCATTAGCGAGTTCGGTCCTTCTGCGCCAGGCAGCCGGCAACTTACAGCTCACACCGAAGCGAGCGGGAACGGCTGTGCCTCGCACAGAGGAGCTCTGTTTCACTTTCTGTGGCAGCCAGACACGTGTTAACAGTTTGCTAACAGGCCCTACCCCGGTCACGCGTGGGCGTCTTGCTCTGTGGGTACACAGGTGCGGCGAACCAGGGGAAGCGCACCCACCGGGGCAAAGTACTCTATTGACTCACTCAAAAAGGATCAAAACAAAGGCTCCAAACAATCGCAAGTGCTACTTCTTCTTCTTCTGGTCCCTATCCGTTCCGGATGTCGGCAACCATCTTGGCTGTCTCTTCCCTGCTGGCTGATGCTCGGATTAACTCCGTAGTTGTCTAGGAGGTCCATATTCTTAGATTTTTTAACCAAGAAGTTCTTATTTTACCAGCACTTCTTTTTCCTGGTATTTTCCCCTGGAGAACAGATTGCAGGAGTTCATAACGGTTATTATTCCTCATGATGTGACCAAGGTACTGAAGCTTTCGTGTTTTATGGTCACTTCAGCATTTGTGGTGTGGTCTGTCCACGGTATTCTTAACATTCTTCGATATACCCACATTTCAAAAGCTTCTAGCCTTTTACTGATAGTGCTACAATGGAGCTTATTTACCCAAAGTTAAAGATTCATAAATATTCAAACACCAAATTTTCAGTATTCTGTGATTTTACTGTACGAAGCTCATGTTTATTTTGTATGTGGATTCGTGAACACATTATGTATATCATAAATCTGTATGCAAGCTTCATGTGCCTGTGATTTTGAAATGGCAGTTACTGCAGCAATTTTGACGGCGTTTTCAAAATTTGGGAGCATACGGTTCAGCTTAAAATCTAAGAAAATAGCACATGAATCATATGTACCGAGGAACGGAGCAAGAAATTACAATCATTTCTGGATGTGAGAAATATATGCCACAGATCACTGTAAGTAGGATGAAACTTCTTTCAAGAAATATTTCCAAAGATCACACTACTATTCTTTGGATTAGTGAATCAAATGTAATAAGCGTAAGTAGTATTTAATTTGCTGCATTTCAGAAAACTGAAGCATTTTTTGAAAGGAGTGTTCACTTCAGTTACATGCCACATATTTCTCCTATCTCGAAATGATCATAATTTCTCGGTACATAGAAATCATAAGCTATTTTTGCAGATTTTAAGTTAGACCATAAGTTCTTAAAATTTGAAAGCATGATCCAAATTGCTGCGGTAGATTTTGGGTGATGCCATTTAAAAAATTCAGACACACACAGCTCTCTTCAGAATCATAATAGTATAATGTATGAACTGAAAGTATTGGTAACAGATCTTGTAGCGGGTGGTTGCTTCTCCCTACTGTTCTTATTAAAATTGATGTTTGGAAGTTACTTCCATTAATAAGCATGAATGTAAATTTTTATGGGATTACGGGTAAACAAACTTTAGAATTTATTGTGTCTTCTGGCATGTACACCTCTGGGCACATTTATCGTTATTATAAACATGTTAAACATCAATATCAAGCGAGGCCCAGGTTTACAATAAGCCGTTAACAAAAAAAAAAAAAAAAAAAAAAAAAAAAAACAAACAAACAAACAACTACAATTTTTGTTGCCATAAGGGGTGGTCCGCCATTTCTAATACACAGTAAAACGCATTTCATCACTAGGTTTACACCGTAAAAAAACAAATGTCAGTACTACTTTCTCTCCTTTGACGACCTTCGGAGTTTAGGAAATGTTTGTTACCGTACCTCAAAATATTGGTGTAATGTTTTAGTTTTTTGTAAATTAGCAACTAAACATAGTCGACCAAAATCTATTATAAAAATCTACTTCTTCTTCTAGTGGCCTGGTAGCTCAGTGGTTAAAGCGTCTGACTGGAGATCAAAAACTCACCGATTCGGATCCCTGTATCAGCGGAGATTTTCATAAGCCTTTAACCCATCCTTCACCTCTGGCATATTGATGTTTAATATGAAGTATGCCAGAACGCTCCAGTAGTTCGGATTCCATGTTAAATTCTAGGCCCTTCAGGGGCTAACAACACTATCTGCAACATGGATGTGTACACATCCAGAGCAAACTCAAGCCAAAGCGAAGGCTTAACGTGGCCTTATTTGGTCCAAACGAACATACTTATATTTATTTTTCATAGAAAGTACGTATGCGCTTTTCTTGCAGACAGTAAAGGTCCTTCGTTTGGATATTCATCCGACTTTTACAGTAACTTAAACATATTACTCTGATAATAACAACAGAGACAACGATCAATCTTCAGCGAATGATCAAGATTGAAGAATCTACAACAGTTGAAAAAGACAGTGTTAATGATTTCCTTAATCACTACGCCAATATCAATTTGGAGAAATAAGTATACTGTAAGTGATTCTTTTTTCCTTTGTTTTTTTTTTATGGATTTGCTCCTCGTTGACGTCAATAGAGGCGGGAAAGAACTGGGGGTTAGGAATTTGGCCATGGCCTTCTGAAGAAACCAATCCGGCATTCGCCTGGAGTGATCTGGAAATTCAATGAAAACCAAAAACTGGATTGCCAGATGGAGGTTCGAACCCGCGTCCTACCGAATCTGAACCAGAGCGTTACCGCCCACACAGCACGCTCGACCCCTCCATAAAACACATACAGAAAGTAGAGGCGTAGGTCGGATAAGGCGCTCGCAAACATAGCCTACTGTTTCTATTTTGAGGTGTTTACAGATTAGTCATAAAAGTCAGCCACCGTGTTTTCAAATAGTTTCAACGAACACAGTACGTTGCCTTACTCACTCATAATTTTTTGCCGTCCACGCACTGTGACTACGCAGCGAATTCCATTCACACGCGGTGGCAATAATACATTTCCTCACAGAGCAATATCAAAACTTCTAGCAAACCTAGATTGCCAAGGAACGTCTGAAACTAGTAACATAAAACACGATACACAAGTATACATATCCATCATATCTGTTCTATACTACATAATGCAGCTCTAGTAAAGTTTTGGCTGCATATTAAATATATTTCAAACAGAATAATTGAAAGGTGCGATATTGATGGTAAAGAATGGTAAACCATACATTTTTGAATTCTTGTCTGTCTATATGAGAATTACGCAAAAATTGCCACATTTTAATGTAACTACACATCGAGATAACGCCCTCCAACGATTAACATTTAGGATACTTCTTATGAAGATAAGTGAAACCGAGAATGGTGGGTGAGCGGTAACGCTCTGGCCTCGCATTCGGGAGGACGTAGGTTCAAATCCCCGTCCGGGCATTCAGATTTGGGTTTTCCATGGTTTCCCCAAATCACTCCAGGCGAATGCCGGGATGATTCCTTCAAAAGACCGTGGCGGAATTCCTTCCCGTTTCTTGGCCCAGTCCCATCCCGCCTCTAATGACCTCGAAGTCGGCGAGGCGTAAAACAATAAGTGGAAAAAAAAAGGTTAGTGAATATTTTTTTTTTAACTGCTTTACGTTGTGAAACCATGGAAAACCCAAATCTGGATGCCCGGACGGGGATTCGAACCGCCGTCCTCCCGAATGCGAGGCGAGAACGCTAACCGTTACACCGCCACGCTCGGTAAGGTTAGTGAAGTAATTCCTGATGATACAGAGGCCAAAATAGTAAAATGGTTGTATTTGTCTGTCTCTCGGCGCATCGGGTAAAAAGCTATGAACGGAATTTATCGAAACTGTTATACGGTGAGACCTTACAGACCTTATCACCGAATAACACACACAGATTAGTAAATAGGCTAATTTTGGAATCTGATGAATGAATTTGAGCTAAACTTCCCATTACGAGAAACTATGGCATTGGCTGATGTGTAGATATATCGACACTTTTCGGTGGTACAGAAAGCCAAACCCTTCATTTTGATATTTTTATACATCTATACACGGATCAAGCGAAAACCAACGAACATATTGCGATTGCACACTGATTATAATATCGCAGATAACATCTAAGGGACACAGAAATATTACTGGTCATCGAGTAAGCTATTTGTGCCATGACAATATACACAGGCCAAAAGAAGATTAGAAAACTCTGTTGGCAGACATAGCAAAAGGCTTTTACTTCTGAAGAAGATGGAAGGGTTGGGTTTACAAGTTGTGAAATTTGACCAATGATGGCAGCTACCGAAATAGTAAATCTTTAATGATAACATTTTTTTCTTGTCATTAACTTTGTTGTAGGCCATGTTCCGCAGTTGTTGCATAAATACTTTTTTATTAATTTTTTTATTTTTTTAAATAAAAATCCGTCTTCTAACAACTGGTTTTATTTTTAACTTTCCTCTACCAGACGCGTTTCGCCCTTCTGGAGTGGGGCATCGTCAGTGGCTATAAATAACATTATATTTTGATCATATTTGCGAAATATGTTCTCGGTCATCCCAATCAGTGAAACAATTGATATCATACAGAATAATCTTTCAACACACAACAAAGTTCCTAACACTCACATCAAAGAAATAGTAGAAATACTAAAGCTCATCACATCACAAAACTACTTCAAATTTAATAATAAATACTACATTCAAAATGAAGGACTACCCATGGGATCCCCAGTTTCAGGTATCCTAGCAGACATTTTTATGGATCAGATAGAACACCACATTTTCAGACACACAAAATATAATATAATTTATTGGTATAGGTACGTAGATGACATTCTTTGTCTCATAGATGAATCACAACAAAATATCTCTCAGTTCCACTATGAAATAAATAACATTCATAAAAATATTAAATTTACAATAGAGATGGAGAAAAATAATAAACTGAACTTCCTTGACATAACAATTAACAAGATAGATCAATTACATACATTCAGCATTTACAGAAAACCCACATACACTGATACCATAATACACAATACATCCAACCATCCTCAACACCATAAACAAGCAGCACTCAGACATATGCTACACAGATTAAACAACATACCACTAACTAAGAATGAGTATACCACAGAATATAGAACAATCGTACAAATTGCTAAGAATAATGGTTACACAGAAAAATTAATTAAACAACTAAATAATAAAATCATGAACAAAGCACACAAACAGATATCACTCAACACAGTACACACCAGTATCCAGAACCAATCTAATAAACGATGGTACACAATGTCATACATCAACAAACATACACACAGGATAAGCAATATATTCAAAAAGCAAGGTATTCAAATAGCACTCAGAACAAATAACACAATACATAACCATCTAAATACCAACACTGAAACTGACCAATTCCAACAGTCAGGAATATACCAACTGACTTGCCAACAGTGCCAAGAAATATATATAGGTCAAACAGCTAGGAACTTCAACACTAGGTACAAGGAACACATCAGAGCCATAAAATGTACAAACCATTCGACATATGCCGAGCATTTATTAGATGACAATCACCCACCCACAACTATACAAACAGACATGAAAATTCTAAAAGTCAACAACCACAGGAAACAATTATTAACAGTGCAAGAAAGTTATCAAATTCACAAAGCCATTACACAGGGAAAAACGGTCCTAAATGAATTCACAAATTTAACAAACAAAACATTATACAAAGCAACAGAAAACACCATAACACATGTAAACCAACACAGTCACTCACAAATCACAAATAATTGTTAAGATGATTAAAAAAAAAAAAAAAAAAAAAAAAAAAAAGATATAGTTTAACATAGAGTGAACAAAACAATAAACAACAGAAATAGGTTGGTATAACTGTATATACAAAACAAACAAATCGCTTTAGACACAATAACTATTTTGGTGTAGTTAAAAGTGCAATTTAATAGAAAAATTAAATAAAATAAAGTGAAGTGAACAATATTAAAGAAGATAATGGTAAACTGTAGGAAGGCACAACGGTGCAGAAAAATGCGGAAGGTGCTGTTCTGGACTGACATGTGCTAGCCACTACAATTTTTAGTAAGTAGAGTGTATGTACATAACTTTGTAACCATACAGATAATTTAGTATTAAGAAGTGAATTTATGTTTGAACATAGATACTATGAAAATAATATATAGAATAATTATAACAGATTGAACCTACAGATGATACAATATTACAGCATGAATATATGTATATAATTAATGTACTAGATTCGCATACACAAATATGATCAATATATTATGTTATTTATAGTCACTGACGATGCCCCACTCCAGAAGGGCGAAACGCGTCTGGTAGAGGAAAGTTAAAAATAAAACGAGTTGTTAGAAGACGGATTTTTATTTAAAAAATATTTTTTTCTTGTGTTTACGCCTTGTCGAGGTCATCTAAGACGGTAAACAAGTAAGGACAAGAAACGGGAAGGAACTCGGGCATGGCCTTTTGAAGCAACCATCCCAGCATTCACCTCAAGTGATTTGGATCGGCGTCCTCCCGAATGGAGGTCAGAGTGTTACCGTTCACCCATCACATTCAGTTTAACGACAAAAAACATCCAGCTAAACATCTATACTAATATCAGAAATGCGAAAGTAACTCTGTCTCCCTGTATGTCTGTTTGTTACGTTTCTTGGGCTAAACGGCTAATGTGACCGTGATGAAATTTGACAAGGAGATGCAATTTGGTATTAGGATAGACATAGGATATACTTTTTCTGTATAAATATTACATATTGTCATGTAATTTCGAAAAATTACCGAAACCAACATAGTCCGACGCTTAGGATGTGTAAGACTCGGTAGTACCTTACAGTGTACCCGGTCTGGTAGCTCACTGGTAAGCGCGCTCGCTTACTAATGCTTGGGCCGTAGTTCCCGGTTCAAATTCCAATGGAGGCAAATATTTTTAAAAATGGTTTATGTTCGTGTGAGTCATGCCTGGACGGTCAGTTTTCAGGTTTCATATTAAACTGTAGATATACCAAATTTAGGGGTGAAATGCTTGGCAAATCGTACACGGTCTAACAATGCTGTAGGTGTACACTTTTTTACGCTCTATTGATCACTCAGCCGTTGTTTCTCTTGCAGGCAGTGTATTTGTGTGTGTGTGTGTAATCTGCACTAATCCATAAATGCGAAAGTCTCTCTATCTGTCTGTTTGTAATGTTTCTTGGGCTAAACGACTAATCTGATCTGTAATGTTACGTCGGTTACTCAAGCTGTCCTTCTCGCGCAGTCTGTTCGTGTATGATTTGTTAGTAAATTTCGTTTAGAGAGAAAACGTATTTTAGTATAGATGTCGATTTGTTCTGCACTGTACCATTACTTTGTGTCTGCCTAAATGTTTCTGGCAACAGTTTATTTTGTCTTATTTTTTGACATGCATTACGGGTGTAAACGTGGTTTAAGTGGTTGCTCTAGCATAGCACGAGCAGCTTAAGTTATTAGAAAATCCAAGAATCAGATGCTCATGCTGAAGATGGAAAGACCAACCTGAAATAAAGCCGTCCTTAGTTAACCCCCCACATCCCCACACCGTCATTTGTTTTACTGTTAGTAAATATGTTGGAAACTGATTCTCTTTATGAGACAGGTTCGATGATAGAATGATATAGTGATGGCTTTTCTTTCATATTATGATGACTTGGTGTTGTTTGGGGCTAATCCCAAGTTACCAACAGCTTTCTATATTCAATTGTGGCAATGAAATTCTAAGTCCACGCGTACGAAGTCGCAGGTATCGGCTAGTAAGTATATATAGAGGTAAAAAAGATTAAGTCAATCAGTTAAACATTTTAAAATGTGAAGATTGCCTGTAAACAATATAATTAATTCGTAAATTCGTTTATTTGCATTTATATATATACAAGAATAAATAATTTGACTGTGAGAATTAAGTTAAATTTTAGATTAGTCTGTTTCGCAGACAGCTATTCATGCAGAAACTACGGTACAGGTTCTTAATGGGTTTATAACATTGATTAGAACAGGGTCTAAAGTGCAAAACGAGATATATTTGATCTTGTTGGTATATAAAATCTTACCCTCATCCATACTTTTAAAAATGCCTGCTTGCTTCCGTCAACTTGATTTCCATTAATTGCTGTAACACAACTGAATTAAATTTAACTGGTCCTTAGTTGTGTGGCTAATCCCTGGGCCGTCAACAGGTACTACACCGTGGTACAGTATAGACGGCGGGTCTGTGAGCGTGACGACAGGACTGGTAATGGACCGAGACGCCCTCCTGGACCACCCCGGAGCAGTCCCTACAATATGTACACTGTGCGTGTGTCTACCTCGTCAACGAGGACAGAACTAATAAACTATGATATTCTCTTTCGAGTCCTCATTATCTCTCTAGCGAGGTGCCTGGCAGATTGTGTTAAAGTACTATCGCTGAAAATTGAAGGTTCCAAGTTTGATTGCTGGTCTTTGCCTGAAATTAATTGTTCACCACTCTAATAGCGCAAGCTCTGTGTACTTGAAGTATGCTATCTAGTCTAACACCAAACAGATTTACTTACTTACTTCCCCAGTTCTTTAGATTCACTCTAAACCAGGGCCGGCGCTAGGATTCTTGGGCCCCAGGTAAGTGTTCTCGGCACACACACCACCCCCCCCCCCCCAACCCAATTTTTTTTTTTTTACTTTTACTTTAAACTTTGATTATTTGAATACAGGCAGAAAATTTTAATCCAAAAAAATCAAGGTAACAAAAGGTTTTTTTTGTTTGGTTTCTATTTAGCCAGGCACCCTCGCCAGAGGGCCCCATTTGGGGGCCCGGGCCCGGGTACATTTGCCCCGCTCACCCCTCCCTAACGCCGGCCCTGCTCTAAACTACCTAAACTGTTCCTTGTTTTGATTTGTGTTGCCGTTCAACCCCCCAATAAAAATAAAATTATAACAGAAAGAGTCATATTCTGAGCTATGAAAGTGATTATTTCTATGGTTGGTTGGATGAACTGTATAGTAAGACAACAATTAGAAAACATGAAGTAGGTGGTGACAGGAATTTGGAGATGTAGAGAGGAAGCTAATGATAGAGGATATGGATGATTTCATCATACCAATCGAGAGGTTAGTGACGGAAAGAAGTAAAAATAAGTAAATAGACGAATATGTCCTGATTTCTAGATCTAAAAAGCTAATCCTTCTGGATAATAGGCATAAAAATTTGACGTGCAATCCTTACCACGCAAGTGACTTAGTGTGTTTTTCAAACTTGCTACCGGAGATCTTTTAGTCCCAATTGAAACCCTGTGCTACTAAACTGTAATATTGTGAGAAAAACTAATCCGATGATTTCTGCGATATAGATTTCAGATAGGGAACTGTAGTTACTATAAGTTTCATTATTGTTTGTACGGAGCTGCATCTGGAATTGATCTTTATTCTTGAAGAGCTCGTCGTTTTAAAAGTGCGGGTTGGTACTACGATGTATGTCTCCAGACTACATTGTGTTGGTTTTTGTTGGTTTTTTTGGGTTTTTTTTTGTCTCATACTTAAATAAAACAAAATTTGCATTATAAAATAAAAGATGTTAAGTTATTTTCGGTGAAGTAATTATCAACACGCCTCAGTAGATACTATTGACCTGAACGCTGTTATCACATATACGTCACTTCTATTTAGCTGCTAGCGTGTCCACATTATCAAAGTGTTGGTCCAACGCTGAGAGTATATAATTGTATGATTACGATTTTTTACCTTTAAATTTCCATTTGAATTTAAGATTAATTTTAGAGTTGGAGCAAATGTAAAAACAAATTCAATGTACCAATTCTGTTTAAAACTGTAGGTCCAGTAAAATAAATTACAAACTTTCTCACACAGCAAATTTATTTTCTCATACCAAATTCCAGAAAAGAAGTATAGTATCTAGTATACAAAAGTGCTTAAAAAATGAACAGACGCTTTTTTTTCATTGATAAATTTTTCCTTAAAACAATGGTATTTCACGAAATTTTGGCAGTTATCATAATCTAGAAACAAATATAATTTCCTTAGGGAATTATGTACCTTTATGGATCGAAAAAACGCTCCAGAATAAAAACTGGAAATGTTTAAGACCATTTTCACAATATATTCACTCAATTTTTATTACATAGTAGGCCTATTTTTAAAAAATCTGGTTTATAATAATTTTAGGGAAATTAATTTTAAAAAGGATTATTTTTATTCCACAAATAACATTTCTTAACAGGACCATATCGTGGACAAGAGCTCAGTGCAGTACATAAACAACATGTATATAGTGTTTGTGAAACCTTGCAGAAATATAAAAGAATATTGGATGAATTAACCACGAATGTAATCTAGAATGGACAAGTTTGACGCAGAGGACACAGTATACAAAACATTTCTTCATAACAGCCACGAAACGTTTATTACTTTGACGATAATTTAAATCACAGGTACATTTTGGTATTGGAGTTCTTCGTGAGTGTGGTTAACAGGAAGGCAAAGAGCTTTCACTATCTCGGTTCAACGATGCCACAGGCAAACAGTGTGGCAATTGTGGAATCTACCATCATGTGATTGTCATGTTGTAACTCAAGTAACTTCCCACTCTGTAAGCTGAATCATCAAAATACAGCAAATTTCTCATACAAACATTTTAGTTGCTGTGATCACTCAGATTAGTGATCTGATAAACAATGGAGTTATTTAACCTTAATCTTCCAGATTTATATTCTTCTTCTTCCCATTCAATTATTAGGCGTGCTGACCTGTTCCGGTTTCAGGGACTGTTCCCATTTCTTCCTTGATTTATCTATACTTCTTCAACCTTTACTTCTATATTGGTTTACTACTTTGGGTAATCGTGTATCTACCATGGCCTTTTGAAGGAAGCATCCCGGCATTAGCCTGGAGTGATTTGGGGAAACCATAGAACACCCAAATCTGGATACCCGGACAGGGATTCGAACCGGCGTCCTCCCGAATGCTAGGCCAGAGCGTTAACCGCTCACCCACCACGCTCGTCCCCATTCTATACAGACTATCTCTCCAGTTATTCCTATGTTCCTCTATCTTGTCATTCATACTATATGTTTCTGATTACTCTCTTATTGTATCGTTTCTTATTAGATCTAACCTTGTGCATTCCTTTACAGATCTTAGGAACTTAATCGCCTCTACGTGCATGCGGCTTTTGTCCCTTCATTTGCCAAGACTAATTTCTAGAAAGAAGCATAGTAACTGCCGTCTCTTAATGGAATGTAATCTTTGTGTCCCTGCGCGCCCTATTTTCTAAGGTTTTAGCTATCGTTCCACACATTATCTGGCATTTGTTCACTTTATTATCAATATCATTGCTTACGCTATATGTAATGTTACATCCGAGGTCGTTATCGTGCGAATCTTGTTCAGACAGGTAGCCATTTATAACTCTAATGGGGTCTCGACCACAGAAAGGCGTTATTTTTGGGTTTTTTTCGTGCATATCTTTAGGTTGTAGTGTTCTGAACATATTTGTAATTTGTGGAGGGCTCTTGATAATCATTTTAGTGTCCTCTATTGCCAGTAGGTCTTCAAACAATAAAAGTACATTTACAGGCATAGTGACACAGAATATAGTGGTAACATAGAATATAGTGGAACAGACCTTGTAAGCCCGTCAAAACTAACGGATTGAACACAGTGTTTGTTCATAATCTTAAAATTATGAAATGTGGTATATATTTTTTAGTTTTTTGTAGCAGTGCTATCTCTAGACAGAGGGTATAAGAAAAAAATCTACAATGACTGTATGTAAATAAACAAAAAAGCAAGTAATAATTAATATGTTGAGTTAAAAGTAATACAAATTTTTATCAGTCTTCTGGCAATTTATTTCTTCGCGGTCGTTTAATTAAGTATAATTGTTATTAAACAATGCCCACAACCTCCATTTTGCAGTAAAATCTCTGGCCTCAATTAGAACGTTAACGCAGGACGGTCACAATGACCGAAGTAGCGTTTTATAAAGATGAATTACTTTCAAAAGAATACACGAGGTCATCAGAGGATATATTACAAAAAGTATTTGTAAATGGATTAAACTTTTCGAAGATGTCCGAGAGTCATGAACTGAAATGACTACGTCTGAAAACATGGGGATTCTACGATAACGGGCGCTGCTATTTGATGATGGATTCGTATGCAACTTGACGAGACAAATCGAAAGTGAGGAAAAACGTTTTTGATATCTCAGCTAGCCTCGAGGTATCGTATCTCAAAAGTGAGATGATTAGGTTGAAATGTTGAATGGACCAGAAGAAAAATTTCGCCAAAACTAAGTTTGATAATGGATTCTGATGTAACGCGACGAAACAAATCGAAAGTAAAAAATAAAACTTTTTGATATCTCGATTAGTTCTCGAGATATACTATCTCAAAAGTGACGTCGTTATGTAGAAACGAGACCTGGACCAGAAGAAAAATGTCACCGAAGGTGAAATGAATAATACCTTTATTCAATTTTTGATATTCGATATCTCGAGAACATAGTGAGATACCAAAAAATATTACTCTCCCTTTTCGATTGACTATGTGAGATACAGGAAAGTACGACGTAAAAGATGTGAAATTTATGATATTTTCAGTTGGCTAATAGCCTCGCTTTTCTTCGTAATTTATGAAATGTGTTATAAGGTCTGACGCTCTGGCCTCGCATTCGGGAGGACGATGGTTCGAATCCCCGTCCGGGCATCCAGATTTTGGTTTTACGTGGTTTCCTCAAATCACTCCAGGCGAATGCCGGGATGCTTCCTTCCCATTCCTTGTCCCAGTCCCATCCCGCCCCTAATGACCTCGTCGTCGACGAGGCGTAAAGCCATAACCAAAAAATAAAAAAATATAAGGTCCGAGGTTAAAAAATGTATTTCTCCGAGTACTGCATGGGAGTGCTGTAACAATAACAGCCAAACCAGTGTTTTAAGGACCTCTCGTGGCAGGTTACTAACACGCTGTGCCTATCTCACAGGAGTCTGGTGCACAGATTGTCAGTTTTTGGAAGACGTAACTCATCGCCCGTTCCTATCACCCGGGACACACCCGGGGGAGTTGAACGCGTTAAGTTCGTGCGCGCGCTCCTCGCTCCGTCTTATCTGTTCTTTCGCCTCGCTCACCAAAAACCGCCATCCTTGGGTCGTCTCAGGGAACTGGCCCAGATTTACTGCTTCCTCGCCGACGCCTTGGTAATATCCTCACGCCTTAACGCCGTAAATGGCTACACCAAGAGCTTCGTTACCGCACCTCCCTACATTATCTTTTCGTGGCACTTATTTTTCTCCAGATCATTAAGATCTATAACGGATCCTGGAACCTTTCTTGTTGTTTCAATCTCAGCTTATCAAGACTGTGTTTTAGTTTTTGTCTTCAATGTAGCGAGATGCAAAGCCAAAACGAATGTAATAGATGTTACAGTACATTTGTTTTAATGTTCTCTTCTACAAAAATTACATTTTTAATTTCCGCATTTTAATAAATATCCATAAGGAACACTACTCATTGTAAAGGCTGATATCATAACATAAGTAATAATAAAACAATAAGTGAAATGCTGCAGATTAAATATAATATCATAAATAAAGCCGAAGAAAAACAATTTATTTAGTTCGGAAGTTGTTGGATGACCGCAGGTTATAATACATATCAACTTGCCGTAAGAAGAAGAGTGGAAAATACAAATTTCATACATAAAGGGAGTCGGGAGAACATGCGTGAGAGAGGAATAGAAGGAAAAAAGCAAGGCAAGATACAGGGTCTTAGCTTGGAAAGAACGTGACGTAACAACAGCTGTAAGAATTTTTTCTGATCAATCGGTAACATCGGAAAATGTATATGGCATTATTAAAAGTCCTAGTTTCAATTTGTATGTTATATAATGTTATTGGTAATTTGAACGGTTTTATATTGTTTCCTTTAAGTAAAATAAGAAATTTCACGACTTGGCAGCAATATCTGCGTTTGTGACAGATCATCGTGTGTCCTACAAGTTGGACTGTTAATGGGCCACTAAAGCGGTGGAAAGGCGAGAAAATAAAATAAAAATTGAAACAAGCAGAAGACGTGGTCGTATATATACGCACCCTCAGCGGGTACGCAAATGATGAAATTGCAATCCAATGTGACAGATAACTCGGCCATCATAGTGCATTAGTGTTGTTGCCAGGACTCGTGAGATACATAATGACTTGTTGGCAAATATGGCAGCAGCTTGGTTCTTTCAATGCTTTGAAGAGGCTCTATTACTCTTGGTGTCAGGGTGTGGGATGACGTCACTACTGGTAGTGATTGAGGGATATCTGACGGATACACTGCGTCCTCATGTGTTACCACTCATGCAACAGTATTGTGAGGCCATTTTTCAACAGGACAATGCTCTTGCGCATACGGCGCGTGTCTCTACGGAATAAGGGAGCGTGCACAAACTACGTGTCTCGGTCCAGGGGGGGGAGAGGGGTTGGCTGGAAGGCTACGTTGGGCTACGTGGGGGGAGGGGGGGTTCCGAGCCAGGCCACGTAGCTTTCCTTTCATAACATTTTTCACAGTTAAAATGAGGAACAGAACTCACAACAGCATGTGAATATATATTTCCGTCATTTAATTATCTCCTTATATAATTTACAACGGTCTGAAAAGAGAAAACAGTACAAAATGTCTTCTGGAATCAAAAGAGAAAAAAGCTACGTGCTACGTGGGGGGCGGGGGGGGTAGAGGCAAAAGCCACAGTAGGGCTACGTGGGGGGGAGGAGGAGGTTCACAGGGGGCCAAAATGGAGCTACGTGGTTTGTGCAGTCTCCCTAACTGCGTGTTGTTGAGGTACTCCCGTGGCCAGCAAGATCCCGTGATCTGTCTGCGATAGAACGTGTGTGAGACCAGCTCGGACATCAACTACGTCCCTGTGCCAATATCAAAAATATCAAGGACTAACAACAACAATTTTGGGCCAGCTTGTCTCAGGAGAGGATAAAACGGATTTACGACATTCTTCCCAACCGAATCAGAGGATGTATCTAGGCCAAGAGGGGTGTAACTTCGTAATGATAGGTGAGAACATACTTCCAAGTTCTTTGTAAATTTGTCCCCGATTTCGTAATCGATCAAATAACATCATTTAGTTAAATGATGTTGAGTAGGTATATGACATATACCTCCTCAACCCGTGAAGTTTCATTTGGTTTCCTCCTAGCCTTAACGTTCAATTTTTTGACAAGTAGTGTAGTTTAGATCTGATATGTTTTGGTGACCTTTCAACAGTGTTTTCTTATTTCCTGAAGATATAAAGTTGCAGAAGTATATTTTTATTTATGTGCTGGACTAGATTATCCAATTTGCTTCTTATCTTGTACTTTACGTTCACTTTTTTAGTAAAATATTTATAGTTATCTTCGTACAGATTTTCTACAGCATTGTCCATCCATGTCACCAGGGCGGGTTAAATTACATTGGAATAAATGACAACAAGCTAATTACAACATGGAAAGAGAAATGGGACGCACCTCAGAAAGGATGCTCTGATTGTATTTGTAAGTGAGATTCTTTATGAGATTTATTATACAGAAGCAGGATCATGTATTGTACCGTCTTTGGTTATATGCATTATCGGTAGTTTAATAATTAGCTGTCACTATATAAAACAACAATGCAAATTGAAAACAAATGCAATTCATATATACAAATACCTAGACTAGAAAATCCACACATAGTAAACTGCAGAAAATTATAACACAAGTGAAACATTTTGGGAACTCTACGGTATCTGAGGCAATAAAATTTAAATAATTTTATGGTAGATTCTAATATATCTCGAGGAGATAAATCGAAAGTAAAGAATCAAATTTTTTGATATCTCTCTTAGTTATCGAGATATACTATCTCAAAATTTAGGCGGTTAGGTTGAAAGGTGGCCTGGAGCTAACCTATATTTGCTGATGGATTCTATGTAACTCGTTGAGACAAATCGAAGGTAAACACTATTTTTTCATTCCGCGTTTAGTTATCGAGATACTGAATATCAAAATTGAGGTGGTTAGGTTGAGATGCTGCCTGGACCAGAAAAAAAGCGCCGAAGCAACAAGGAGCTACATGTTGAACATACACAATAGGTGTTTTATTTTCTTCCTAGCTGTTCTGGTTAAGTTGAAATACAGCTTGGACTTGAAGGAAAACATCACTAAAAGCACAAGCAACTGCGCCTATAACTGATTTTCAATACTCGATATCTCGGGAATTAAGAGAGATATCAATATATATATATATATATATATATATATTCTTCAGTTTTAATTTGTCTGGTCGAGATATATAAGAATCAACCATCAAATTTCAATGGCTTTAAAAGTAAACTTTTTTGTCATTGTTTGGTAAAACACTGAAGGCTAATTCTATTGCTTTAAGCCAAAGATATGGTTTGGTTATTGATTTTTACTTATAAAATAAACATATGCTTTTAAAGTGCACTTCGCTAACAAGGGTTCTGCCCTAAAGGACCCATGGAGAACGATGGGTAAGCTGTAACGCTAGGGAATGACATCCAGGATGACGCGGTATCATCCATATTTCAGTCACTTCAAAAGCCCTTGGCCGAATTTCATAAAAAAAAATCTCACTCACCCAGCGGTCATTCATCTGCGGGTTTCGTCTCTCAGAGTATCTGATCCTGGAGCGTAGTATCTTTCAACAGCGGTTAACTGCTAACTGATGTGATTCCCATGGAAACGACCGGCTGCAAAGCGATTGTCATCATTGGAAGCACTTATTGTTGGTCAGTGTAGTGGTGGTACACATTCCATTGCTCTCTACAATTTTCGAAGTTTCTTTTCTTTTTTAATTGGAATTGTTCGATTTATCAACCATGAGGCATTTAGAGCAGGGAGTTGATTACTAACAACGGACTGGAAGTAAATCGACCATCGTCTTCGTGAAGGAACCATTCAGACATTCGTCAGGAGTAAGCTGGGAAAATCTTGGATGAACATAAATCTGAATGCTCGAACCGGTATCAAAATCGCAACTTCACGATTTCCTGACACAAACATTACTGCTCTCCCATCACGTTCGGTTCTTTTGTTTCGCAAACACCAACAAAATCTGGCAGAAAGTTATTTATGTTTGACTGATACAACTGTCTCGTCTTAATGTAGAATAAGAACCTTTTTACTGATATAATTTTATAAACGAGGTAGTCAGTAATGGATTAAAGTTACAAATTTACTACAGATTAAAATGTAAATGGTGGTGTCACTGTTGGTCTGATAAACCATATTTCTGTAACTCATTGTCTGTTCAGAGACATGAAAACCCTGACATTAGTACTGCTGGGATTCTGTGAAGCGTGTAAAATGGTGACATGACTATAAATGTTTAGCGCTCATAACACATGTATTGAGATTTTATGAGGCTGAAAGTTTTCATATTTGGCAGACTGGATGTACTGTCGAGAAAAATTGGGTAGCGGAATAGCATTCGTATAAAACTTCCACAGTTCGAGTTAACCGAAAGGAGAGATTCGCATGCCGTTGAATATAAAATGCCAACTCACGTTCTCGTATTTCCGGTGACGTTATGTCAACGATAATTATGATTGCGGCTATTCAGCGCGTGTGTCTTGTACCACTTTGAGCCTCGCACACCTGAGAGTGATGTGGTTTCGTTGTTTTCTATTCTTTTTTTTTTTTTTTTTTTTTTTTTTTTTTTTTTTTTTTTGCAAATGGCTTTACACCACGGTCGTTTTATTAGCTTGTGGAAATTTAACATGGTGAGTTAGACAACGAGCTACAATTTGATATATCATTAAATGTAAGAGTGTGGCTTGATATTTGTGAAAATACAGAGGGCTCATAATGTGTGAATGAGGCCCAAAGTAGACAAAAAATGAAACAATTACAGAGCGCAAACGACGTTAGAGATTTATACACAAATTGGCCAAAGAAAATTAAGATAATTAGTTGATTTTCTCATGACCTCTGATGGAGTCTTTCTCAATTTTATCGCTTAACACTATACGTCTGAGTAAATGCATTTCATCATACTGCTAGCATGACTCGCATTTAGAGGGTGGTATATACTCTCTCCATTAGAGTTTAAGTAATATTTAGTAAGTTTTGATGTTGACATTAAACTCAAGTGAGCAATCTGGTGAACTTCCATTGAAAAGCTACGGTCTTATTACATGTTCAAATATGGGTCCATCTACGACAGAGGTGGAATACGCGGCAAATTTAAACTCTGTTACTCTGGGGAAATGCCTGCTGTGAAGGAAAAAGCAACTTTTCAGTGACGGTAGTTTTTTGGCTGCACAAGCTCTATAATTATCGCTAATCATTTTATTTTCTCTGCAGTCCTTTGTCTCAGGTACAGCACTCCTTTATTCTGTATTTACTTATTCGTACATCAGACTATTGGCTTACTATACCTTCATCTCTTCCTGCAGTAAGACGATCACTTCATCTGAAATTACCAATTTCAATCTTCAGCTATTTGCTTCTTGGTTTCTGGTATTTGTAACTAAATGATTTGAACTTTCAAATTAACCAATACAGCACGTCTTAAAATGAGACCAACCATCCTGTCTCCTCTTCCTGTACAAACGTCTTTTCTCACTCGTAATTCATAAAATGTCTTCATTGAGTATTTCACCTGTCCACTTTTTCGTCATCAGTTTATAACGAACAGATCAATTGTTTTAACTTTAATTGTGTAAGTACAAACTTCAATTATATAAATCGCTGTGATCGATACGTATACAGTTTTAGAAAACTCTCTCTGAGTCCTTGTTCTTGAAGAAGGATCTATCCTTAAGTGCTTCTCAGATCCTGCTATGGCCTCCAGATTTAATTTTACTTTATATGTAACAGAATTCTCTTAGTCCCTGTTCTATATCTGGTCGTATTTTATACTTGGCCTGCTGATATCTTTTCATTTTAGCTACTCTCATGATTTGTATTATTTTCTTCGAGTCACAAAAATCAACTACTCAGCTAATCTCGTTTTTTTTTTTTATCTGCTTAACGTGTCTCTAACAGCGAGGTCTTTAGAGACGGGAAAGGATGGGGTGCAAGGATTGGGAAGAATTCGACCTTTTGAAGGAAGCATCCCGGCTACACAGCTTAATCATTGTACACGCTAACCACTAGAGTGCATCGATGTTGCTTGAAAGAGATCATCTTCGTTGCAGGATGATAGGCACATATGGCACGGGAGATATGATTCATGGTTTGGTCCTCACCACATTAGCCTCTTTTTGCCAGATTTGCCTCGGACCCGCCAACTCCAATCCGCAACCGATTCAATGACCTCCAGTAAAGGCTCGAACATTGATGTTTCTAGTGTGAAATGTTGGGTCGGCGTTACACCGTTGCCCAGTGATATCCAAATTCCTTTTGACATCATTTTCAAATCGCAGTCTTCGGGGAGGCACCTCTCATGATCCTCTCCCTCCCCCCCAGAGTAATTTTGAATGATGTTTAAAATATCGTTATACGAGGCTCTTTTCACCACTTTTCTAGCGTTACGTTCTGCGTGTCTGCAGCGAGTTGCAACAGACGCATATATGGATGCATTGTTTTTCTTTTGCGCTTAACATCTCATCAACATCGTGCTCATAAGAGATGGAAGAAGATTGGGGTCAAGAAATTAAACAATAGATGTTGGACGGAACTCGAATGATATCGAGATTCCGCGAAGAGCCAATATCAAGATTGCTGGATCGGGAATCGAACCTGTGTCCTCCAGAATGCCAGGCTTGGTGGATGGATGCATACCACTGAGTGTTGCCTTTGGGTTATGGAGGCTGGTGTATCTGTTTTGGATAATTCACTAGATGCTCTTACAACGGATTGATATCCAAAGTATTCCCTTGGTACAGGAAGAGCCACGAAGCCAGATCCAGTAAAGGGCAACGTGTGCCTCCACTATTAATTGAGTCCTCGTGTGACAGTTCTGGTGACCAGGCTGATCGGGGATGACTTCATCGATAGTAATGCATGAGGGCTGCTGTGACCAATCGCTACGCTGTGACTAATCAGACGAGGGGGCCGGTCACATCCGACGCGCCATCCCTTGTCAGCAATAACGCCGACTGCCATTGTCCTGGAAATCCCGGGACAACAACTGGATTTACTAGACAATCGCATCGAGATGACGCAGCGCAACGATATCCGCGGCGCCTTTGTCTCTCTCGGCGATCCGCGCAGAGATAATTGCCAGGCATACACAGATGTCAAGAGTCTCCGCTACCGCCTTTGTTCGCATACCGGCGTTTGTGTAACCGAGCACAGAAGTCACCGCCGTGGCTGCTAGAAGCAGAGGCCAGGCATCCTTAAGCAATATCTTCAAGGAGACAACCACACCTACACAAAACAAATGTAACTGTGAGTATTTTCTGAAGACATAATTCTAGAATTGGAAAACTGAAAAGTACTTCTACATCTACATCCATACTCTGCAAATCACATACATTGTGGGTGGCAGAGGGTGCTAAGCACCAATCCCAAACCCGCGCATTCCAATCCCGAATAGTTCGAGGAAAGAAGGAATACATAAAAGCATCAGTACGGCATCTTATTTCTCTAATCTTATCCCTCCGGTCATTGCGACCTAAATAGGTTGGCGGAAGAAGTATTTCATTGCACTCGAATTTTAAATTTTTTCGAATATTCTCCAATAAATACTTTTGATGGCTAGCATCATACTGATTCAATTTTATGAGATTTATAATATCATAAACCCTCATTCTAAAGAATTTTATTAAAATCTCGTTCCTGTTTCTTTGCTAAATGATCTAAGCGTTTCTTTCCTATTTTTTCAAGTGGTGCTTCTCTGGACACGGTAGGAAAATAGTTTTCCCTCACTACACCTTGTTTCTAATAATTAACAAGAAAAACGATTAAGAAAAAAAATTCGGAGTGGATATTACGTAACAGAACAGTGTGTCTAGTATGCAGTATCTATCATTTTGAAATAAATGTTTAATGAGGAGATTATGTAAGATCGTGAACATCTAAAACAGAAGCATTTTCGAATAGATCTGTCGAAACAACGTCCTGTTTAATGTCGTACAAGAATTTCCTAACAAGTAGCTTCGTCACAGTCTAATGCAAATGTACGCCGTGATTGTGTTAGGGAGCCAGCAACCATGAGATGTTTCCCCCACAGCGGCAAGTCTAAAGTTGATTCTGTATGCAAATAGCGGCTCCAACTTGCCAGAAACAACATGCCTTACTCCGTACTATCTTAATCGATTCTAAGGTATTGATCGAGAAACGGTATGAGTCACTTGTATCCAATAATGCTTTCTTACATTTACGGATGGCAACATCTCATCTACTACAAATATCCCCGTATACGTTGAATTTATCCACCATCAGTGTATTCATAGTAAATTTCAGTTTACATTTCATTTGGCTCTCTGCGGCGCACGCTAGATAAAGGTGATACAACGGGGTAGGGCGCGAACTCAAACCGTATTGACTGCTGTTTTCAGACGGTTTTCCACAATCATCAAGTTGAATGCCCAGACGGTCCTCAATCTCTGCCTCATAGGCTACACATTTCACAAACAAAATATACGCTTATCACACACAGAACATAGTTATACATTTCGCAGACAGATGGCAACACTTCACTTTCTCCATTAGTACGTAGTAAGACCTGGCAGTAGCTACATAATACTTGGCGTCAACAAGTGAATGCGGCCGTAAATTCACAGTTACAAATTTAACCTTGCCAACGATGAGTAAACTCATCAATAGCAACAGGCCCCTAAAACTGGGAAAAGATGACGAAGAAGATTTCGAGCGACCTCATTAGTCTAACAACAGATTTGTCGCGATGTCTGCCTCCATCGCAGCTTAAACCAATAGTGTAATTCTTTTCTTTAACGGGGATCTACAATTCAACGTAGAATCTGAACAACAGAGCTTCATCGCACGTCCCATTCATTCATTACTAACTACTAGGTGGCCAGTGGTAAAATTTCTTCAATAAAAAACGAATTTTATAACGAGGCTGGAGATTTGTAGTAAGTTGAAAGAAAACCCGACTCATCTGTTGCAATTGTTTGTTTCTCGATTGAAACAGATACGTAGCAAAACACTTACAGCGTCTTACGAAACAATTAGAAATGGCGAAATGTTTCCTAATAGAAAAATTTTGTCCGAAAAGCTTCTTACCCTAGAAAACCCACACAGTATTGTATGTATTTCGTTTTTGCGAGATGGATGTGTCTCAATTTTTGTTAGTCGCGAGACTGTACCATCTACAGGGTACTGTCTTGGTAGATGTGTATAATTGGTTGAATAAGTCCCAGGAGGAAAAGTAGCGATGTACAATTCAGGTCGTTCGGATACACATGAGCATGGTTTGTAGTAAGTTGAAAGAAAAACCGACTCATCTGTTGCAATTGTTTATTTCTCGATTGAAGCAGATATGTGGCAAAACACTTACAATGTCTTACGAAACAATTAGAAATGGCGAAATGTTTCCTGAATAGAAAAAATTTATCCGAATAGCTTCTTACTCTAGAAATCCACACGATTTTATGCATATCTCTGTGATATGTGGTGCTGCTATCTAGTGGTATGCGATCACTCCTTATCGACGCCAGCGAAGTCTAGCAGCTTGACTCTGAAGTATCGCATACCCATGACCTTGATTGTTGATATTTTTGCCATTTACGGGTCGAATTTTTATTTTAAAAAAATCGTTCTTAATTAGTGATGTTACCAAAACGGAGATACTCAGCTATCGATTTTGGTTAATTATAAAGTGGAAAAGATAACTCGTCACAAAAAAAACACCTTTTAGAAATAATATATACTATTTAGTGGCAGCTTTCTTCCTAGAAGTACTGCTATCTACGTCTGTACGTGCAGGTTGTATCTCAACCTGACTGTGCCGTCGTGAAAAGAAATTTCACAGACTAGGAAACGTAACGCGATGCTTCATCAAGCTATGGCTGCACGCAGTTATCGATTCCTATTAGGAATTCTGTATGGACAAGGCGCATGCTACTCCTATCACATCAAACCTGGTGGGGAAATGATAACCCTCGGGAATGGATTGCGGGAGAGGCGGATTCGAACCTTCGTCTAGCTACCCAGATTTCGGTTTGCGGAAATGGCGGCTTCAGACGGCCAGGGTTGAATTCCTTGCTCTTAATTTTATCCGGAAGTATTCGACCTTAGTTCTGTGTTTTACGCTATCCATATAAAATGCTCAGTGCTTAAAAAGTATAGCGAGTGACCGGCCTATTCCCCAATTCTGTATGCAATTAACATGTAAAAAGCTTACTTTATCTGGGTGTAGTACGCTAGGACGCTTCTGGATTTTGCATTTAAGGTTTAACCATAGAAATATTTTATTTACTTGTTAGTGGAAATACTAGATTATGTTAGGTGGCGGAATAGCTTTCAAAAATAGCTTATCCCCAAATTGAACTCGATTTATTTAACCATTAATATAATGTAATCGTTTCAGTATCGGGGTTTCATACAGTCTTATTTTTGTTTTCCAGTAAACTGAGATAACTAATCAAAAAATAATGTCAATGCACCAGCCTGTGAGTGACAGTTTTGTTCACTCGGAAATCTGAATAATGATTAGCATATCTGTAGTGAATTAGTGATGAATATTACAGGTTGTACATTTTTTGTGTTCTAATAATATTTTTTAGCTTTACTACCATTCATTAAGGTACTTTATTCCGAAAATATCAATTCAGTTGTGTCACATATACAGAAACCAAGGCTTAAAGTAACGCAGTTTAACAGAAGACAAATAAGAGGTACTTAAAACATTGCCAAATCGTAATTTAAAAACTTTCTAGAAGACAAATAAGAGGTTCTTAAAACATATCCAAATCGTAATTTAAAAACTCTCTATTATGCAAATTGGTAGCTGAAAACAGCCTACAACAAAAGAGAAAAAGACAGTGAAAATGTATGTAATTCAAATTCTTTCTATTATGCATATTGGTAGCTGAAAATAGGCTACAATATACGAGAAAAATACAGTGAAAATATATGTTACTGGTTGCAAGATAACAGATTTATTTAAATTATATATTAACCTAATAAACTTACTATCTAATTAGGTAGTACTCTATAAAATGTTCGGTAAACGAATAAACAGGATAAATACTTTTTAACATCTACGGTAGAAACCGTTTACCTTTGTTACTATGAAAACAGTATAGAGGTAGTTCACCTATCTAATGATAGATTTTCGATTTTTCATGCAATTTGCTTCTGTAGTAGCTACATTACTTAATCGAGTAATGTTACCAGGTAATGGAGACAGTTTTACGTGCTTTCTGAACCTCAGTATGTACTACAGTACCTCTCATGAACAAAGCAAGGCATTACTAGATGTGAAGGTCCGTTTGAAGACTCAGATTCGCACCGAGGATTTCACAATCTAGCTCTTTAACCACTGAAACACCTAAATGCTCAATTAGCTGCTGAAATCCGTAATCGGTATGGCTGATACTAGGGCCTAGGTTTTGAACCAATGACCTATTTCTATGATGGATGGTGGCACCGAACGTGCCCGGTGAGTTGCAACGTTCTGGCCTGGCAATCAGAAGGACGCCAGCCAGATTTCAGTTTCGCGAAATCATTACAGGTTAATGCCGGGATGGTTTCTTCAAAGACCTCGGCCGCCTCACTCCCTGTTAATTACTTCCAATCCTTTTTCACCTCTAATGAGCTCGACGTCAACGAGACGTAAACCTATAAGGGAAAAGAAAGGAAAGTGGCTTTCTAACACTCTCAACCGAACTGCAGAAACTAGCTGATTCACGTTTTATTGTGCGTTCCCGGTTGTCGGCGCCGTCGTGTTGCAGGTTAGAGGCGCTGAGCGTATAATGAGCCCGATAAGTCTCTGTCCTAATGACGCGCGCCGTACAGAAGGGCCCTTTGTATCTGTCGGACACGCTGCTCTCCTAAGTGGAGCGACGTGGCCCGTCTGGCCCGATAAGGACGAGTACAGAGCTTCATTTCCGGCCACAGTCGCACTACGCCTGCCGTTAACCTTGACAACAATACACAGCCGCATCTGGAGCAGCGTCAGACACCGTTCAATCTGCCATCCACATTAAAGCCGACGTCATATTTTTGCATACAGTCAAGGCTTTTTGCCATCTGTATGCTGTGTCCCAAACAGGAATAACGTTACGTAATGATATGAGGATAAGTTAACAGCTGCCGATTAGTTAGTTCTTCAAGTAGTTTAAAGTCAGGAGTTGTAGTTTTCTGTGGTCATTATATCTCAGTTTTTTCATACGCCGTAATTCATCAGCAGCAAATAACAAGTAACTGAAGGTAACTCTTGTAAAATTCAACTTACTCTTCTGGTTTTCTGCTGCGTCAAGTTTTGTTGCTATTGCCAACGTTTCGGCATCCAACCCGGGCCTTCCTCAGGAATATTTCGGGCTAATTTATCCACTGCTGACGGATGGTTACTTTCCTTCGTCACTAACCAGTTCATTACTACGACTGTACCTGCTAACGACGAATGGATCTAACCGTCCGTCAGCAGCGGATACATAAGTCCGAAATTGCACTGAGGATGCCCCAGATTGGTTGCTGAAACGTTGGCAGTAGCAAAAACATTGACTGAACGCAAAACCCGCGAAATAATTGGAATTTTCCAAACATGATGCCTGTAAAATCGTCAAATTTTAAGGTAACTCTAGTAGTAAGCCATTTTATGCAAGGGGGCTGGCTGAGAAAGAGCTGCTTGGTATATGGAACGTGATTCCATAGCCAACTTCCAAATGTTTTACCTAAACGGGACTTTATAACATTCATCTGACGCTCGCTCTACCGACTGCAATGTCCAAGTTCAGCAGGGAAATAAGTGATAATGCAAAATTCCAAATTCGAGGCGTCAACATGTCTTCAATTTTCGGGGAACGGTCGATTGCTTTAATCATAACTTCTGTTTGTTTTCATGTGTGCGTGTCTTTGACATATTTTGTCATGAAGTTAAAGTTAAGTGTTAGCAAACTTCATATTTTGGTGCTCATTGGTGATATACGACTCTATAATACTTTGGTATACGTTCATTTTTCTTAAACTGCTTTTAACGAATCCATGTAATCGAGAAGATTTATAAATAATATTAAACATTTCATGAATTTACCGCAGATTTCACAGTAAATTAAGCCTAATATGGAAGCTATGTTCTGGTATTTTATTTAGGCGTAAACGTCGTGTGAGGAACTGCATCGTACATCCAGGTTCTATGTGATATGATTTAATTAATTTAATTTCGATGGAGGGCATGCTATGGTGGTAATTTCCGTACACATCCCTCTTACCTTCCCTTATTAATTTTTCCTTAAATTCGATAATTTCCCCACCCACCTAACTTTCTTATGTGTAGTAGTCGTTGAACATGTGAAGTAATCCTAATCAAATGCGATAACTAATTAAAATTATTGAGGTTCAAGAAAGTGAAAACCTGTTAACCATAATATGGAATGACTGTTTGGTATATTTAATGACTGCTTAACGAATGTTGATGTGTCTTCGATACAGCATTTTGCTTCATAATTACTCCATTACCATGAAATACCATAACATTTTCTTATTCTAGTGTGTACTAGGACGGCTACTGATTTTTTTTAAAGTGCACACCGAAAGCTACCTCATAAGCTGTGATAATTCCTCATACATAGCAAAATCCTGCTGTGCCCTTCATTTATTCGCTACTTCCTCCTCAACAAGCATTGAGAGCACAATGTTTAAAGCAGATTGGTAGAAAGAAAATGAACATCGCATCCCTGCCCCTAGTTTACGTATTTCATGCAATTACTTCCATAAAGTCCATCAAAAATTATGGAACTTTTGTTATGAAAACGTGCCTAAGGAAAACATAATTTCAAAAACGAATACGGTTATTTATTTGCTTGATATATTTCGTGATTTCTCATCGTTTCGTTTTGATTATTTTATTTACCATTCATGTTAGTGTGTATTTACTTCCTGTCCAGAAAATTGCTTTTTAGCTGGCGTTGCAGTTAGACTTCCTTTTAGAAATATAATTGTAAATAAAATCAAATGCAATTTATTTCATGGTTAGTAAAACAGCGCATAGGCTACAGCCAGTGTAACTAACACTTCGGGCGTCATCGGTCGCCGAAGATTGCCGAGCTATCGAGTCAACATCCAGTCTCCAGGCAGAACGCATTTTGTTAAAGTGGATAATTCTACAAGCCGTACTGAAATTAATTAGTCTGTGTTGTTTCGTCCAAGTATTTGCTTCAAAGTACGCCGATATCAATATTAATGTATCTAAAATAAGTACTATTAAAATTATTTATAGTTGCACAACTGGAAAGTACAGTTTTATTTATGTCAGTGTACTGTAAGTTTCCACTGAATTTGTAAAAACATAGCAGTTTATTTGAGACGTATACGCAACTGCTTAAACTAACTTAGTCCACAACCGGAAGGAGGTATACTGAGCCATTGTGTAAGAGGTAAGACGGCAAATTTCTTTCCTACAGTTTAAATTGGAATCCGAACGATCAAACGATATGGCACAGTTCATATGATAAAGCAGAACTCTTAAAAATTTCTGTACCCACAGGGATTTGTACTCGGGACGGCAGTAGCGAACTACTGAAAGCTAGCGCCTTAACCACTGAACAACCAGACCGGCCACGGAAGTGCTTAATTAATACTGAACAATGGATGAATCTTGTAACGTCTACCTTGGGGACGTTTACTTTTGGGTCATACTGTTTTATCATTAGCAAAATTATCAATTTGGAATATCAAAAATCATACTTAATCTTCAGCTAATCACATGAAATATTATTGTAATGAATAGGAAAATTGAAAATTGGGTGTACAATTTATTATTGTGAAATTAGGCAAACACGAAGTTTGTTTTTATTCTGAGGTTAACAATTACATATCATTGAATGTCAAACAGTTAGAGCAAAATCTCAGGGTCATTACTGGGTGGAACGATTGCATGAGTTTCCGTCCGGGTCGTAGCTTTTACCATTATTCACAGCCCAGGTCAGCGACCAGGCAAGACCCGCACCACATGGGGGCGTGCAGCTTTCTTGTCCGGCCCAGCGTAATGGCAGCGTCCCCAGGTGCCGACTCGTACTCAGCAAAGGTCACTTCGGCCGTACTAGATGAAGATCTGCACCAGAGTCTCGTCGTCCGTCCTTCTCCTCCGAGCAAGACTCTGTACTTCTCGTAATGCGACGTCGCGTCAGGCTCTTAGCGAATCACCGCAATCCGCGCCAAAGAACCAGCGCCACATTGGCCCCAGAACAGACAAGAAAAAACACCAACACGGCAATAAATTGAGGCGGCTTCTCTATTGGCTGGATCGTCTTCCCCTACTCTCATAAAGCACTCATTTACTAGGAAACGTCACTAAGGTTTATTTTTGCTAGTCTGCGCCAGTTTTCGGCGGGAACTTTCCGAAACGTGCAAAAATAGAAAGCGGGTCTAAGTTATTTATGGGGGTTATAAATCCGCTTTATGTCCACGTTGAGTAGGACGTTGTCAGCACCCCCCAAGGTGCGTGTAAATCTGGACGCTTTAGTTCCGTCACGTTTCTGTTCGTTGACACGACGCATCGGCAATAGTCACACACACCGTGGGATCACTTAGTGCCTAATGGCACTGTACCTTTTAATTCATTACAATCTTAATACCAAGATTAGCATCCCTTATGAACATACCCTCAAAAACTGTATTATATCTACTCACTCTAAACTAATTAGAGAGGGATTTAGGTTTTAACCCAGGAATTTTGTATAGAATGTGATGACCTGAAATCGAGAATCACCACATATACAGCCCATTTGGCCAAGTCCAGAATATTGAAAAGTTCTTCAGCTAGAACCAGCTAACCACGTGTTTCAGATATCTCTAGCGCATCAGCCACTAGCTTATTAATTTACTTTTGACATAAGATCGATTGCATACAAGTCACTAGTGCGGCCTCACTTAGAATATTATTGCTCTGTATGGGGTCCCCATCAAAAGGGATTAATGGAGGCATTAGAAATGGTCCAAAGAAGAGCCACCCGATTCGTGAGAGGTATGTAGTTGGAGGGAAAGCGTAAGTGCGACGTTGAAGGAGTTAGGTTGGGAAGACCTGGAGCACCGAAGGCGTTGCTCTCGACAGAAGCTAATTGAAAAATTCTCAACTGACGTATTTCGGAATGACAGTAAACAAATATTGCTACCAGCAACATTCATATCTCGGAATGACCGCGAAAAAAGATAAAGAAAATCAGGGACAGAACCAATTCATTTCTGTACTCATTTTTTCCACGAGCGATTAGGGAGTGGAATAGAAAGGATTTACGGGGCGAGTAAACTTAAAATCCTACAGGAGTAGCTTTCGATAAAGTAATCCAGTCATCCTGATCTGGGTTTTCCATGGTTTCCCCAGATCGCTCCGAGCGAATGCTGGGATGGTTCCTCACAATAGACCATGGTCGCCTCCTGCCATATCCCATATATCTCTCCCAAACCATTACCTTTCCCTCCGCCACACACTTTTAGTGAATCGAGGAGTAATAGTAAGCTACAGAATGTACGAACTTCCATAATTAACAGCCTTCAGTTCGCCTGTACTGACAGTGATGAAGATACACAGAACTGACTAGTTAAAAGAGAAGTAACTCAGATGAATTCCTGTTTAAGTAAAGAATGGAGCGCCGGGTTCCTCGTGGGTGGGCATTCTTCTAGCCGCGTCGCGCAGTCGGGACTTGGCGACGCAATCTGTGGCGTGCGAGAGGAATTTTTAATTATGACGCGGGTGGCGTGTAATTTACAGTAGACACGTGGCAATGCACTGCACTCCCCTCGGTCTTAAAGCGGAGCGGCCCTTGCCCTGGGCTGCTCCCTTTGATCCGGCACCAGCGCTGAGCTGTTTATTACCACCTGCTGCGGAATTATCAACAAGAGGGGCATTTACGGGAACTCACTTGTTATGGTGACACCAATCTGCTCTGCTGACGTTCTGTTTACTACTTCCTCCTTTTAGCGTCGTCTTCGCTAGACTTAACCCACCTGTCAAACATTAAAGGAAAGAAAGATTCTGTTTCTGTTCAGTTCTTCTGCTCTGTACAGTAATAAAGGGGCGTCCATAAATTACGTGAGCTGAAATAGGGTGTAGGAGGGTCCGGCGGAATCTCACCAATGGGGAAGGGAGCAACGGAAATAAATCTCATGTGAGATTTAAAAAAAAAAAAGGTTGTGATGGTGATTTCTAAGGGGGGAGGGCGAGATCTCTCGGACCAGATCTCACAAGAAACGGGGGGGGGGGTCCGGAAATCCTTAAAAAATCTCACGTAATTTATGGATGCCCCCTAAGAGAAAGTGTTCAAAGCCTGCAGTACTTACGCATAGATTTCTTCAAAGTAGTCTTCGTATTTCTGCTCCTGTTGGAGCAACTTCAACGTTACTTTATTGCTCAAGTCAAACAGAGCAATATTATTGCAAATTTTGTGTCAGAAATGTTAACCGAAATCCACATATTGCCTTTTCATAAATCGTTTTAGTGATTATTGTCTTTTTATTCCTCTGTTCGGACGGCCGCGTAGACTAGGCGGAAGAGCACTTGACTACGGTATCGGACTGCCGGGGTTCGATCTCCCACGAAGTCTGGGAGTTTTCCTCGTAGCTGAACGTCCGGAACGTCTCCCCAGGCCCACTCAGCCTGCTATCCGACGAGTACTGTGCAGGAAACTCCTCACGTCCACTCCAGTGCCCACGGTCAGAAAATATTAATCTCTATTAATCCTCCGCGAATAGGGCTGGAAGGTTTTGAAAACCTACTGCCGTTACCTTTATCTTTCTTTTCACAACAGGCTCCTCCATTACTGACAGTAAAATCTGTAACAAGTTTGGCATTAATAGTCGCTGTTATGGCCCCCATCTTTTGTTCTCTATTTACCCATGTGCACACGCTTTGCTTAGAAACTCTCTTGTTGCGATCAGTGAAACATTATTCATGAACTTTGGCAGTGACTAATGAACAAAAACCCTTTACTGACCGCTGTCTGAACAGAAGCTAATTAAACTTTGGTGATTATAGGCTTATGTAAAGTCCTGGTTTAATACTCTCAAACGCCTTACTGACCGCTGTTAAAACTGAAGCTAATTAAACTTCAGTGATTATAGGTTTATGTAAAGTCTTGCTTCAATACTCCACCCCCAGTCAACTAACAACATGGGGAGGGGCCGGGAGACACGAAAGCTCTCGGCCATGATAAGATTGCAATACATCTAGATTACATTTCTTCTTTTGGTGTAATAAATCTCCGCAAAACTTTTTTTTTTTTTTATGCCTCCTCGACGGCTAAGGTCATTAGAGGCGGGATAGGACTGGGGATAAGGGACAAGGACCGGGAAGGAATTCGTGCATGGCCTTTTTGAAGGAAGCATCCCGGCATCCGCCTGGTGTGATATGGGGAAACCATGGAAAACCCAAATCTGGATGCCTGGACGTGGATTCGAACCCGCGTCCTCCCGAATAGAAACATTCATGAGAATCTGCAAATTATTTCGTACATTCGTTTTTTAATTTTATTTTTAATTTGAGTGTATATAAAAGGAATCTTATCTTAAACCGAATACTACCTTCAATCATGCGAAATAGTTGTTTGCAACAGTTGTATTTTCCATAAAGGATTGTAATGTTTAATTTACAGATCAATAACATGCCAGATCTTGCAATTAGTTGTTACTCATACCCTTGTTTTAAACTGATATCCATAAATGATGTTGAATACACAAGGAAAAGAGTGCACTACTGTTATTTAATTACACCGAATATAGTAAAGGTGTTTAAGTGATCTATGACAACTCACCATAATAACAGATTTAAATATAAAAGTATTTTCATCTGGTCTAACGACCTGGTCATTAAACTTCTGTTGTGATTTACCTAGTGTTTAACATGGAACCCGAATCATGAAACGTTCTAGGGTTTCATGTAAACAAAGTAATGTCCGTAATAGTTTCTTGCCGCACATGAATATCAACCAGTAAGCCTTAATTTTCAAATCTAGCGCAATAATCAGTAATCTTCCAAGCCGCTCTGATGATAAAGTGATATTTATCTTTTCTTGAGCCGGCCTTGGTAGCGTAGAGGCTAGAGGACTAGTCGCCGGTTCGATTCCGGCCCAGTTGGTTATGATCGACAACTGATGTACATTATAATTCTTGAAAGACATTCAAGAAAAAACTAGACTTTGGCACGCTCTCGTGATCGGTCGAAAGACATTTGGCATCTACATTAAGAAAGCTACTAAAACTATTTTAAAAAAATCTCTATAAATAACCACACCACAGGAAAAGTATTCAGTTTTGAAAGAGTGCATTTTAAGATCGCATAGCATTGCGCCTGATGTATTCTATTAACGTCTATGATTATCACAAGATGCTAGTGTTGTTACCTTCAAGTAATATCTTCTACGCTTCTATAAGCTTGTGAAATTTGTTATTGTAAGAATATTTTTTTATTATGTAATTATGATCATAAATAGTAACCTTGAACATTTAAGTTCCAAGTTCAGAGAACATCGAGCTAAAGAAGTTGGTATTGTAAAAAAGATGGTTTCAGGAGCAGGAATAAAAATACATTCCAAAATCCTGGTGGGAGGAACGTAGAATTGTAATTTAATATTGAAAAAGATAATCCCGAGGGCAAAATGGAAATGTGATTGTTATAATCAACTGTAACCATTGAGTTCAAATAGGATAACCTTTGTAAACAGGATACCAAAAGATAAGTGGGCAGTAAATGTTATTACGAAAGTGTAATAAACGATTTCAGTTGATATTTGAAAAATAAATTGACATCATTTATAAGATAATTAACTTTCTGCCGTGGTATTAAACCCGGTAACTGATACTGATATTGATACCGATCCGATACTGGAAATTGTTAAATATAATTGTAAATTTGTAAATAAAACCTTATAAGCTGTAAACCAGTTCAGCATCAGAAGTGTGCGCTTGGTGTAAATAATAGTGAATATGGGGAAAAAGTTCTTATTACTACCTCCTTTACTAAAGTGTCTCTAAGATGTGTAGAAGTAATAACCTATTACACTATATCTAGTATGTTCTGAAAAGTATTTAAAATCGTTTAAATCTTATCAGGAATGTAGGACAACAAATCGTGAGGATATACGCTGTCTTCAATACTAATTTAAATGTTATGGTAACGCAATAATTAAGTAAGCAGAATAGTCTCGCAGATGTTGAAAGACATTAGTCACTGCCTTTCGAGACATACTATATTTGATATCCTCGTGTTGGGAGGAATCTTTAGAAGATGGTATAAAACATATAATAAAAACTGCGTAATCACGTAGAGGCTTTGAGATGAAAGTTTTCTCTAACGAGAGAACAGTTTCGAACTGAATGTTTGCGAACCAACAGCAAACTTAGAAGCGGAATCCAGCACGAACTGGCTAATCAAATTATCAGAGCAGCTCCCCACCTGGCCACGAGGAGACTTGGGGCATCCTCTCAGACTTACAAAGCGTAGCGGCAAACTCTCTCCTCATCAACGTTACTTAACGGAAATTCGTCAACCTCAAGATCCGTAAACTGGTTACAATAAACGGACGATAGATAATTACAGTTCCTTAAAATGGACTGTTTCGGTAAAACAAACTCCACATACAATAAACAATTAGGGCAGTAATTTTTCAAAAGGCACTGAGTGATATAGCAGCATCATCCAAACATATTTTTGAGTGAATGTTCTCTGGTGGTGTAGATAATTCCGTTAGATAATGAACTAAAACGTTACAAAGAACATTAAAATATCAGTTTCTAGACTCCATACACTCTCTATGTTTTGTTGTTAATATCGTAATGGGAGAGAAAGTGATCTAATTAAATATTCCGATGGGAACTGTGTTAAAAATGACGCTATAGGATTGCAACTTACAGTACATAAAAACCAGTTTGAAGTCATAATGTAGCCAATATCATTTACAGTGCTGTAACATATAGGCTGTTCGTATAGCATTCAAGTAAATGGGAAGTTTCTGTTCGATATTAGTAAAAAAGTATGGGCAGCAAAAGTCGGTTGCAACTTGTGACACTAGAATGTAGAATTGTCAAAAGAATTAAATAGAGTTCACGCTATTAACTAATCTCATTTTACTCCTGGAAAGTAAAATATTTTAAACTCGCACCAAAATCCGTGCATCGGTTTTTACGTGAATCACGGTCAACAGGCAGATAAATTTACAGATTAAAAAAAGAGCTCTGTATTAATTTTTGTAAAAATATCTTCAGTGTGCAGAGTTTCTTTTCATTTTTACTGTTTGGTTGCCTATTATTATTATTATTTGCCAATTAACGTTATCGGATCACGCAAAGCCTTGATTCTAATCGTGGCTTGTAATTAAGAATTTGTCCAATGTTTCCACTTTGCACTTAAAAACAGGGATTATTCATATATATATATATACATTTTTTTAATTTTTTTTTATATTAGGCAAAAATTGGAGACCGTCGCAGCATTCTCCTTAGTGATGATGGAAAAACGTCTAAAACCCGCAATCGGGATTCGAACCTCATCCCGTTGTACCTAAATCCAATGTGAAGGAGGCTTAACGAATGCAGCCACATTTGTTATAATTGTACATAGATTACAACCTAGAAAAACTGCTGTCACTATCATACGCTTAATTCCAACACGATGTCAGACAACCAACAGGTAGGCCTACCGGATATAGGGGACCTACAGTTTAACGTGGAATCAGAACCAAGAAAGCGTTATGGCGTACATTATTTTTTTTTTTGTTTGTTTGTAAAAATGCCATTTGACAACGACGCAATACAGCCAGCACTATGTAATTTTGTAGTATGTATTGGTTCACTTAATGTATTATACGTTCTCTATGCCATAGACCAGGGCTGGCCAGCATGCGGCCCGCCTTGAACATTTTTCAGGCCCGTGATATTCATCACACCGAACGTGGCGGTGCAACGGTTATCGTTCTCGCCTCGCATTCCGGAGGACGGCGGTTCGAATCCCCGTCCGGGCATCCAGATTTGGGTTTTCCATGGTTTCCCAAAAAGGCCATGGCCGAATTCCTTCCCATTCCTTGCCCCCATCCCTGCCCCCCATCCTTTCCCGTCTCTAAAGACCTCGCTGTTGAGAGACGTAAAGCAGTTTTTTTTTAAAAAAAAAAAAAAGATATTCATCACACTTTTACTAAAAACGTTTATTTTATAAGAGCCAAAGTAGTAAAAACCAACGTTATTAAAAAATACATTACTTTTACATCCATATACTCATAAATTAACAGTCGAAATTATGAGAAAAAATTAACTTTGATTTTAAAATGATATTCTTGCGAATTTATAATTTAAATGCGGCCCGCGTAGTTATGATGCATTTCCAAAGTGGTCCGCAAGATCATTTGGGTTGGCCACCCCTGCCATAGACAATACAAGACAAACACAACACTTAATTAAAATCACCCATGCCCGAGGCCGGAGTCGATCCGGTGAATCCTGCAACGCGAGGCTAGCACGCTTATCCCCTACGCTGCCGGGGTCAGTAAATGGCGTACGTCACATTACACAGAAAACTGTGACAGACGTGAAGTTCGAAATTTTAAGAAACCCCGCCGAGGCAGGTATTCGAACCGGAGACCTTCCGATCGCCAGACGCCTCAACCACTGAGCCAGCAAGCAGACCGCACGGTTGGTAGTACTGCCGTGGGAGAGTGTCTGTGTGAGAACTGGGCAGGCCGTGCGATGACAGGCCCGACAACAAACAGACGGACGGACGCGTTATAAATGGCGCTTAATTGGGCGGAGTGAAGCGGCGCTGTCGCTTCTGGGCGCGATGTGACAGCGGCCCAGGCGAGCGCTAATAAATCCATTACGGCTCTTTACGGCCCCTGTCCTTCGGGCACGGCGTGACAGCAGTAAAACCGAAATTGTTTTACGCGCCAGGCCTAATTAAAGTAGCAGCCGGCGATAATAATTAATAGATAGACGGCTGTGGTACGAGGGTACGGTGACGTGTCATTAACGCCCGTCGTCGCGTTTAGTGTCCAGCGGTGCCGCGTTCTGGCCTCGAGTGTAATGAGTAAACACTCTCTACACTTGGCGTCTCCTTCAGAGATAACACGGCCTGTTCCCAGAGTAGCCTCTGATAGCCTTCTGGCAGTGGCAATCAAACTGCAGGACATCAGATACAGAAATACTCTCTGCAAGCTGTCAATTGTCAAACTCACAAATGTCGTAGATTTTCTTCTTCTTTCCGATCAGCAATGCTAGGACCACGCGCCAATTTCAATTCTTCATCCTTGTTGTTTATTCTTCCATTCAATCCAATATTTCTTTATCATTTCACTGTGCTTCTTCCTTCTCTCTTCAGACCACTTTGGGCTCGATTTCTTTCCTTCTATACCTTTGTATCCATTCAGACGAAATACAATTTTCCTAAAGATCTCTCTTTCCACAGTTTCTTCTTCTGTTATTTCTTTTTCAAATCTTTCCTGACTTCTTGAATCTAATTTATTGTTGATTATGTTGATCTGATATCTTCCATTCTGTAGATATGTCCAAAAAACAGAAATCTCATTTTTCTTATTGATTGCATTGTATGTATTTTCTATGTTACGATATTTGTTATTTTCCCTCTTCCCGTGTAATGATACTTTCTGGTTTCAAGCAGTTGGTTACATAAATAAAACTGACAGCTCCAGAAAAAGTGAATAGTACACGCGCCACAGATAAAATTAATCTACTGGTAGTCCTATTCAACGTTCACATGATGGACTTAAGATATCAGCAAGTTAATGTTGAAGAGACTTCTATCCTCTGCAACAAGACCGAAACTGCACCAACATCACTGAAACGTACGTCGTCGTTCCTGAGATACACACGCGGGAGCAAATGGAACTGGTAAGTGATGAGTTGCAGTTTCTCCACAGCTGAATTTTTTATGTGATTTGACCCAGATTTACAGGATAACAGCCATATTTTGGGATAAAATAATTTGGGGAAGAATGTTGTTTACTGAGGGAAATGTTTAGTTGCACGGAATCTGCAGTCCAGTTAATTATATACTGAGAGTTGGCATCAATGTTGTATTGTTAATACTGGTTTACGACAAGAGAAAATTGGTCTTGATCATTGCGCAATGTCCGTTTAATTCTTGCTCAAATGAATGTTGACGTAGGAGTTTTAAGTTTGAGTTTTAAGATTTTGAACAAACTGAAGGCATACTGTATTGTGTCATTTTCTTGTAAGGCAGGTCACAAACTCGCAAAGGAGCCCTACTATGCCGTATCACTGATTTTAGGGCTTGACACCTCGTTGACGTCGAGGTAATTAGAAGCGAGAAAGACTGGAGGCAAGAAACAGGGAGGAAGTCAGCCATGACCTTCTTGAAGGAATCATCGTGGCATTCGACTAAAGTGATATCGGAAAATCATGGAAAACCGAAATCTGGATGGCCGGATGAGGATTCGAACCTGTGTCCTCCAGAAGGCGAGACCAGAGTGTAACCGCTCACCCACCACGCTCGGTCCATATGTTTGAGAGAGAGGCTGTTTAGTTCCTTACCTCAGAGTATGTACCGCAGTACGACTCAGTGTAAGAGTCAGCGTGTTATTCATGCTGAGTGCATGGTGTTGAAAGAAGTGAGTTGAATGAAACATGGCGCAGGCCCTCTAATGACTACATTCCCGAAATATAAAAATAAGGCTCTATGTTTAACGTCCTGATCATCCGAGTGGATCACCACCATGTGTGTCCTGCGTTCTCACACCAAACAAATTGCAAACTTATTTGGGAGTTTATAAACGATCTGGTGATAAGATTTGTGAATCCTCACTAACCTGCTACCATCAGGTCGTCCACTAATCGTTATTAGTGCGGCTTTATTATCAGAACAACAAGAAACGTTCTGAAATGGATTGTGGCAGATATAAATTTTAGTAAACAGCAAATTTGTAACAATGAGCAATATTTGAAGTAGGCGAATTCAACAGGGATTACAAACGCAGCCAATGATTTGGATAATCTGAGTTGTTAGATTCTGCCGCAACGATTTTATTTTCCCAATGTTTTCAGAAATTAATAAAGGTGAATTACTGACTAGCAGTAGTTCTTCTAGCTACAGTTCTTAATTTCTGTTTCCAACTAACGCTTCGACTCGCGATAAATTTAAATAATCGGATTATTAACTGCCACTGAATAAAATTTCCTCTTGCAGCTTTCGATTAACTTGATTAAATTCACTACGACAGTCAGCAAATAAACGCAGTTGTCGGTATGAGATCATTAAGGAGCGTCCAGAAACTACGTAGCTTTATTTTGGCCTTCCCTGAACCCCCTCCCCCTCCCACCATGTAGCCTGACGTAACTTTTGCTTCTAACCTCCCCCACTCTCCCCCGCGTAACACGTAGCTTTTTCCCCTATTGTTCCCAGAAGACATTTTTTACTGTTTTCTTTTTTCAGACTATCGTAATTAATGTACGGAGATAATTAAATGACGGAAATAAATATTCACATGCTGTTGTGTGTTTTGTACCTTATTTTAACTGTAACAAATAATATGAAAGAAAAACCAGGTGGTTTGGCTCAGAACACCCCCTCCCCCCACGTAGCCCAGCGTAGCTTCCTGCTCCCCCCCCTCCACCTCCCCCTAGATCAACCATGTAGTTTATGGACGCCCCCTTATAGGCGGAAGCGTACAGGAATGGGATTCGGCCACGTTCTTTTGAAGGAACCATCCCGGAATTCACCTGTTGTGATCTCGGGGAACCAGCAAAATCGAAATTTGGATGGTCGGAAGGGGATTTCAAACCGCGTTCTGCCGGATGGGAGGCCCAAGAGTTGGTTATTAACAATCGTTTAAGGTAAGCAGAGCTTTTTCAATCAGAGCGTCAGAGCATACGTTTGATGTTTCCTGTCGCTCGGCATCACCAAAATAAAATCAGTCCTTTACATGATTAGTGGAAATAAATCTTATTGCTTCTTTCGAAATAAATAGTGACAGCTTCTATCAATCAGAATTACTCTGTTAAATCGTGAAGTTGGTTTCATGCCAGGTGTCGTAGAGAATCAAATTCGGGACGGAAGTGTCCGCAGATATTACTGTGACAGAGAAGATCCATATGATGTGCCTAAGATGCTCAAACTTGCGTTATATACTTTATGTGACTTCAATATAGGAAGAAATCAGAAGTCAAAGTTGTTAACTAGAGATGTATTCTGCAACTGTTGCTTTATTCAATTTCAACCTAGTGTTTAACGAAAAAGTAGCATTGTCCCTACATAAATAATATTTGATGAGATGAAATAGAATCTGCTATACATCTGTGTTATTTTCAATTAAATTTTCGGTATTGTTGATCATATTGATATTATTTGAGTAAATCTATTTCTGGTACGTGATGGTCTGTAATGTGTTCTATGGTTAATACGTATCATAACTATCAAACATAAGCAGACAGCGAATACTGCCTTGTCTCCAGTACTTTCCACAAGGGAACTACAACCGTCCAGTAGCAAATTGGCGGGTCAACCTGAATTGGTGTAAGTCTCATAAGCTTCCAGAATTTTCGAAAGTAAAAGACAATTGACTGATATCAACTCGCGTGCACGTAGTCTGAATTGATTTTACAGTATTTGATATCCAGAACAGACAATTCATTCTCTCCCCCACATTCTTTTATATAAATACTTGTATATAATGTGCACTGCATTATTGACCAGGGGCCTCGAAGGGCAATGCGACCGCAGGTTTGACAGAGCTGCTGTACATACATTTCTGTCATGGCTAACTGACCAAACCTGGTAATCCTACCAGGATAAGAACACCTACTATTTCATGTGGAATACAAACCACGGAAGCGTTCTGGCGTAGTTCACATTACACAGCAAGCTGTGCCAGAGTTGAATGTTCATAACCTCCGCCGAGACAGGGATTCGAACCGAGGATTGCGATGTCCAATCACATGCTTAACCACTGAGCCGCCAGACCGATAGGTTTGAATTGTATCAGAGATGGATTATGGATTAAACATTAAAGATTAATTTAATTTTATCCATAATTCGCTATATTGACGTGACTGTATTAACCAGACAAAAGGTAGAATCAGAAACAGCCTTCAGTCACTAGAATACAACTTTTATTGTATTACACAATGCATTTCGGACTCTGTGGATCCATCTTCAGGTTACTATGGTATTTACATTTGGTTTTAAATTTTCCTTAAGCGAGATTCGTGCCTAGTAAAGTTTGTTCCTGCGCTGAAAAATGAATAAACGTGTTTTCGTCACTTACTTGAAATCATTTTTCAGCGCAGGAACAAACTTTACTAGGCACGAATCTCGCTTAAGGAAAATTTAAAACCAAATTTAAATACCATAGTAACCTGAAGATGGATCCACAGGGTCGGAAATGCATTGTGTAATACAATAAAAGTTGTATTCTAGTGACTGAAGGCTGTTTCTCATTCTACCTTTTGTCTGATTAAAGATTAATTTATACGTTTTTTTTCTTCAAAAAATTGAAGTGTTTTTTTTTTTGTTTTGCTTGTTTGTTTGGTTTTTTTTTTTTTTTACTTATGGCTTCACGCCTCGTCGAGGTCATTAGAGGCGGAATAGAGCTCGAGACAAGGAACTGGAAGGAATTCGGCCATTGTCTCTCTGAAGGAAACATCCCGGCATTCGCCTTTTGTGGTTCGGGGGAACCATAGAAAACCAAATTCTGGATGCCCGTACTGGGATTCGAACCAGCGTCCTCCCGAATGCGAGGCCAGAGGGTTAACCGCTCACCCACCCCGCTTGGTCTTTAACTGTTTTACGGGTAATCGATGAAGCTAGTCAAGCTAGAAAAGGATTGTTGGTAAGGAACGGGAAAAAATCGTGCAAAATCGAAATCCAGATAGGCGGAAGGGTGATGAAATACTGGATCCAAATTTTAATTGCTCAGCTACGAGGTCGTATCAAAAATTCATCATCACATAACTGAACTAATGAAGAATGTGATGGCTTCCTGGACAATGTTATTTCGCAGCCTAAGAGTTAGCTGTTAACAAGTGTTTGAGGCGGCGCGGCGGCGTGGTACAGTACCTTGAGCAGCAAGTGGAGAGGGCGACTTATGGCGGGGCGCTGCTTTTTCTTGCGCAGACCGAGGCCACACAGCAGGGAGCTGAGCCAGGGCATGTCTCGCTACGTCAAATCACAGGCCACCCCAGCTGTGCGGCCTCGGACCACCGACCAGACTCCGACCAGCTCGTTCCAGTGGTGCACAGTGGCTCCGAGTAATAACCGGCGACGCCCACAGCTGTCTTCACTCGCGTCTGCGCACACTCAGATCTCTTTCCTCTTTCGTAATCGTTCTGCGCACTGACCCGAAGTGGGAAATCGAGGCAAAAAAACGCTTTCTGCTGACTGTGCCAATGGTAGAACCCAAGATAAGTTACTGTTTTATATCCAGCAAAACAGTGCCGTCTGTTTTAAAGTCAATGTTTACACTCTGACACATCAGTTTGGGAAAATCCAACAGGTACCAGGTATTACGGATGGCAAACCGTCAAGTTTGACCTGAATCCACAAATTGACTTGGGAAGTCGGATGTCCCAGTGAAGCGAAGAGATTGTAGCCATATATTTCTGACAGTTTTTTCAGAGTCGTTTACCGTGATGTATCAGTTCGTTAACACCATTTGGGGATGGGGGTAGTCTCTATCACTTTGGCTTTCTGTTGCGTGATGCACGTAGGTTCGAAATTTTGCTGGACGCAGGTGCTTCGTTGAGGAGTGTGTGCTGCGTGCGGAAGGAGTCGGTGAGGGTGTGATTGGTGATCGCGTGCGCAGAGTTCGCTCCGCACGAGTCGGAGCGGTGCCAGCGACAGACTGCTCCAGCGCTCGTCACTGAAGCACAGACGTGCCCCGCGGCGCCACGCCTCGGGCGAGGGCCGTACTACACCCATTAAAGCTACACTGGAAGGTCGTCGTGGTAGGCATCTTCCGGCGCCATGTTACAGACCGCCCTATACGACGACTCCATCAGTCTTGTAGCACTTCCGAATTGCCATTTCTCCTCAGAGAAGTAAAAAGACGTTAAATCCTCCATTTCCAATTTTGCCAGGTTGGTTGGGTTCCCGTTCTAGGTGAACTCAATTGGCAAGGTTAAAATCTCAGACCTGACTTACCGTACTCTATGATCACCGTTGCTAGTCAATTTTCCGTAATCAGCTAGTTGAATACTGGGACGATTCCTGCCTTGATTTATGAGTCGAGTATTACCGGAAGCCACGTAATATTTTTAAGATTTAATTTAACTGCAATGGAGCGCTCTCACAGTTGGCAATTTCCCTACTGACTCATCTGTCCTCTTTCGTGTATCCACATACATTTGCCTTCTACAAATTTCAACTTTAAGTTCTTTCAGCCGGCTTCGGTAGCGTAGGGGCTAGAGTGCTGGCTCCGCGTGCCAAAGGTCGCCGGTTCGAGTCCGGCCGAGGGCATGGGTGTTTAAGTGTTGTGTGTGTGTTAACGTCGTACCCGTCCTGTGGGTGTAGATACTTAGTAGCAACAATTCACTAGAGAAAATGATACACATGATGAATCATGACGATCACATTGAGCTGGCTGTATGGTCTCACTAGCCGAATGCCACCCAAAAAAAAAAATAATAATATTAATAATATTCTGTGAGCGTTTTTTTTGTAAATTATTCATCATATTTCTTGGTAATTTATTCTAATCCCTGACCCCTCCCCTACGAAAGAAAATTTTCCCACACAATTGTGCCTGAAAGCAAGTGCAAGCTTATGGTCTTGGTGATTTTTCCAATTCCATTCACTTCTTTTAATTTTTTCAGCAATATCTTTCAACACCTCATCACCAATATACGCCTTGTACAGTCCCATGACTCTCTTCAACCTCATCCTGTTTTTCAATTAATCCTATTCCAGTTCTTTTTTCATATCAGTTACTAATTTTGTTCCGTGATAATTTACAGAGATAAAACTAGCAGCCTTCTCTGTGCATCCCCTCCAACTCCTGTATTTGATATGCAAAACGTGAGTCCCATTCTACTCCATCATATTCAAGCAAAGTTTTATAACCAAATTTACCTTGCTTCTCTGAAACCCCGTCATCACTCTCTTCAACAGGTGAAGGATTTTGAAATATTTTGCTACCTGTCAGATTTGTTTTCACGACACCATCCTGCTGGCAATCTGTGAAGATTACATTGTAGTTCTCACCTTAGTTAACAGATAATCAGAGAAAGGAAAAGTGAAACCACTCCCACGTGGTATTCATTTCATTATATAACACTATGGAAAGCAATTTCAGAGTGAACACTAAGGATGAGGTATGGCATAGAAACGAGGTTTACTGATCTTCTAAAGCACCTTCTTCCGCAAACAACAGCCGAAAAGATGCAGAAGTATCATATTGTCAATGTGAAATGTGGCCACATTCTTCACTCCCTATTTAATAACATTGTGTTAGTACACGTAACCAAAGTGAAAGCCCCGTACGTTACGTATTTTTTGAGTTAATTGTATGAGGAGTCGAAGACAGTGAGTGATCACGCAATGGCTCCAATGACGTATCTCAAAGATATTACCAAACTAAGCCTACGCCTACCCAATAACCACTTGTCTATTTGGTGTCGAATCTAAAATCACGCCTTCTTGATAAACGAGCAATCATTTGACATCATCTCATTACTAACCGCTATGCACCTGTAGTTCCACAAATGAACTTACGTTCTTTGAATGCTAATGCGTTATAAACAGAACGATAATCAAATTCGAAAATATTGCCAATATAGTTAAGATTCATTAAATTACGAAAAGTCATCATAGAATAGGAAGATGTATATATCCACATGGCGCTAGCGCCGCTGAAGAAACGTATAAATGTGTCGTGCCGAGTCGGGCTTTCCTTTGTTATCTCGAGTGTCATTTGAAAGATTGTCTGACGTGCTTATAGCCGCACGTCATGAATTAACACATCCGAATGCGGAATGGTATTAGGCGCTAGACGGATAGGGCTTTACATTTTGGACATTGAGCGTGTATTGAACATTCCATGGTGTCAAGAGTGTGCAGTAAATATGTAAGTTCCAGTACTACCTCCCGCAGAGGCCGACCACGACTACTGAATGGCCGAGATGAGAGACGTCAGTGTCACCAGGAAGGCAACTCTGCGTCAAAGAACAGCAACTCTCAGTGGGTTATAGAGTCGTGATATGAGGATGTTGCGTAGCCGTCAACATGGTGGGTATCCTTCGGCGACCACTCCTCGCGCGCTTCTCTCCTGTCGATTCGTGGCTACATACATATTTATCAGCAACGGAGAGAGTGAGCGTCCTTGCCTCAAATGTCCTCCGGTGAACATTTCTCGTCTCTCGGAAACATCAATCAAGTATTTATTCATTCATAAATTACTTAGGAATGTGTGTGGACGCTACCAAGCGGTTTATCCACATCTGTTTCTGTTAACAGCGCTAATTCATGCTCGGTAAATATTTTACTATAAACGAAATATTCACCCAATTTGTAGTGATTAGCAATATTTATAAGATTTTTAAATTTATTTCTACGGGCTCTGCACCTGCTTGGCATCGACTTAGTTAGAGTTGGGAAGAGATTGGGCGCAAGGAATGTCAGGAATTCAGCCATGCCCATTAGAAGGAACCATCCTGATACATGGAGTGAGTTAGCAAAATAATGGAAAACCGAAATCAGGATGGCCTGTCGAGGATTCGAACCAGCGTCCTCTCAAATGTCAGGCATCAGTGTTACAGCTCACCCACAGTACTCTGTTATTTATAAGTGTCTCACTGACTGTATTCAGAAATAATATAATAAATAGGCCTGTATTCACCGAATTATTTGGCTGATAAAATAAAATTCCCAAACCTCTTTTTGCTTTCCTACTCAAAAGCTCTATATCCTTCAAGTAAAAACAAGTTAATTTTTTACTTTTTGCTGATGGTGTTACTATTCCTTTATCACAATTACTTATTAGACTCTTTTATTTGGATGTAATATGTTCTAAGAGCTAACCCACACCATATAATAAAGTCTAATAATATTTAAATTGACACTACCCTTTCCATCAAAACTCAAATGCTTCTGCTTCTTGTATTAGAATATTTATCACAATCCACATTATCCGTAGTTTCAACAGTGCATACATTCACTTCATAAATTAACAGTACGTATTATTGCCCTTCTTCTTAACATTTATCATGAATATTACTGGTCATATTAGTTTCTACATAGCACGTAGTCAATTACATTTCAATCAGTTCAACAAACTCATACTATCTTTGACTTGACATCCAACGACCATTAATATTATTCGTTCGCCAAAGACTAAATAACTTTCCTACTCAAAAGCTCTATATCCTTCAAGTAAAAACAAGTTCATTTTTTCGCATGTACGGTCACAGCATAATCTCTAGTGTAGAATTTTTTTTATAGCTTTACATTCTTTTCTTCGTAATGTAACAACGTCGCATCACTCCAATCTCTGGAACTAAGTGACTAAGCTTGTTTTGTTTGTTTATGGCTTTGCGCCTCGTTGATGTAGATGTTATTTGAGGCGGGAAAGGACTGGGGACTAAAAGGAAGCATGAATAACCCCAGTCTGGATGCTCGGACGAGGATTCGAACTGGCGTCCTCCCAAATGCGAGGGCAGAGCGTTAACCCACCCACCATTTTCGGTCTCTAATGAAGAAGACAAATTACCAAGAAATTTCTAGATAATTACAACTGCGCTAGTTACAACTTCAGATTATTTTGTGATTATCTGTAGCTAGCTGATGATACACTTCAGATGCGGTGTGTAACGCCGTAGGAGGCGCGTCCTGTTAACAGAGCCGGCTTGTACAGACGGCTGGGCCGTGTGTGATAGCATCTCCGCGAGCCGTGTACAGAGGCCCCTCAATGTTGACTGACTGCTTACCTTCTGGCACATCTGCGCGCCAAGGTCGACCAACAGACGACCCAGCTGCGGTTGCGTCAACACAATGGGAAGCAGAGCACGCACCAGTCGGCATGATTGTGTGGCTTCAAAACCGTGACTCCTTCAGCAATAAGGGGGTTTCATTAATTACGTGGCTCAAAATAGGGGGGTGGGAGGTCCAGCAAAAAGGGGGGGTCGATAAAAATCTCTCGTCCTTATTTCAGATTTCTAGCCTATCTTCAAAGAATATTCTGCCGCCGGTCGTAGAGCTGAAAAAAATCTCCACTTCTTCAAACGTTAGGGCGGGGGTTTCCAAATTTTTTAGAAAACTCCTCAAGTAATTAAAGAACGCCCCTAAGCCAATGATAGAAGATAAACATGCGTTAGTTGCATTTGGAAATGTACGTTGATGTCCACTAACTACCACTACAGCGTCCGCAACGAGAAAGAACTGGGAAGAACTGGTGTATCACTCATCACTTATCTCAGCGTTTCTCAACCTGTGATCCGTAAAGGTGAGATAGGTGGTCCACAAGCAGAATTTTTTTTTTTAATGATTTACCTAACTAATGATATCATAATACAAAATAAATTAGTAAAAAAGTTTAATATAAAATGGATTCCGTACTCGTACTGTATAAAGCTACAAGCGAGTATAAACTATAAGCCAAAATATTTCAAGGACCAACAAAAATGTGACATTTCCATTATACGAGAATAATTTTGTTTACGGCTTTTAATTTAATTTAACTGCAATGGAGCGCACGTTCAGGTGTCAATCATTCTACCCCCCCCCCCTCCTCCTGCACCCTCCTATATTTGACCTCTACAAATTTTGAATTCTTTCAACGTTTTTGGTAACTTATTCCAATCCCTGACACCCTTACTTAAAAAGGAGAATTTTTCTGCACCCTTGTACCTGAAATCGAGTACCAGCCTGTGGTCATGGTCATTTTTACACTTCCATGCGTTACTTTTCATTCTTAGACAAATATATTCCCATGCCTCATAACCAATATACGCCTTGTACACTCCCATGACCCTCTGTACCCTCCTCCTGTCTTCCAATGATCCCATTCCAGCTCTTTTATCACATCTGTTACTGATTGGCATTACGCCTCGCCTACGTCGACGTCGTTAGTGGTGGAAAACGACTGCGGACGAGGAACGGGAATGAATTTGGCTATGACCTTATCGAAGGAACCATCCTTGCGTTGGTCTAGAATGATCTCGTACCAGACAACGGCATTGTTTCGAGTACTAAGCTAATGACCGTTTTATGAGTGCCGTATTACAGATATAGGTCTTAAGAGACCATCGTGTGTGCTGGTAACAATCGGTTGGTTTGTTTAATAATGAAAAGTACATTAAGGTTAAAAAAATTAAGCCCATGAAAGCTAATGATCCGTAGAATTACTTTTGACATTTTGTTTGTGGTCGGACTGAAAAACGTTCCATATGCAGAAATGTCTCAAACAAATGTTACAGTCGTACAGTACGGTTCCTTGAGAAACCGAAATTCGTTAGGAGGAGAACATTGTATCTTGATGCTGTGGACGTTGCAGTTGTAGCTTCTTAATTTGTGGCTGGGACGTTTAAAAACAAATACAGTGAAAATTAGACGAACAGATAGTTCAATATTTTGAAGAATTCAAATACCTGGGTAGTATAGTCACAGAACATGGGAAAATCAGAAAAGATATAACATCTAGAATCAACCAAGCAAAAAGCGCTTTTAATAAACGCGAGAAACTTTTCACTTCGAACATGAGCCTATCAACGCTTAAGAATCTCCTACAAGCATATGTCTGGAGCATAGCCCTGTACGGAACTGAATCATGGACCATAGGGATGGTGGACAATAAACCACTGGAGACATTTGAGGTCTGGTGTTACAGATGAATGCTGAAGATAAGCTGGATGGATTATACAACTATTGATGAAGTATTCAGAGGAGTTTCTGAGGAACGAAGATTTTGGAAAGACTTAAAAAAAAAGAAGAGACAAAATGATAGGCCATGTTTTGCTTAAGGCAGGAAGAGGAAGATTAAGCTACATGAATCAAATTATGAACGACATGAAAAGGAAGGGTGAGAAGCGGCATACATGGAGAATTGCTACAAACCAATCTTCAGATTGATAACTCAAAGAAGAGGAGGACTTGTTAGGAGTTCGCAGTCTGATGGAATTTCAATTAACCCCGCGATCTGCATCTATAATTGCCACTTATCCTTCAGTACGGGGGGAACAGAACCTAGAGCTTAAAGTGGAATCCATTCTAAAGCACTTCACGCAGACAAAGTAAGAGGTGAAAGAAACGACGTTACGATTTCAACTGCGGAAATTCCTGCACGTCATACACTATACCACATAGCCTCCAAATTGCTCAGACATGGTACTGTTATGAACTGACACTAATATTGGAAAGCTACCACAGTCACAACAATAGGTACAAATCGGATTAGAGCAACCCAAGCGACCACTCCCCTATTTGAAGCTTAAGTCTTCCAATTCTCGAGCGGCTTACGTAGCTCCAACTGTTTAAATCCGAGAACGGTGGTACTGATAGTGGATAAAAAGACAAGAGAAACCTCAAATACTGGTCAAAAGGAAAAATGTACGATTGTTTTGATCAATTTTCTAAAAGATGATTGTGATTATAGGACTGTTCACTTTGTATCAGTAAATGATGTCGGTGGTAGAAAGAGTCATGTAATGCTTATACTTCAGTCACGTAATGAATTTCCTCTAAAGAGAAGAATATTTTCCTTATAATGACGAAAGGGAAACTTTCATGAAATATATTAAATGTTTGCAAAGTGGCTAGAATTTTTTTTAGATACACAGTTATCTTCAGCATTCTTTACTGTAAGACAGAATACTGTCACGCAGTATAAAGGCCAGATTCATAGTTTTTATTACATATCTAAAACTGTGAACACCCAGCATTCTAAAGAAAGGACGTTTGTGCCTCCGTTTCACGTTTGGTAATTGATGTACCACGTTATCAGTCGGAACATACGACTTCAATTCGAGATTTTGCGGCGTGCAGTTCGCAACACTGTTGGTGGCAGAGAGTGTTTTGCACCAAAACTTATATCTTCTCTGTGCATTCCAATCCTAACGGCACTAGGAAAGAGAAAATTTTTGACGATATAAATAGCACTCTCTTTAATGATTGTCTTTAATTGTACTGATTAGTTGGTAAGGGGAGAGGGTTGCTACGAAGTTTCTTCCGATTGAAGGTGTTCCCCCCCCCCCAATTGTTTAGATGATTGAGATCAGTTTGCCCTTAGTGTAGTGTGTTTTAAGTGTTGCCAATGAAGCTGAAAAATATGGAGTGGAAGCAACTCATTTTTGAATCACAGTGCCTAATTTTCGAAACGAAGCCAAGGAAACAGCCAGGCTTAATGTCCCATTTTAACTGCCTAAATGTTGCATCCTCGCACAGACATTTCATGTTTAGGAACTTCATTCAGACACCACTCCTATCGGTGGCTGAACATATTTTACATCACCGAAACTCGAACCAGCAAACGTTAACTTGAGGTGAAGTACATTTGTGTGTTTTAGCAACTTTGTTTAATACTTGGGCTTTTAAGCGTATTAATAATGTGATAACCTCCAATTTTTTTCGAGACTATTCTTAGATTGTACATTGTTCCATTGCAGGTGCAACAAGTCTCCCACCGAGCGTGGTGGTGTAACGGATAGCGTTCTGGCCTCGCATTCGGGAGGACGGCGCACAGTGGGCCAGAATCTTGAAAACCTGGCCAAAAAGGAAAAAAAAAAAAAGTTTCTGGATGGGAATTTTCGACTATCAGGTTGGCTACAGTAATGTTGGAACTACTGAATACCGATTGTTTTGACGATCAATTGTTCATTTCCTCCTTTATATTTCATGTCAAAGTCGGCACTTCATGGCTAGCGGTGCATGCAGCCGACCAGGTTACAAAATAGTCTTGTGGTTAAAGATAAATATTTGTGTTCAGTGTAAGTAAAACGAATATTTTACATATGGACGGTGTTCCAGGCAGTATCTACTAATTAAAATATATTTATGTCATTATTAAAACATTAATTACACATATTTTTTTTATTTAACTTAATACCAGAAAATGCGCGAGAAAATTTTAAAATGTGCTTAAAGAAATAGAGATAAGTTACGAATTCCACGATATTCCGCTTTCTTTTGCACTGTGTCCGCAAGTATATATTATTACCTTAGTAAATTAACCTTCAAATCCACCTACTAGTACCAACTCCGGCTTTGAACCACGTTTTAAGCAACGCTTGCAAAATGTTTGGTTATTTTTTAAAATGAAATTATTAATATTAAGTTAATTTTTTCATTAATAATCATGAAATAGTACATTTTTTTTAAACACAAATATTCTATATACTTTGTGGAGTTACTTTTTAACGCTTTCAAACACGTGTTAAGAAATAAGTATTAAATAAATTAATAATAATATGAATTGTTGGAGGATGCTCAAGATTCAACTAATAAGTTGATAAAGCAATGTCGCATAAGTTTTTCTCGAAAGTTTTCCGGACTTAAGAGTATGTAAGACGTGTTCAGGAGATTGTTGGCAACCACAGACATTTCTTATCTGCGCAAATCATCAAACAAACTGTCGGCAGAAGCCATTGCCCTCTTAGTTCCTGTGCCTGAAGATTATGAAGATTCCGATGTTGATGATGAGGAAACAGTCTTTGAAGATGATAACGATTCAGCTGAAGATGTAGAAGAAGAAGATATGAAAATAAAAAAACAAGAAGAAAACGACAACTTTTAACTATAGTCACAAACAATGTACTAACTGAATAACTGTAATTGAAATAAAATTCTTTTTTGTAATATTTTATACTATCTTCTATCCTCTATTTGGTACTTTTTTCGAGCTTTCCATTTTTTGAGCTTATATTTTTAACCATTAACTACAACAACCTCTAAATATTGAATTTATATAAATAAAATGAATTTTACCAATTTTTGTCCGCCATCTTGGATCCTCCATTTTGTTTTTTTAAATATTTGAAGTCATAATCTTCATCATCAATCTCGATAAATCCCAAAAAATTACTTTTATATGAATCAAAAGACTTTTATGAATATTTGTCCGTCATATTGGATCCGCCATATTGGATCCGCCATTTTATTTTTTCACTTTTTGATACCATATTCTTAATCACCAACTTCGATAACCTTTACGTACTAACTTTGGTACAAATTGAACAACTCTAGCAACTTCGATAATTCCACAAAAATTACTTTTATATGAATAAAACGACTTTTAGCAATATTTGTCCGCCATCTTGGATCCGCCATTTTCTTTTTTCACTTTTTAATATTATATTCTTAATCAGCAACTTCGATAACCTTTACACACTAACTTTGGTACAAATGGAACAACTTTTTATATTTTGGCCAGCTTTTTGCGATTCTGGCCCACTGTGCGGCGGTTCGAATCCCCGTCCGGGCATCCAGATTTGGGTTTTCCATGGTTTCCCCAAATCACTACAGGCGAATGCCGGGATGCTTCCTTCAAAAGGCCATGGCCGAATTCCTTCCCATTCCTTGCCCCCATCCTTTCCCGTCTCTAAAGACCACGTTGTTAAAAAGGGACGTTAAACTGTTACAAAAAAAAAAAAACACACAAGTCTCCTGACTCTAGGCAGAGTGTAGGGAATCTCACTTCTCTTGAGTCTCGCGCTGCCAGTTACGACCACGCAATCCTTGTCTTCGTGAGTCGTCGTTAATGAGGTAATTTGCGAAGTTACGACTTTCTGGTATGCCCGTGAAATCTCAGTTGATTGAGTCTCAGCGGCTCTTTTAATGGATACGCGTCGTGTGCGTTGCCATTCGGTCATCAGACTTTATTGTGATCTTAAAAGGTACCGCGCATATTAGAACTTGAAACAGGAAGTACTTGTAGGTGACTTATAAAAACGAATAGTCATTCTTTCCATTCTGGCACGACCCTCAACGACGAACCACACACAGCGTTGCTCGAAAGCTTCCTCTAGTGTACGCTGATTCAGAAGTTGACATTTTTCAATTACTGCAGATTTACGTATTAAGAAGTACAGTTTATCAACAAACGTTGGTCTACAAACTTTTGTATCGACTTTTCAATTTAGGTAATGGTTTTAACCAGACGCTATTCCCATAAAGATATCTGCCACTGCTAGTTCTATTACTACACCTAAATTTGAGGGCGGGAACCTTATTATTTTGTTTTGCAGAATGAAAAACAGGTTTGATTGTTTCAAGTTAATTTATAAGCTGTGATAAAAAGCTTACAAACTAACTGTGGCTGCCATTCAAGAATTATGTAGGCTACTATTTCACAAAATTTCCACTTTTTAAACTTCTTGTTTTTTATTCAAGGTCAAAGGTCACAAAAAACTGTTTTTTTACAAATATCTCTCTTCCTTTACTCTAAATTTATTTTGAGTTATTATAAAAGTTGTAGGGCATAAAATTCTCTACAAATACACGATATTTCATAGATTTAACCCTTCTTGAGATAGAGCATGGAGAGTGGGGAGCGCTTAGCCACATGGACGATAGCGCTACTGTACGATAAGTTGACTGTAAAATCCAATAGACAGTACGATTTATAATGTTAATTATTTATTAATAATGTTGTAATTATGAATAAACTGTAATTATTTACTAATTAATAAATTGTATTTATGGACATTATATTATTTATAAATCATATATTAGTTTAATATTAACTTAATTAATATTAATAAAATATTTAAATGAAATGGCTTAAATGCACTTTAATTACTTTTCATTTCCCGACAGTTTATCATAAATCTATTACAATTCAAGTTAATATTTGGCGAATTTTGTTGTTGTTACTGCTTATGTCAAGTATACAGCTCAATATACTTCATTTTCGTCGTCGTATTCCTTTTCTTGTAGCTCAACTTGAATTTCTAATTCATTATCATCTTCCTCAGCCATTAAATTTGGTTCTAAAGCTTCAAGGATTTTAGGTACATAGTTACTTTCTTCATCCAGATCATTTGGTTATAATGAAGCGCTGAGGAATGCTTGTCCATTACACTGACCAAAAACTGAGAATCATTGCGACTCTACTTTTCTGCATTCGCAATTAGAGCAACAGCCCTCATTGCAATTACTACTTCATTTACAACATCCAGCCCAATTCCTTGGATTCTAAATCATTTCCTAACCAAGTTTTGATCTGATAGTAGACACGATTGATGTGTTGTCGAGTTGCTGCACTTTTAGGTGGAAGAGTGGATAACTGGACTGGTTTGTTGAATCTAGCTGATTTGATAGATTGGGTATATCGAAAATCGTCTATGCTGTTTTCTGATTTTGGAGCTATAGATTGCTAAAAAGACACGTACTCCATTTTCAAACAATGTTTCTAGGGGACAGTTGTCTTGCTGAAAAACGTGAGCTGATTGATCCAAATCGGAATGATTCTCGAACATTTTAATAATTGATAGTTTTCTTCTTTTAAAAAGTGCATATGTTTTGTCACATCAACTAAAGGCGTGCAAAAATAATTAATTTATTTCTTAGAACGAGGATATTTGTCAAAGCCTGCAGTCGAATATATTTGTGTTTCCACATTACCCCTACAGATTAAAAAAAAAAAAAAATCTTTTGCTGATGTGATGAATACGTCCTATTAAAGGAACTAGTATACCGATATCTTCTCCTATGATGTAGACAGTCTTTTGTTGTGTAGATTCTGCAATTGCTGTTTCGAACGTCAGCATCATCTCTGGCTTGTTTTGTAGCGATGTTAACAGTTTTTAATTTCTTAATAAGCATTTCAATAAAGTTATTTATTACATCGGTTCGATAAAAAAATTCTTGGCGGGTTGGCACAGTCATTGAAAGGTAACAGTTATTTTTACTTTAAAACTTGAATCGTAATAGATTTACTGTAAACTGTTGGGAGATAAAAATATAATCAAAATGCATTTAAACTATTTCATCAAAATCTCTTATTAATATTATTAAATGAATGTATGATATTCATAAATAATACAATATCCATAAATACAATTTATTAATTAGTAAATAATTACAGCATTATTAATAAATAATTAACATTATAAATCATACTGTCTATTGGATTCTACAGTTAACGTACCGTAAGTAGTGCTATCGTCCTTGCGGTTTAAGCGCTCCCCTCTCTCCACGCTCTGTCTCAAGAAGGGTTAAATCTATGAAATATTGTCTATGACGAAATTTGTAGAGAATTTTATGCTCTACATTTTTTCAAATAACTCAAAATAACATTTAGAGTAAAGGAAGCGAAATATTAGTAAAAATCCGTTTTTTGTGAACTTTGACCTTGAATATCTTGACTAGCGTACACGAAATTGTATGAGACTTTTGAGCCAAATTATAAAATGTCAAAACAAAGGTTTGTGCAAATTTTCAGCTTGTTATCTTTCATTCCGAGGTTTGGCCCTTTTTTCGCTTTATTTGACTGGATTATATATCATATGCAGATTTCACACAATAACAGATGTTTCGATTACTAAACTCACCAGAGGTGCAAAAGGAGTCGCCAAATCGAAATTTTCTCTTCAAACTCCTATAAAACATTAAACGCTGAAGGTATGCTTACCAGAGCAACTAACCAATTTTTGTATCACTTAACGCCTTTCGAAAGAATTTGTCCTGTCCTAGATCTAGACACGATTTTTAATACTGTTTTCAAGAGCCATTACACTAGATTCAAGTTAGAAGTTACCTTTTTACTAGCAGAGTATCCAGGTTATGTTCGGGGGCTGGAACTCTTATTCCGTTTGATCGGATTGTTGTAAACATTCTCCATCCCCACCCACTTCGGCCGATTTCCCTATGGTTTTCGAGGTACTTCCAAGGAACTGAACAGTGGCACGTGTAAGTTTTCATTAATGGGGAAGAGAGGTGGGTTTTTGCGAACCAAATGTAGATAGTATTTTTATCTTTTGTTTTTAAACATACGTGTGCAAAGTTCCATAGAAATCGGATGAAAACTTTGTATTTGTACAAGACAGTATTTTTCTCGTTGTTTTAGAGCATACGTGTATTAAGATTCATCGAGATGGATTAAAAACTTTGAATTTCTATTAAGATTGTAGAAACATACAGATATCCATTTTTGGGGTATAAGTTTTAAAGATATTATTCAAGTTTTCTACAAGATCATTTGTAAAGACTAATCTTTATATATAAAGATGAATGTATGTATGTTTGTTTGTTTGTTTTTCATACAAATCCACAGTTTTCATTCGATCTCGACGAAACTTTGCACACTTATCCCTTGAAACAAGGAGAAAAATACTGTCTACATTTGGTTGAAAAATTATCTGTATAAATAACACATGTTGTCTCATAACTTCGAAATATGGTGATAGACAGATACGTTGGATGTGGACGTCAACGTACCGTGTTGTGGACTGCCAGCTGAGTGGTTAAAGCGCTTGCTTACGAACGTCGTGGTCTCCGGTTCAAATCGCCGTGGAGGCTAAGGTTTTTAAAAATTGCTTTTAATCGTAAGAGTCAGGTCTGGGCCGTAGGTTATTCGGATTGAATGTTAAACTGTAGATATTAGACAGTTAGGGGTTGAATGCGAGGCAAATCTTAGGTAGTCTTGCAATGTTGTATGTGTACGCTTTTTTACGTTATAATGATCCCTCAGATGTTGTTCGCAGTCAGTGTGTGAGTGTGAACCACAGTAATATTATTATAATTACGGAAGTAAGTCTCTGTCTTTTTGTTACGTTTTGACGACTAAATGGCTATATCGTTGTGATGGAATTTTATAAGGAAATCTGTATGAAGGGCGCAGGATATTTTTTCCAGTATGATTAACAGTTGTAGTCACGAAATTTTGAGACCTTATCGAATGGTGACAGAAATATGTTGGAAATTGATTCTCTTCAAGAGACAGGTTCGGCGGTATAATGAAATAGTGATAGCTTTCCTGTCATGTTATTCCGAATCGATATTGTTTGGGACCAATCCTTCGTTACCAACAACTTTCTATATTTAATTCTGGCAAAAAAAAAAAAAATTCTTAATCCACGCGTAAGAATTCGCGGGTACGGGCTAATAAATAATATTCTTATAATCGTGTGCGGTGTTATCTAGTAAAAACATAAATTACAACAAGTGTCATCATGTTATGAGGCTTTCTTTACATATATAATGAGCCGGTTCAGCGTATAGCCCAATTTGGTGAAAATGCTTCAAGCGAACAATCGGCTATAGTTACAAGAAAATCTACAAAGTTTTTTACCAAAAAAAAAAAAGGAAAAAGAAAAAACGGAAAACAAACTTTACAAACTCAGTCAAAAATAAAAATACCTCTTCGTTCTTTTTACGCCACAAAACAAGATAAAAACTGTCACCAATATTTTCTCAAGATCCAGTAGTTAATGCATCAATACATTAACTTCTTCTTATCATTGCTTTTTTCGTCCCAATGACGCTAATAAAACATTAGTTGAAAACTGTCTCTCACGAACAACTTCCAGATTACGCTCAGGCCTTGCATTTGTGAGGATGAGGGTTCGAATTATCGCCCGGCCATCCAGATTTAGTTTTTCTATGGTTTTCCCAAATCATTCCAAATGAATACTGGGATGGTACTTTAAAAAAGCCATGGTCGAATTTCTTCCCTTTTCTTTCTCCCTGGGTTTTACCGACTGTAATGATCTCGACGTCCAAGAGGCGTAAAGCCATAACAAATAAAAACATTCTATCCAGCAAAATATACTGTGAGCAATAATTGTTACTACGTGCTTGTATCTTCTGTTATCAAGCAACTTCCATCAAAAACCAACGAAACAACTTTCATCCGTATTTCTAGCTGCCTTTGTTGTAATATTACTAACCTTCTCTTCTTGTTAGCATTGAAGAAATGTTTGCGTTTCTTCAATAGTATTCTTCAATTCAAAAATAAACATTAATGAAACTCACTTAGTTTGTTTTAACCTCTTTTAGTTAAATACTATTTCATAACTTAATATGCTGAACATTAAATTACGCTTTTATCACAATATTCCTGTACGCCATTTTCCATAATGTGTGTTTCCTTACATTGTTCAGGATAATACATGTCTTCGTCTTGGCTGTTACTCGCAAGAAGCAGCTGGACAAATATAATAATTAACTCTACAGCTGGTATCACAACGCACAAGCATCCAAAGAACATTCACAGATATCACTTAAGGCACGAATTTCCTGATTTAATTAAAAGGTAATGATACTATTCTCTCAACACTTTAAATTAACTAAAAATACTACACACTTCACAGTTTGCAATAATCTACTGCAACGTACTTATTATGAAAGCCAACGACGTCATATAACTTGATCTTTTAGTTTCACAGAAACGTTGTAAATTTAATTAGAGTCGAAATAATGTTTTTTACAAAGTCATAAATCGCAAGAAACGCAGCTGTAGGTGAAGCTAATTATATCTCGCGGCAGCTGTCGGTGGAGGATTCCAGGAAGTCGGGAGATAACTTTCATCTTCCTCAAAGGACTCTTTCATCCGCACATCAAAGTGATCGCGACATTTCCACGTATCTGGTCGGTTTGCACATCTGGATTGACTGAGGAGAAAAACATGTTTAACAAAAATCCATTTCTTCGTTACTCCTGACATATGAATGAAAAATAATATGAATTGTGTTATGAAAATATAAGTCAGTTTTTTAATGACGAATATAATTTTTCTGAGAAAATCTATGGTAATATCCCAGAATGTCATACGGAAGCCTTCAGTTTTCAAAATGAAGACTTTTTGATCGAAATCTACAGATAAAAGTTTGGCGGTGAGTCCACAGGAAACTACATTCACAACCTGTTATCAGAGTTACGACACCAAAGTATTCCGTCAGCCGAGAATATCATAGAACAACGTCTTCTCTTTGTACTAAACAAAGTTATTGAAAGGAGGTTCATCGATCATCACTGAATGTGTCAAAAGACATTAATGTTATCAAGGAATATATTATCCTATATTGAAGAAAAACTTAAAGCGCAAAATTGATGTGCATTAGTCTCCACACAGCATAAGTTCACTAGTATTGGATAAATGCACTTTAATATAAGCTGATAAAGCTACTAACTGCCAATATATATGTCTAGTATTGTTTTTAGTATGAGGACTGAATATATGAAAATAAAATTTTAAAAAATCGTTGAAGTGTTTGGCACCAAATCTATTCACGGAATATTCAATCTTGTGGCTCATTTGATAAAATTCTCCATTTGTTCCTCTCCAGGTGTTCTCGCATTCGAATCCCCGTCCGGGCATCCAGATTTGGGTTTTCCATGGTTTCCCAAATCACTCCAGGCAAATGCCGGGATGCTTCCTTCAAAAGGCCATGGCCGAATTCCTTCCCATTCCTTGCCCCCATCCTTGCCCCCCATCCTTTCCCGTCTCTAAAGACCTCGATGTCAAAAAGAGACGTAAAGCAGTTAAAAAAAAATTCCATCTTGACATAACACTTATAAAAACGTCTTCAACTCTCCGTTTCAAATTTGCCCATTCTTCACCCATAAAAAAAACCATTCCTGTAATCTTGCAATGTAATTAATTGTCCAACATCATCATTTTATTGCAACTGTGAAAAAGTGCTCCAGAAGATCCAACCCCCGTGGCTGCCGATCATCATATATTCCGGGTTTCACCACAGATCTAGCTGCCCAGTTCATTGGTTATAAATCACTGTACCAAAACGATTCCTTTGGCCAAAAGACAGTGGAAGCTGGCAATCAACTTATCCCTTCTCTAAGTGCAGTAAAAAAAGACCTCTGGATCAAGACATTAAAAGAGCTGGACCTGACGAGACATAGTCACAAGGCAAGGAGACTTCTAAAACGCCTCAACAATGATCCATCGAAGATCACTGGTCATTCCAACATCAACGCAAACCAAGTCTCCCATCAGCTACTCATGAACGTGATGGAAACTCATAAAAGTATATCACTTAAAAACAAAGAAAAACACACAGAAACAGTCAGGAAGCGATTAGTCCTTCAGTATGTCGGAGCTGGAAAAGGTTACGCACGAGTGCAAAACAGGGAAGTCGGCAGGTCTTGATGACAGACAATCACAACAAATTAAGAACTTCGGATATAAAACCAAAGAATGGGTTCTACAGCTCTTTATCAATTGTATGAGCACATATCAAATTCCAAAGCTGTTGCGGTGGACGAGAGTGATTGCCCTAATGAAACCTGGATCAGAAGGGAACAATCCCAAAGATATTAGACCTATAGCGCTCTTGTGTCACCTTTGCAAAATAATTGAACGATTAATTCTGAATCATATTCAGGCTGTTATTGATCCAAAACTTATACCACTACAAGCTGGCTTAACCCTGGTAGAAGTTGTGCTGGACAATTGCTGAGTCCAACACAGTTTATAGAGGATGGATTTGAGACCAGTCAAGCCACGGGCGTGATCTTTGTGGACCTGTCAGCAGCATACGATACTGTTAACCGCCAACTACTCCTTGACAAGGTTTACAATCTGCCAAAGGCCCCCAGATTAACTAAGCTCATCGCTACCCCTCTACAGAACCATAGGTTTTTCGTTGACTTTCAATGACAGCGCAGCCTATGGAGGGTACAAAAAATGGCCTACCTCTAGGTAGTGTACTGGCCCCAATCCTTTTCAACATTTCTACAAACGATCAGCCATTACATCCAGCGGCCAGGAGCTTCGTGTACGCTGAAGATCTTGTCCTAGACTCGAAGAGCACAAAACGTGAAGTTGTAGAAAGAAATTTGTCTGCTGTCCTTGAAGGCGTATCAAGCTATTATAAGGAAAAATCACTTAAGACCTAATCCTTCGAAAACTGAAGTGTGTGCCTTTCACCTAAAAAAACAGGAAAGCTTTGAAAGTAACGTGGTCAAGTATCGAACTGCAGACATGGAACACCCCAAAATATCTGGGAGTGACACTTGACAGAACTCACATATAAGAAGCACTTCATGAATTGCAGAATGAAGATCTCTACAAGAAACAACTTACTGCGCAAACTAGTTGGATCACAGTGGGGCAGTAAATCACAAACTATACGTAAATCAGCATTGGCCCTTTGTTACTCTGTAGCAGAATATGCATGCCCTGTTTGTTAATCATCATCTCACACCAAACAGGTGGATGTAGCGCTCAATAATACCTGTAGACTAGTGACAAGCTGTCTATAGGCTACCCCAGTTGACAGGCTTATCATCTTTCGAGGATTTTACCACCCAGTATCCCGAGTGAATTGGCTGCGAACAAGGAGAGGCCAAAAGTCGAACGGGAAAGCACTTATCCACAGCACGGCCATACACCACCAGCCCAGAAAATCTAGAAAAAGCTTCTTGGAACATCGCGGGAACTAACTGGATCACCTGAAAAGGAAAATTACAGCTGTGAAAAATGAGGGTCCTTAACATCTCGGGACCACTGACAGTTGCAGAGCGCTTGCCACCTGGTAACGCAGTGGACTGGAACGTCTGGCGATCCTTAAATCAATTGCGAACAGTAGTGGGCAGGTCCAAGGAAAATCAAGTAAAATGGTGTTTACACCGATGCTACCAGCATTAAGTGCGAGTGTGATAAGGACCAAACAAAGAACCATATGCTCGAGTGCCCTATGTGCCCATCATCCTGCAACAAAGATGATCTGTTTCGAGCAACATCGAATGCTCTTGAGGTTGCGAAGTACTGGGTGTTTAAAGATATTAATTTGCACAATGTTTTTTCTGTGTATTTTGATGTTTATGATTCGAGGATAGTAATAATTGCATTCTTCCATGTATTTATTCCTTAATTCACCATTTTCAAAAATCGTTTTGAAAGATGATTCAGGACCCACTTATCGTTATTGTTGAAAATCCTAGGGTAACATTCATGTGATTCTGTTTCCCTATCTTTCAACTTTACCAGTGCCCAAGTTACACTGATATGAACTTTGGTTAATCCCTTTTTTTGTAATTTAATTAATTACTTCTTCATTCTTCTTGTATATCTGGTATAACTTTGAAATATTTTCAATAATGTTATCTCTAATTCACAGTTATGACTCCCTAATGCAATTTAATTAAAAATCTCACAATTAGATTTTTTTTTTTTTTTTTTTTTTTTTACCATTTCATTCCTCCCAGCAGAAGGCTGGGAGGCGGGCTGCTGGAGAGTCATAGGGGACTCTTTTCAGCCAATCTACTACTACGGGGAGGGAAGGGGGATGGAAGGTCGGCCGTGGCCTTGTAGGGAACCATCCCAGCATTCGCCTAAGTGTCTGAGGGAAACCACGGAAAACCTCAGACAGGATGGCCGAACCGAGTTTAACCCCGGTCCTCCCGAATGATAGGTAGGAGGCCAATATTGGCCTCCTCCCATCTCGGTGAATTAGATTTTTGGTTGATACATTTTTATATTGAAGGGAGTAAGTATTTGGACTGCGAGAAAAAACATACGTTTCGATGACCGCGATTCTGTTAGATTGTTTGAATATAATTCAGGGAAAATCCGCTGGGGTTTTTACACGGTTTCGGATAACGTACAGCCCCAAAGTTCGGGTGGTTAAATGGGGTATATATATCATTTCTACTCAGAAAAATTAAATTTAAGATAAATATTACCAATATCCATTTTCGTTCAACGCGATTGATGCAAAAACTGCTGTTCGGCTTTGATACGCGATTCAGGCAAAAACTACTGTTCGGCTTTGATGGTTTCTGGAACAATGTATATAGCCTATAGTATCGGAGGTAAAATAGGATATGTTTTAATTTGATGAGAGGTCAGAAAGCTGAGACCTGGCGTGGTGGATGAGCCTGGCCTTGTGTTGGAAATTACGCGTATTCGAATTCCTGTCCGACCATCCAGATTTCGGATTTCCATGGTTTCCCTTTATTACTCCAGGCGAATGCCGGGATTGTTCCTTCAAAAGGCGATGGCCAAATTCCTTCCTGTTCCTTCCCTCCGGTAATTTTCCACCTCTAATGCCCTCCAGGGCACTAATAACCTAGGCGTTGTGACGGTCCGACCGTCTCTGTGCTTAAATAGCAATGATAATTATGGAAATTTAATATTTTACATTCACATTAATTTTAATATTAGATCAATTCTTCTTACATTGATATTTCATAAGCATCTCAATTTTGCGGGGAATGGGTCAAATTTGCTCTGAACAAAAGATTCACAAACATAACTAGAAATTTATTTTCACATATGAAACTTGATGAATTTAATTATAAAAAATTTAACATTCACCTTCCTTTTTTTATAATTATCAAAAATAACAACATTTTATACCATGGGCGCCATCCTACATGAGACTTATGTTTACACGCTGTTGACTCAAGACAAATTGTCCGACTAGCTCATTATAAACAATTTTACTGGACATGAGAACTTCTTATCTGGTGAATCGCTTCACCCAGGAACGTTTACTGGAGTCTTGATTCCTAAACAGTTCAGTGGTAATGTTATATTCACCTTCTCAATTGCATGATATTGTGTAGATGCACTAAACCACCATCCTTAGTCGATCAGGAGGTCCAACCGCGGCGCCAAGCAACCATAAACTTAGTTAAACTTTAAGTTTAACCACTGCACTATTTCCCGCTGAAAAACACACTTATACTCATAACTTTACACAGCTTCTTGGTCTGCATCCACAGAGAGGTGGCACAGAGGTGTTGCTTGTTCGGCCACCTATGGCTCACTGTCCCTCTTCTTCCGGCGACCGACGCACCCCTTTGTCCATTTGGCGGCGCGACATTCCATCTGCCAATCAGGTGTTCAGCCACTTATCAACCCCCACCGTTCGCCATGAAAAGAGAGAACACATCTTTCCGTCAATAGGTGGCATACCCTGTCTCTCCAACCAACCTTTCCATTCACACTTTGGTCCTATTAATATAATAAAATGTGGAGTGACACACTGTTCACTACAGCGTTGAATCGCTCTAAAGCACTAACAGCAACAACAACATCTAATGACCTCAAGGTCGACGAAGCTTAAGGCGACGAGAATTTTTTTTTCTTTTTTGTTAAATATAGATTTATCGTTGAAACTACTTGTCAGATTTATTTACATCTTGCAGACGAAATGTCTGTCGCAATTTCAACATCTGAGCACAACGCAGTTTTTTTTTTTTTTTAACCCGCTAGTGATGTGTAAATGCGACATCTTGTAACATTCCACGTGAACACGAAGTTATGGGCGACAGCTGGTATTATTCAATATAGCATATCTTCCACGTAGCCCCTTCTGGTCAGTAAGTTTACATAAGTAACGTTCTTAAGACAGTACTCTCTTGTGGTTTTCTTACTTTTGGGAAGTCAGCAGCTGACGTTTCCATGAAAAATCGATAGGATTCTCTTTTTTGCAACAATTTGTTATTGCTTAGTTTTCTCTTTCACTAGAGGCTTAAGAACTCACTTACTATCATCGTTTGTTTAAATTTATAAAAATCCATTCAGTAAAATATACTGTTAGATGATTAAATGAAGTACGTTAGGATACTCTGATGTCCTGATTTCACGTAAAACCATAGGTTCGTTTGTCTGGTAGACCGAATTAGGTTATATAGCTACAACAGAGGTGGTCTGAACAACAAATTAAAAACTCTGGCAATCGGGTAGATGAATAACACTCAGAAATCTTTCTGATCATAATACCATACTCATATTTGGAGCTCTGTAGACAAAAAGGGTCTTAAATATAATTCGTAATTAGGGAATCTTTAAAGGATATATATGTTAAGGTGGGTTCTCACGGCGCGTCTCTCGGCACCTGTTAGGAGACGCCTGTCATCTATGCCGCATAAGCTAGCAGGTACGGCGCGCTTCGACCCACCGCCAGGCGGTAGAAGATGAAAGGCACGTCCTTCCTAGCACGCGCCGTGGTAACGAACCTTATGTGGACGGGAATTCCGGAATGTGAATTGGCGATACCTTCTAAGTCCCGTATCGTGACTTTCAGTCGATGGGTGGTTGTGGTACCGATAAAACACAGCTGTGAAACATCACGTTCCATCCTTTGGAGCCTCCAAGGACTGGAATGGTGGCTGAACTCTCCTTAACAACAAGCGATGAATCTGGACCAATTATGCCAAATGGAGGAAATCGCATTGCACGAAATCCTATAGAAGCTTATCTGGTATCTTTATTTTCCCGACAGGGCTTAGTCGTAAGATTAAAACTACCAGCTAACTACGTTCCCACGCTCGTCAGTTCACTAGGTTGTCTGATCTCGGGTGTGAGTGGTTTTAACTACGTTCAGTTCATTTCGTGTCGTTTTCACATTGCGTAGTCATCGCTTCTGATTGTATGCAGTTGAGAGAATTATGCCATAAAGGTATTACAATTCACTTTCTTTTTAAAACCAACGAACTATTTTCTTTTGCTTTCTTTCTCTCTTTTTAAAAAATAAAATAAAAAAGAGGAATAAAAAGAAGAATAAAGAAAGAAAATGCGACATTTCAAATGTGAAGAAAATCGAAAATGAGCATTTTTTTACCGACCTGTACTTGTGAGCGTATTGAGTTCACCGAATTTTTTTTTTAACTCTTTCAAACAAATGCTAGTTTAGACGTATAGATATCGTTTCACACTTTATTTCACTTTGAACTGGCGAATATTATGAGACAGGTCAACACGGGATGTATTCATGATTTTATTCCATAAAAAATTATTTTTATATTATAAATTTGACTGCCTCCAAAGTGAGTGCCTTGATTTTATCTATAAAAAAATCACATATTTGATAAGATGATAGGCTAGCTTTTATGCTTTTGATGACAGATGATCGAAGAAGATAGATTTATGACGGCAGTGTATTAAATTAAATTGCGTCGAACAGAACAAGTTTGTCTCGGTCCAGCAAAGTCCAATCCGGCAAATTGAGTCCAAATTTGAGAGCCATGTAATTTCTGCTGCATTAAAAGAACTCAGTTTAAAAGCAGTTCGATGAATATTTCTGGTCTCACAGGGTTTAAAAGATAAATATAATTTAGGAAATGAAAAAAACCACCATAATTTTCTCTAAAAGATCTGTATTCTGTTTGATGACCACTCATAAAACGATTGAAGCGGTAAATTAAGTGAAACGATTGTGAGCAGAGTTATCGCATACCTGCTTACCAGCCTCTTTAGAAAGATTAGCAGCGACATACTCTTAAAAAAATACCGATTATCAAATAGTTAAAATATATTCGCGTCACTAAACTACCGTAACTCTTGTGTAGTACAAAGTTTATGATATCAGTAAGAACGAAAAAACAATATTCACAAATAGTACTCATGTGTTGAATGTAAACATTCAATCGGTTTTTTTTTTTTTTTTTTTTTTTTTTTTTTTTTTTTTTTGGTAACATAAGTTTTTCAACTGATTTCATGAAATCCTAATTTCTTCTAGGTAATTTTTGTGTTCCGCGGGCAAAAGATAATAGAACCTGTCCCTTCATTCTGCGTCCGGAGCCTCTAGGTTCTAAACGGATTATGCTTCAGACTTGAAATGTACTGTTTACGGGTTTACGGTTAATTCAAACCAGAGTATCGTATTTAGAATTTTATAATATAATATTTTATGCGGTTCCGCAGAAATAAAGAGGATCAAAAACTAAATTAATTTTTATACCCTTAGTTTGGGGACTAAAAATTTGCTATCTACTTTTTTTTTCTTTACTAGAAAATAAAGTCAGTGGCAGTAAAAGTTTATAGTACAAAATGTATAAATATTTTGTAACATAAAGTTTCTAACATGAGCGCAAACAAGCAGAAGGTTTTTATTTTAAGGTTACTTTGGCTTATATTAATATTATGCTACTGAAAGCGAATTGAATCGTAATATATGGGATAGGTAGTAGCTACAATAAATTTGATTGGAACTAAACGACTTTACTAGTAGCTTCAGTAACAATGTGATACGGCGTTGGAGAGTCCCGTTGATCTGACAATTTCATCTCACAGCTAGTTACCTCTTCATTTTCGGACAAAGAACATTGCGCCAGGAAAACGTATTAACTATTTCGCTTAGCTTGACCACTTAGCCTTCCATTATTGCAGCGAGTAACATAGCGTTTTGCATCCTTTTGTCTAAAGATTACTCTGACAGTTCTAACCTTTAATCATCATTTATACAATGAGTTTGTGATATGATATTTTACGTCTGAATTTTTCAATCTTTATTCATCACAAAAAGGTTGACTTCCTTTTGTCACTCTGTAAGTGACTTTCTGTTAGGCCTTATCCGTTGTCTTGTCAATAGGCGTTTCTTGTTCAGAGATACTAATAGGTAATTGAATGGAATAATTAGGAATGATTCTTTTTTAAGGTGGTGGGAATGTTTACGATGGTCAACGCCATGGTCTTTTGAGCTTGGAGCTTCTGGTAGCAATAAACAGCAAGGAATTTGAAGAAACCATCCAGTCATTAACCTGAGTGAGGTCACCTGAGTTTAAACTCAAACTTTGCCTAATCTGAGTGTTAATATAATTGCAGAGTCTATCATTCCACCATAACGATAAGGTAAAGTGCTGCTGGATTTTAGGCTCGACAATTTACCACTTATAAATGAGACGAAGAAATAATGATTTTATTCAAAGCTCAATTTTTTACACACAACGCAAATCTTATATTTATAACGTAATAGAACTCATATCGAAGAATGCAAATTTTGTATTACATCTTAGCATGCACAAAAATATAGCAAACCAATTCTACTCGTAATGACGTAACTACTTCAAAGACACACTGGATTTATGGAAGTAAAGCTGCAGAATATTCGACGACAGTGAGAATCATTCTTACGCCTATGTTCATCCTTTCTATCTCTCTCTCTCTCACACACACACACACAAACGCGTATACAGTTTATATGTAAATTTCACTTCTGACTATAAATTACTGAACTCTATAGCACAAACGGAGATACAAACAACGGATTAGAACAGCCGAAAGAAGATTTATAAATGTGAATTTTGATTTATGAAACCAATTATTTCCGGGATTATTTTGCCATAAATCTAACAGCCGTACGAACTTAGGTTACGTAAACATATTCTGCTGAGCGTAGAACTCGCGCTGGCAAGAAACCAGTGTGCGTCGAGCTCACGTCTTGTAGTTGCGTTTTGGGGAAAATTGGTTCAGGTCTTGGTTTGGCCACCTGAGTTTAAGATTCCACTCAAACTTTGCCGTAGCGGACTCCTAATATAATTACAGACATTAACATAGAGTCTATCATTCGACCATAACGATAAAGTAAAGGTTCTAATTACGAGAAAAGAATACGGTAATCGTATTGACAACTAATTATTGTCTGATTGAACTTTCTTTTTTTTTTTTTTTTTTTTTTGCAATGACTCAACAAGTTTGTAGATGCGATGAGAAAAGACCAAAAAATTGTTTGTAACTAACGGTTTCAAATAAATATTCCCAGAATAAGGCTAGTGTCGAAGAGTCGCACAGTACTCAATTACACAGAAAGAATGACCTTTTCGACCCCCAAACTTCTGACCCCGTTATTGAGCCTGATGGGTGAATGTTAAAGCTCCAGCCAGGCATTCTGACATTCGATAGGACGTAGGATCATATTCCAGTCCAGCCATCCTGATTTCGCGTCCCCGTGTTTCTAGGAGAGTGTCAGAATTGTTCCTTCAAAAATCCTTCCCGTTGCTAGTCCCACATCCTCTCCTAGCTCTAATGACTTCGACGTTGACAAGTCGCAAAGCCAAAAAATCAAGTCCGTATTTAATCTGGTGAAATTGCACTCTGAAACAAAACCATAGGATATGTATAAAGCGCTGAAACATGAAATAATAACATTTGAGCAATTAAATCCTAGTATCAAACCAGCCAGCACAAAACACTGGCTAATAGACCTGTAAACATCCTAGAAACTGTTGATCAATGTCGCCAACTATTTTTTTCCACAAACAGAAGAGGAACAAAGATATATTAGTATTCCCAAACTTATATTGCTATCTGACCAATAGGTTGTGTGCAGTGTGCATATTTGTATCCCTTATTAAATCAGATAAACCTCTTCCTTGTAGGAAATGTGCGAGGTTAGAAGGCTATACCCATACGTGAATCGTGTGGTAATAATTATTAAGTATTAATGTAGCGAATGTAAATTGTATGTTATATGGAGTATCACAGATTGTATTATCTGTGAGTGTCAATTTAAGTGTGATATACGGTTATGGTAAAGGCTTGGTAGAAGAATAAAATGAATGTATTATGCTGACATTGTAAATTGATGAAAGGAGATTTAATATTGATATCAAAGCTTATAGTGCTGATCCGTCCTAAATGCTTCGTCCATTCGTCAATGTAATTAAGATGTGTTTTATTGCAGTAAGAAATCATTTGTAATTCTTGGTGGTTTTCTGCTAATGTCGGCAAACTGGGCTGCAGGCATAATTTTGGGCAGAAAAGTATGTTGATGAAAATATCCATTAATACCACCAACCTCACAAACTACTAGAACAATCTATTATCAATTCAATGGCTACCTTGGGCTTTAGTGAGATTTTTCAAGGGTCAGGCTTTAGTGTCACACTATTTTCCAAATATGATTCGGTCCTAATGACCCAGTTCACGGGAAATCTCCCAATGAAAAAGACACAAAATATAGATTCATATATCTTTTGCCAAATAGTCCGTTTATTCATTGTTTATTAAGAACTCAGAGAATTTATTTTACAAAGTCTCGAGGATAATTTATATAAACTAGTAATTATTGTTTAATAAATACAACTGTTGGATATTATTTATTTTCCGGACACGTTTCGCTTCACGTCGAGGTATCTTCAGCGTACAGTTTTGCTGTAAAATGTGATTGGTTATTGACTTTAGAATGTAATGATTATTATTATTTTTACATTTAACGAAATTATTCTTACATAGGAAACAAATCAGAACACAATCACGAAAAAACAAATTCCATAAGTCTGGCATATGCCAACTGACATGTCAGAACTGTGATGCAGTTCACATCGGCCAAACAAGCAGACAATTCCAGACAAGATATAAGGAACACATGCGAGCATTAAAATACAGCAATCATTCAACTTTCACCGAACATCTCTTAGACAGTAATCATTTCCCCACAAACATAAATATAGACATGAAAAATCTAACAACACAAAACGCAATATTTTAAATCTGCAAGAAAATTATCAAATTCAAAAAGAAAACACGTACTTAATGACCATGTAAACTTAACCAACCAAACCTTGTTCAAGTTAATAAAAATCGAAACAGCATCAAACACACAAAACTTCCCCACAACAGTAATCAAATACCACGTTGCGTCTCCACCATCCACCACACATGCACATTCAGCTAAAACAAAGCAAAACACACACACACACAAATTCAATTACGAAATTCAAACTCGCTGCTCACGACATTTCCGACAGAGCACCGCGAGAAAAAACAGCAGAACAGCAAAAGCGCACACGGAAACTAAAGTTTGACAATGTCGTGCATCGGAAACTATGCTTCAAAATTGATTTCTAGTCCAGTCATAAGAGCAAAACTACACCAAAACTGTAAAACTAAGTGCAATAGTGAAAACAACATGCTGGTTGAGGTCACAGGTGACCAACGACCACACCTCAAAACTTAATTGTAAGTTGCAATATAAAACCTATCTTAGTATACTTATATAAACAAAACGTCATGCATGGTAATCCAAAACTGATATATACATATAAGTAATATTATGCTTCCTATGTAGAATAATTTCGTTAAATGTAAAAATCATTATATTCAAAGTGAATAAACAATCACATACGGTATTACAACAAAACTGTACGCTGAAGATACCTTGACGAGAGGCGAAACGCGTTCGGAATAAATAATATAACAGTTGTACTGGCGTATTTATTAAAAAAAATTACTAGTTTAACAAGCAACTGTAGAAAAAATTGCCTACAATAATTACATAATTTATATAAATTTACAGGCAAAAAACATGATGAAGTTTATAGTGTACTCTTAGCGAAAAGAAGTAAGAAATCAATTATTTTTTTACTGCAAACATTACTGTTGATCCATTTGTTCTTTTTGGCTGATTGTATCTTATTAAAGTACAAGCGCGTAGTGAACAATCAGTAACAAGCATTGAGTAACACTGTATACTGACCACCAATGACGACTGCGATGAACTCCGAACGAGTGATTACTGAATGAAAAATGAGAGCAAGAGATGGGTGACGGGCTATTTGTCAGTATCGTTAAACATCTCTTAAATGACCTGGTTGTGACAAATAAATGGTTGTCATACAGCAGATCTGTCGACATTTCCTTACTAAATGTGTCTCAATTATATTCTAAATTGGTGGAAACCATCAGTTTTTATCTGTTATGGCTCTTTCAGAGAGTCGTTTTAAAACAAACTAATTTACTTTCTCCGACACTAATCAAAACTGTATCAAGCGTTTGGCAACACACTGAAACTGGATTCTTGCACCATTTATCTTATGATGTTCCTGCAAATAATCACATAGTTTCTTCCTCAATTTCTTACCTTCAATTACTATATGATATTCCTAATTTTTAAAGATTTACGAGTGTAGTGAAATACTTCGTCCACCAACCTATTTGAGCCGGAACGACAGGAAAGATAAGATTAAAGAAATAAGGTGCCGTAATGATTCTTATATGAATTCTTTTTTCCCTCGTACCATTAGGGATTGGAATGCACAACAAAGAGATTAGCTTTGGTGCTGAGCACCCCCTGCCACCCACAATTTTGTGAATTGTAGAGCATATATGTAGATGTAGCCTACTTGCTTAATGTACTAATGTAAAATGTGCGAGGTAACATCATATATCTGGTGGTTGTTTATACTGAACGTGTATAATTCTTGTGCAACTAATTTCTTCTTTGGCTTTGAGGTAGTTAAGCTATATCTGTGGAGCCAAAGATGAAGTTTGGCAAATCCAGCATTGGTGAAGGAGAATCTTTGGCTGTGCGACAAAGGAAGATTACGCGTATCGAACTAAGTAATAAGCGAGATAACGATAACAAGACGAGCCAATCGAACGATGAGTTACTGGATTATGATGTAAGAAAGAATAGTATTTATTAGTTTATGTGTAGTTCCGGCTAAAGGAATTGTATCACCTGAGTGTGAGTTGTTAAATAGAGAAATAAAAGTAAGTAAAAGAAGTTGTTTATTTTCAGTACAAGTAGGTTTTTCTTGTTTTAATATAACAATCATTAAAGTTGTAAATGTTAATCAAAATTTTTTATGTTTCAGTTGTATTGCGATATTGGGATCAACAGAATGTCAAAAAAAAAAAAAAAAAAAAAAAAAAAACAACGAAAGAATTGTGTTTAAATCTGTTGATTGATATACGAATTAAAGCGAGACCTGGAATCAGGGAAGTAATAATTGAACCTGAGAATAGAAACTCAGTGCCATTAGTAAAACTTAGAGTTACCTTCGTTTACCTGAAATCATCATATGAGCCTTCAGGATTGGTTATTCAACACGAATCACTGATGAACTTATTCCTATAACGTGACCGCTGTTGACGAACTTGTAACATCCCTCAATCCCAGCCCTTTCATGAAATTTTATTTTAAGTATTATGTAAGCAAGACGGGAGTTGATAAATTGCGGATTTGTATTTTTTTCGTGTGATTAATTGTGAAGTTGTGTATATTCGTCACGTAAATGAACATTATTTTACGAAAAGAAACTGTGTAAATGATATTTAATACGATCAAGGACAGTTTTATGTATGAAACACTTATTAAAATTTTGTAATTGTTATTGTTTATGTGAGCCACGATGCTTGAAGGACAATTATCAACTTTTTGGACTGGTTTATGTTGATAATTGTGCGTGTAAATGCATATAAACAATATTAATTTTCATTTTAAGGTGTTTTCTAATTATAGTGAGTGACCGAGCGTGGTGGTGTAACAGCTAGCGTTCTGGCCTCGCATTCGGGAGGACGGCGGTTCGAATCCCCGTCCGGGCATCCAGATTTGGGTTTTCCATGGTTTCCCCAAATCACTCCAGGTGAATGCCGGGATGCTTCCTTCAAAAGGCCATGGCCGAATTCCTTCCCATTCCTTGCCCCCCATCCTTTCCCGTCTCTAAAGACCTAGTTGTTAATAGGAGACGTTAAGCAGTTAAATAAAATAATATAGTGAGTGGTTTTGAACAATTTGTAATTTTTTATATGTATTTGATTGTTAATGTTGTTAGAGCTCGAGTAACGTCTGTCGGCACTCTTTGTAGTATTCTGGATGTGACTACGGCGTCTGTTTAAACGCGCGGAGGTAGCGAGCAAAGTTAGTTATAAGTCAGATTTTTTCGGTAATTTTTGGTATTTGTTTTTGAGTCGTCGAACAATTTTACAGTAGCTGAAATATTTCTGTATTTGTGCTTTAGTATCTTTGGACGAGCCTATTGCCTTATCCGAGTGTACAGTTATTATGGATCTCACGGAGAAATAAATATGAAATGGAAAGTGAATTGTCGGTGTTGTTATTTCATGGAACTATTTAATCCATTCAAAGTAGTAGTTATTTAACCTTTGGGGGAAGTAAAACCACCGAGCGACCAAAAACAGCAATCTGTGAATTGGAAGACGAAGTTGTTAAAGGTAATTATCATTAACTGACGACAGGACGTAATAGTTAATTACCGAAGAGATTATCAAAATGCTGAAAACCTAATAATAGACTAAACGAGTTCATTCATAGATAGACATACAACCCATCATTAAAATAAACGAAATGACCAGTCGTTCCCAAAATGTGTATGTCGTTGTTATTTTTAAATCAGCAATATTGTAGAAGTTTGTTCCTGTTTTTCAAAGTGAGAAAGCAATATAAATAACCTTTTCTCAACATTAGGGGCTGGTTGCCTTTGTTGAGTTAACCATGGTCATATTTGGAGCTTTCGTTTTACGGGCGCATGCCCTTACTGACGCCAAGCATTTTATGCCCACTGCAGGTCATACCATCCACAAATGGAGGAAGTGTAGTTTTGCCATCTGTCTGCCAAATGTCTAAACATGTTCTGTTTGTGATGAGTGTATTTTTTGCTTGTGAAACGTGTTGTTGATGAGGCGGAGATTGGAGACCGCTCTGGCATTCGCCTTGATGGCTGTGGAAAACCGGCTCAAATTCGCAGTTAGGACGGCCATATACCTGGGGACCTGGGCTCATTCCCGGCACCGTTATACCTCCTAGATCTAGTGTGCGGCGCCTCAGCGCTCTGAGCCACGCTAGCGGGTCAACTAATGAATTACTTCGTAGTATAAATTCTCTGATTCCTAAAACGGAAGAAACAAGTTGTTGAAAAAAAGGCCTTTTGGTGGTGTACTGATAAGTTTCAACTGTCATTTTTAATAGTCAAGATTTCAAAACAGTTAAAATCAGTTTGAAAGTAATTGCAAAGCATGATTATTGTTCTAGACGCAAGGTGTATGCGCGCAAAAATGACCAAACTCGGCTAGCACATTGCGCCAATTAAGCTGGGAACACAGCCTCGTTACAGCAGCAACACAATTCGTCGTACATCAGTCCGCCAATTAGGAACGCCTCTGTTCTAGTGGCTCGCGGCCCAAGCTAAGTGACTGCCAGCCAACCAGCTGTAATGCCGCCGCCCACAGATGATATACATTAGAGCGTAGGTAGTGTATGTCTGGCCGCATGTTTACGGCCAGGGGCGTCGGAAGACTTAATACGAGGAGAGCTCTCGCACCGTGGTTCACACAACTCAGCGTTACAGGGCGCCCACGGCGACAAGTGGAACTGACGCTCGCTGTCAGGGTTTGTTTCATAGCTCTCCATCACAAGGACTTCTCACAGCGGTGGGAAAATCTCTCTGCACAAAGGTCACTGCGAAAGTTTTGCAGAGGACGCAACAGATCGTGGTAAGTTGTAAAAAGGTTACGCATGTTTGAAATATGTTTACACACCAAAAATGAGTAAAATCGCAGAGCACAGACAATAGCAGAAGCTGGACAATTTTTTGTGCGCTTTGAGTGTTTATCAGCATTTGAAGACAATCGATTCTGTGCTGGGATGTGATTGTCCTCATAATACTCCCATATTAAGGTGATATTGGGAGTTCCAAAGAAGGAATTTGGCATGTAAGTGACTGTAAAGTCAGGGCACCCACCATCATTTGTTATCTTGTTGGCTGTTAGGAAGATGATCGATACCTATGGTCAAACAGAAAAGAGTTTAGATATTCTTGCTCTTAGAAACGTATGTTCCCTGTAGAAATCTCAAGCAGATGGTATGATGTCACGAGATGCTGAAGAACTTTTTTTTTTTTTTTTTTTACTGATACGTTTTTTGGGGCCAGAACTAAAAGCCTGGGCAATCCTCAAATCTGACGAACGGAAACTAATGACAAATGTGAGTCATGAGAGGAACAGCTGATTGTACACTACGGGACAGAAAAAAGATCAGATGACATCCTCAAGGAGTCAAAACAGTTCTTCAAACTGCAGAGCTGCGAAACATCTGGGACAGATAAAGCATTACCGGTTCCCTATACTAACCAAGAGGCAACATATATGTAGGAGAAACCGCAGAAAGGTAGCCTGAGATCGAACAGGCCACCAGTCTATAGCTGTGGCCAAATATATTGGCGGGTCTGTGTAAATACGCTGTTGCCGTACTTTGGAACTACCTCGCGATGAGCTCTCTTTCTATCACCTGGAAATTGCAACGCTGAGCGGCCTGTGTTGCCTAGTACGAGCGACAACGGCTCGCTACTCAACCAAAAACCTTCCACCTGCCTTTCAACACACAAAAAATCTTTGAACCTGTGAATATGAATTAGAAAGTGTGTCAGTGTGAGGGTGAGTGTGCTCGAGAGAAGATATTTAGTGATGTGCGATTTTTATGTACGATATTAATTCGTTTTATTTATTAATTAATTATAGTAATTTACTGTAATAATTTTACCGAACAAACAAGTGCAGTAATTTATAATTGGGGTAATTTAGCAAGAGAATCGTGCTACTAAAAATGAACAATCGGGAGAATACTTATTCTGCTACTCCAGGTGTTTCGGGACTAACGACTCCAATAAGACGTCATCAACAGCAGAACCACTGCGGCTGAAGAAGACAACAGAGTTTCGGCGGCAGAGTGAATCTATCATTCACAATGTGTATAAATATTTCAAACTTCTTGTGGTGAAATTTTGTCATCTACGCTACATGTACGCTGGTGAGAAAAGATTTGAAAAATGTAGACGTAACAGGTCTTTTGAAACCTCCAATTATATTAAATGTATCTGCTGTAACATAACTTTCTTAACGAAATGACATGCATCAATATATCAGAAAATAGGCATTACAAATTATTTAAAACACAGTACAAACTGTTACTACAAGTAATGCAGTGAATACAACTGTTACGCGCACCTTTTGGAAACGGCACATTTGAGGCCACCCGCCAATACATTTGGCCACAGCTATAGCACGGAATAGGGAGAAGAAAAATAAAGTCTGGTGACTGTCAGTGTTTCGGGTGTAGTGGTGCACATGGTGGAGGAAACACATGACAGCCACAGGAAGATGGCATGGCTTGAAGTGCCTACCTAAACAACATAATATTTGTCCATGTTCGGGGTACACGTGGCACTTCCGCCATAACGACGTACCTGCACATCGCTAATAGCTCTGCTCCCTAAATATTTGGAAAATATTATGCTGCAGGTGATGGAGCATCCTCCCAACAGTCCAGACATCCACACGACTTTGCGATGTTCCATCATATGATCATCAAGTTAAAAGAAAGGCGGTTTTACAGCGAAGTAGACCTTCTGATGTCAAAGGATGATGAAGTCGCCCAGCTTCGTGAGAATACGTGGAAGAACACACAGGTTAAGGCACTGTTAGACGGTTTCAGTTATTCCAACACAAAGTATACACGAATCAAGTCAAATATAATGCTTATACTTCTTCAATGCAGAAAATTATTACACTTCTTGCCACTAAAAGATGGAAGTGTTACAGCTATTTCCTACTTTTAATATTGACTGCATTCTTCGCGTTAAATAGTCGGTAAGCACTATACTTCCTGCTATTTCCTACTTTTAAAATTGACTGCATTCTTCGCGTTAAATAGTCGGTAAGCACTATACTTCCTGATACGAGAGTGCAAAGATTTATGATATGTCACTGCTGTTTTGAGGCAGTATGAAAAATGAGAGAAAACGAAATTGAATTTCACATCACAATAAACACAAACATATTTCATTCCAGTTATCTCTCCAGAAACAAAGGAGCGAATGACAGACGGATATTTATGACCCTGTGAACAGCCCCATGAAATAAAAATGAGTCTGACCCGAAAGTAATTCAGAATAACTTGCAGTTCGCCGGTCCTGGCAATGTAGGGGCTAGCGCGCTGGCCTCGCATTGTAAGGGCCGCCGGTTCGAGTCCGGCCTCGGGCATGGGTGGTTTTAATTAAGTGCTGTGTTCGTCTTGTGCTGTCCTCATTGTAGTGTCAACAATATCATAACGAAACCCTGATACAGCAGTTGGAACAAAAACAAATCGTAGCTGGCTAAAATGGTAGCAACGACCGAAGGCCATATTTATATATATATATATATATATATATATATAAAAAATCCCTTGCAGTTCACGCAAATTCTCTCAGTGCAATATTCTCCGATTAAAAAATAATCCCGTTATTGCTAGTAGCATTTGCAGCACTAGCCTAGATGAATCTTAGGTCAGTAGTAATAAAAATTGGTTCCTTTTCTGGATAACTGAATCTCGACTTTTTTGCAATTTTGTTTTAACTTCATTCAATTCGTATGAACTTATGATCTTTCTGTTTTCCTCACAGCTCACACTTTGTATCCTAATACTAGCGACAGCATGAAGAGATTCATTTTCTTTCTTGTTTCTCATCCGAACATTTCTTTCATCCTGCTTTCAGCATCATCACTTAAAGTTTCTAACATATATGAAATTTGTTGTATTGTTAACATATGCGATATTTATTGGCGTCGCAATTGAAATTATTGATTTTTATTCCAAGTAAGTATTGACTGCCATTTGGTTCTATAAATAGCACAAATTTTATGAAATGTCTCAGTACTAATCGGAAACGTTATTTACATCTGACAGACTTACGTTTTTATATATATAAAACACAGCGTAATTAACACATTTTTAATGTTTAGCACTACCTCACTGGTGTTGATTTATAACCTATGTAAATATCCACGTTTCATTGAAACAAATGAAAACTACTGACTGAAATTCGATAATCTACAAAAAATTATAAGTTTTAGTTAAAGCTTTCATATTAGATGTACTTAGGAGTAAAATAAATTCTGATGTTAGTGGAAATATATATTTTCAAGTGAAAATGTTAGACTTTGTACCTTAACACTTGATGTAACGTTTCTCTCTTATTAATACCTGCCTCCAAATTTTGTCATGTTCTAGTACACATAACTGCGATCAATTCTGTTTCTACAACACTTCAAAAATGGTGATTTAATTAAATTAGGTTACTATGAATTTCAGAAATGAAATCACCTGGTAGTAGAATAGCATATAGCATATACATAAATGCTCTAAAAATTAAATATGAAAAGAATTTAACAGCTGTGTTAAATCGTGCGAAATCGTGGTTAGAACACAAGTGATTTCAAGTAATAGGTCAGATATTCTGCATGAGAAAACAGTGAAAGATTAAAAACTAAACACAAACCACATCTGAATTTTTAAATGTCTCTATTAAATCTCGCCGAGACAACTTGATAAATAAATCGGATACTTTCAACTCTATGTGGTGATGCAGTGTTTTTTTTTAGTAGAGGTTCTGTCCCCTTATCATAAGGAACCATCTACTGAGATTGAGACCATAGTGCCACCGCTGGTTAGGAATGACATTCGGGAGGAAGCGGGTTCGATCTCCGATACATCCAGTTTGATTTCGGTTTTCCATAATTTTCAGAAATCACTCTAGGCAAATACTGGGATGGGTCCTTCCCAAGATTCCTTCCAAAATTCCTTCCCGTTCCTTGTTCCCAATAAGCTTAATGTCAAGTAAGCGTAAAGCCCAAAGCTAAACAATGTACATCAAAGACCCCGGCTTCAGTCAAAGGCTTACCTTTATGCTCTTTGTGGTACTTTACACAGCAATTCTTAGTTCGATCAGACGACTGTGTCGGCTAACTCTGCCTTCAGGGGAGCTTAGGTTATGAAAGTCTAGACTGAGTTTCGAAATGGTTGCCCACTTTTACTTCTTCATAGTATTTCATTGAAACCAGGTAGAAGCACCAGCCAGCTGCGATTACCGCTCTGAGAAGTCATTGCCCCTGAAGCCAGTAATACAACTAAGCACCTTAGCGCTAATTCCCCTTACACGCCTGTTGGCAATGTATTAGGCTCGAGATACCTCTGGTTTCCAGTCTCTGCACTTCAGTAACAGCTTTTAGCTAACAAGTGTTTGATGTCTACGGTTACGTCACCATGTGAGGTATTAGGATTCCCTAAAATAGTGTTCATTAATTACGAATATTTCAGTAACAATTTCAACCACAGAAAAATCTTTTATGAATGTCATAAACCGCTGGAATTATTTCCCTACTTTAAAGCTGGAACAGAATCATTACATTAAAGTGATATAATTTTTCTTTGACATAACCAAGGGGATATAACATATTTCATAAGAACTGAGTCCTATGGTATGGCCGCCGCGTTTCAATGTTACGATACGACACTTTAGTATCAACTTTATCTTCTGTTGCTGTTGATTACGATCTCATGCCTTTCGTACATTCGGTGGTACACACTGATACTGCAAGAAATAAGATAGTCAAATGACAGCTGAAAGTCGGTATACCGGAGATATAGGTTTATGAATAGCTAAGAGAATGAAATAAATAAAAATATTGTAACGAGCCGCGCTGTCGCCACGTTACAAGGTGCATTTTTATTATATATGCAATAATATAAGAGTAATTTACATAAATCTTGGGCGACCACCTAAATAGATTTTTGTTGTAATTTTATAAAGTACGCAAGATTCCAAGTGAGGACTGTAATGAAATGATGAACATACAGTGTATCTTGGTAAAGCGAATATTCAAGAATTATTGAGCTATGTAGGCTTGAAGCTAATCTTGGTGTTCCCAAACCTTGGCGACAAGAAGTCGCGGATTTGGGATTTGCCAGACCAAACACTCTGCTCCCTAGGGATAGGCGGTCAACAAGGTTACTCACCGGGCGGGAAATGCCAGAGTCGTCCCCGAACTTAGCCGAATATGTCAGACCTCTGTTCGATACGATGGCCAAATCACACATCGGGGATATCACGTGACATTAGGTGCCGACCTGAAGATCCAATCCAAATGAGCGTATAACTTAAAATCCTGGAATTTCTGTTGTATGTGAGCTTCGAGACTGCAAAGGGGCGGAGCGAGAAGTTTCCTCGTGGACCGAAGAGCGAGGAGCTGGACATTCTGACTTCGATCGTCGAGTCCAAGCTATGCGAGCCTAGTCTGAGGTTGACTTGGAAAGTTGACTTCTTTCGCCAACTGCTGCTGCCGGCTTGATGGAGCAAGCTTATCGCAGCAACACAGCCGGTAATGCGATGATGCGCATTGTCAGACCAGAGATGCCTATAGCCGACTTGTGAGATAATCTCACATATCGTGGGTCCGCTACAGTCACCGCAGACATCAGACGCAGGACTACAATGGTAATTTATTACGACCAAGCCATCTGATTGTGCATTCCGTGAAACAGAACCCGTAAGCGACTTTGAGAGGATAGGTCCATGTTCTCACTTTGTAATTGTAAAAACCCCTGAGCTAGCGGCATAATTTGCCAGAACTAGTTATTTTCGAATGATATATTGTTCATTCTGGCGCCCATGATTTTCCTTTTTTAACTGTAAAGTCACAGTATTATGATACCTTTGTCTGAGGTCGTCATAACTTGTATTTTTTATTGTTTCCAATTGTCATTATTTCTTGCATTTTGATTCTGAGATATATTTAAAAGTAAATATACAGTTGTTTGCTTGCTCATGACGGCTAATTGTAACTCTGAGCGTTGCTTTTATGATTTTGCCAATTTGTGTTAATGTTAACGATAAATTCGCTCAGACTTGTAATCGCCAGTGATAAGAAAATAAATGTCATATTGTGACAATTTTTCCTAAATTCCAACTAACGTCGAGATTCTTGCAAAATTAAATAATTTCCACTCCTTCATAAAAATTAAAATTAAAAATCCACAATTATTAATCATAAAAGTATGAAATATAATTGTAACGTAGTTTGCCCACCAAGGCACACACCACAATATATATCACTAATAAATTTCCTTATAAGTTTTAACGGGCAACAATAGTAAAGTTAAAGAATTCTCGTAATATTAATAAGCAAATCATATGATCCGCTCAGTGCGTTAAGGAGCAGCAGACTGGATCGGAAGGGGGGGGGGGGATGTTCAAGAAAAGGGCTACCGTTTGTGGATTCACCACGACATCGGTAGAAGGAGAGAAACAAGAGCTGACCAGCGGATGAATGTATTGTTTGACTCGGACTTCATTCTCCGCAACAACTTCGCCCTCAGAAGGGAAGAGTGGACTTCAACTTCGACCTTGTGTGAGGCAAAATCACGTCTTATGTGGCATGTTTTGGGTCCTTCGCTGCTTAATCCTTTAAGTGTTCTGTTAATATGCTTGGGAGTTGTTTCCACTTTGATGAAATTTATGTCATATCTGGTAGAGGAATGTATGTGTTTGTACCCTGAATAAATTAACGTTTTAACAAACAAAAAAATACAAAAAAAAAAAAAAACGGAACCAGATTCGAGCCCTGCCGGCAGTCCTGGTTACGGTTTTTAAGGTGGTTTAACGCAATCATCTAGGTCAGTGATGATATGTTACACAATCTTCGTTTCATAAACTACACATTTCACAAACAAAAATACGCTTACCGTACAGAACACGAAAAGTTCCACACCTCACAAGCAAATGTCAACGTAAACTTTAGTCTCATAGGTTATGTACGCCGGGTCTACCAGATCCAGTACGAATTCTGGAAGGACACAGGTCCTCCTCCACTCTTCTCATGGTTCACACTGGTCGCCTTAATAGAACGGTGGGCCGGTGGCATGAGGTCCTTATCTCGCCGGGTCGATGGAAAAAGCAAATTATCTATACCGTCATCGGTCACTGAGAAAAGGAGATAATACACGAGAAGCTTGAAGTGATGCTTAATGAAAAGAAATTAAAGAAGAAAACTGGAAGATATGTTGCTTAGGAAAGAGGTTTTAAAGTATACATTCTGGCTCACAGCAAGACGAGACTGCAGAAGTAAATAAAAGTGGCTCTATAGTCTATACAACACATCGCTCAACGTGAGACGTAATTTATAGTCCAAGGTGTTTTCTAATGATGGTGAATGATTTTGTATTAATTCTGATTTTTCTTTAATGTGGTTTTCATTGTTGGCTGCGTTGTCGCTGTTCTAGAAGCATCGCTCAGCTTTATCTATGCTATTCTGGATTTTTTCTGTAGTGTCTATACAAAGAGCGGCAAAGACGAGTAGTTAGTTATAAGACAGTTGTTTCGGAGGTTTTACAGTCGTTTGTGAGTTTAATCACTGTAATATTTGTATGTTTGTGCTTAGTATCTTTGAAGAAGTCTGGTGCCATGTGTTATCTTACAGCTCAGCTCACGGAGAAATAAATATAATATGAAAGCGATTCGTCTATGTTGTCATTTGCTAGAACTATTGGATTCAGTTATGAACAGTAGTAGTCAGTAACCTTTGGGAGAAGGTAAAACCCGACAAAGACAGCAACGTATGAAAGAAGAAGTGAATAGTAGAAATCATCTATTCTACATCTACATCTACATATATACTCTGCAATTCACAAAATTGTGGGTGGCAGAGGGTGCTCAGCACCAAAGCTAATCTCATTGATGTGCATTCCAATCCATAATGGTATGAGGGAAAAAAGAATTAATATAAGAATCAGTCCGGCACCTTATTTCTCTAATTTTATCTTTCCTGTCCTTCCGACTCAAATAGGTAGGTGGAAGAAGTATTTCACTACACTCAAAAGTGAAAGTGGGAGTACGCATGTTTACCAATAAGTTTAAACGAAACGTGTGTCGTCCATCTACCAGAGACTCCCAACCTAATCTACTAACCAGTTCTGTGACGCTTTCATAAGGACTGTAGCAAGCGGTAACGAATCGAGCGGCTCTTCTCTGTACTTTCTCGATACATTCGATCAACCCCTTACGAAACGGATCCCAAATGGCACAACAATAATCCAAATGTGGACGCACAAGAGATTTTTAAGCTATCTCCTTTGTTTGTTAATTGTATTTTTTCAAGATTCGACCTATGAAACGCAGCCTAGAATTTGCTCTACCTACTAACGAATTAATGTGTATGTCCCATTCCATGTTCCTTTGTACTGTTACTCCCAAATATTTCATAAAATCGAGCATATCAATAACTGTATTGTTTAACTCGTATTTCTGAACAATTGGATTTTTTTTTGTTAGTTATGCTCATTGTCTTGCACTTTTTACAATTTAGAGTAAGTTGCCACTCAGCGCACCAAGCCAAAATAACATCCAGATCGCGCTGAATTTCTAAGCAATCTGCCAAATTTCTTACTTCCCTATAAATAACCGCATCATCAGCAAACAATCTAAATAGGCTTTTCACTTTGTCTCCGAGATCGTTTATAAAAATTAAGAAAAGAAGTGGTCCTATTACACTTCCTTGAGGTACACCCGATATAACATCTAGATTAGAAGAACTTTCTCCTTCAACGACGACATACTGCGACCTACCAGTTAGAAAATCCTTTATACATTCACAAAGCTGATCGGATATACCGTACGCTCGAAGCTTCGCTAAAAGGCGGTTGTGTGGCACAGAGCCAAATGCTTTCTGGAAATCTAAAAAAATTGCATCTACGTGTGTTTAACTGACGACAGGTCTGAATAGCAAGAGTTAGTCAGTAACAAACAAAAATGCATTCGCCTTTTAAGCCATTGAGCTTGCATCATCTGTGTTTCATTTTCCAGAGTTACGCTTCTAATTTTCTGGTGATAATCTCAAGTGAAAGGACAACACAGGACAAACACAACACTTAATTACAGCCACCCATGCCCTGGGCCGGGCTCGAACCTGAGACCTCTGCAACACGAAGGCAGATCGCTAGCACCGCGCTACCGAGGCTGGCAAACAAAATCCCATCACCAGGCTTATTGGCTGTTGTGGAGATGCACGACAGAGGAAAATCTAACTGGGATGGTTTCCCTCATGTCTTCCCCATTGACGGAACTGTGTTTACGTGTTACTGTGTTTTGTGTGGATGACTGTAATAAGTGTATGTCAGGTTTAGTGAGCTGTCTCTGTTGTGAATAACTAAACGGTGGTGTCGGTCTCTTCAGGCATACTCTTCGGAAAGAGACTATGATACCACCAAGCTTAACGTTACTATCTGGCGGACGAATTAACAACAACAGTACCCCATGCCTTCTCTCCATACACATAGCAGAGAGGTTTGGTATTTAACACCGGATTTCAGGAATACTCTTCCGAAAGACACCTCCGTTACCGCCAAGCTTAACTTTCCCTCCTGACGGAGGAATCAATTGTGTCGCATGCCTTTTCTCCATACGCAATTCAGAAAGGTTTTGGATTTAACCCAGGACTTAGGTGCACATTCTGGTAATAAGTAATTGCGCACTACCACTTTTAATACCCTGCACCTTCCCGAGCCAACGGGGCTGGCAAGCTGTAGCTATCTAATTCAGATTTCTTAACTCTCGCTAATTGTAACGTCATTTACGGGATCGCGTGCTTGTTGCCAAGCGCGTAAGTGTGGAAATTCATTCTCGCTGTTAATTTTCTACCAAAGTGGAGTCGAGTGTGAAATTAGGGGTCGTAAAGGTATCCTGATCTGGAGAATAAAGGCAGCAGTGGAGGCACGCAGGGATGTGTGCACGCACAGTACTGCACGACACGCAGCACGCAACACGCACAGCGCCCCAGCCTGGCCCTGAGGCAAGGTTGCAAACACTGCGCAGTCAAATATACCAAAAATATTATGCTTTACCTATGACTAAGGATGAAAACTACAGTTTATTACTACGATCGCTTGCAACCAACTATCCTCGCTGACCCTTGGTTCTATAATTGGAACTTTAACAGGAGCTACATCACATGAATGGTCAAAAGCCGACTCCATCGTGGAAACTTCGCTGGTCACTTAAATCGAATACGACTTTGAGACTGCGCCCAATGCGGCTGCTTAAACCCAACAGTGAGCGACTTGAAAAATCATTTTCTTTTTCCCTATCAAGAGTATAGATGCCTCCAGGGCTAATGCTGGTAGATTAAAAATATAAAAATATAAATAAAAAAACGCTCCAAGATCACAGGACTTTAATGACCTATTTTAAAGATGTAAATAGCGTAAAAAATCTCTTGTGCATCCACATTTGGACTACTGTAGTGCTATTTGGGATCCGTTTCGTAAGGGGTTGATTGACAGTATAGAGAAAGTACAGAGAAGCCGCTCAGTTCGTGACCGCTTGCTACAGTCGTTACGCCACAGAACTGATTAGTAGATTGTGTTTCATTTGAAAGTATTGGTAAAAAATCGTACACCCACTTTCACTTACGAGAGCGGTGAAATACTCCGTCCATCAACCTATCCGAGTCGCAATGACAGGAAAGATAAGATTAGAGAGATAAGGTACAGCACAGATGCTTGTATGAATTCTTTCTTCCCTCCTACTATTCGGGATTGGAATGCACAGTGAAGACATTACTTTTGGTGCTGAGCACCCTCTGCCACTCACAATTTTGTGAATTGCAGAATATATGTAGATGTAGATATTTATCTCAGATTTCCTTGTAGATATTTTAAAACTCATCCCTTTAAACAGCTTGAACCCCTCTCTTTTAATGCATGTGCTTCCTTTTGCACTGTCTATTGTTTATTTTAACGCATGATTGTATCTACTTTTATGTGTATCATTGTACAATGTTGCCCTAAACGATTCATGGGGTTTTAAAACACTGTGTATTGAAAAGTTTACGACCTACAAAGGCAAGCGATACATGGAATGATACATAAACTCACCAAGTTTAAAAGCCCGCTTGGTGTCTGTCGTGCACGCTAGATGGCAGCAGTGGATAAGATGACGGAAAAGCAGGAGAAAAGTTTTTGTGTGTTAGAATATGCAAAGTATTCTTCGGCTACAAATGTACAGCGTACATTCGACAACCGACTACTGACTCCTCCAGTTTCATTCTACAACAGGATGGAGCTCCATCTCACTTGAGTACAAATGTCCGCGACTTTCTCAACAAAGAACTTCCACATCGCTGGATAGGGCTCGCTTGTCAGAATGATGTTTATCCTTTGTCACGGTGCCCCAGGTCACCAGATCTGAGCGCAAGTGATTTCTTCTTGTGAGGTTATGTGAAAGACAAAGTTTATGTACCCCCAATGCCAAAAATACTGCAAGAATTACAGGAAAGGGTAACTGATGCCGTGACGGACATTAATAGCACCATGCTATCGAACGTACGGACGGAAAAGGATTATCGTTTGGATGTGTGCCAGTTGATTAAGAGCACAAACATTGAACATTTATGGTATGTACCAGAAACATGGTGAATTTCTGTATCTTTTCATGTATCACTTTTCTTTGTAGGTCGTATAACTTTCAATACACTGTATTTGAAACCGGATGAATCATTTAGGCTAACCCTGTGTAATGATTAACGCATGACTGGTTGTAAGTAGGTCCATTTGTGTTTCACTCGTGCCACTGTAATGCAGATTGTTAAGCTATTAGTAAGTTGAAAATGATACTGAACGGGCTAAAAGCTATTAAAATAAATAAATAAAAAAGTATTAATACTGTCTCAGAGTTCTAAAACAAAATAAGACGCCGGTTTTAAATGGGTAATTTCTATTTTAAGAGAATATATTGTACTCCTTGGCAATCATTTACGCCGAGACACATAATGAGTTGTACACTTTGTCTGCAGTGTCGGCAGTATTTTATGCTGCCCGTAATTACTTAGCTCATCCAAGAATACTTGTAACCGATACACACAGGGTCATGGACAAGGGTGTGAATTAATTTAATTTAATTTAATTGCAATGGAGCACAGGCTCCGATGGCAATTTCCCTACACACCCATCTTCTCCCTATCCTGCACCCACCTACATTAGTCCTCTACAAATTTTATCTTAAATTCTTTCAAAGTTTTCGATAAAATATTCATCATTTCTCTTGGTAACTCATTCCAATCCCTGACAACCTTACCTAAAAAAAAGAATCTCCCCACACCCTTGTGCCTGAAATCGAGTGCCAGCTTGTGGTCATGGTAATCTTTTCCCTTCCATGAACTACTTTTCATACCTACTGCAATATCTTTTCATGCCTCATCGCCAGTATACGCCCTGTACACTCCCATGCCCTCCTCATCCTCCTCCTGTCTTGCAATGAATCCCATTCCAGCTCCTTTATCATATCCGTCACTGATTGCATTCTGCGATAATTTCCAGAAACAAATCTAGCAGCCCTTCTTTGCACCCTATCCAACTCCTGTATTTGATACGTAAAATAAGGGTCCCATACTACACTACCATATTCGAGCAACGGTCTGACCAAAGTTTTGTAACCCAATTCCTTTACTTCTCCCGTACATCCCGTACATTGGATTGTGTATATGAAGTGTTTTCAAGGGGATGAATGATGTGGCGAGAGAAAACGGAAAGTAAATCAGGATTTTAACAATATCACACCCCACTAATCATTATTATTTTCCTTAATTATTTGTGTATATTTAAAAATATTGTACTGATGTACATGAATTAATTTATTGTAAGAGTCCACAGTCTGTAGTGAGTGTAGTCTTGGAGGATACAATAAATGAATATCGAGAAGCAGCGTTAAGATCTTTGCAGCAGAGAGTTGGACGCGAATTGTAGCATTCCCCTGTGTGTCTGAGGCTCAGTATTATGGAGATAATAATAAGATTATAATGTGTGTCTGTAGTCAAGTTAAGAAGTGATGTACACATACTGAAATATTGGTTTTGTTAAAGTATGCAGTTGCATAGTAAATCGAGTGTTTTTCAAAAGTTTATTATATATCCTTCGTAATAATAGTTCCTATCACTTTTGGCTGATGAAATTAATAAACAATGTTCTAACTTCAAAATTATAGGTGCAGAACTTAAATGTGTTCAAGATTGGCTTTCTCATCCCTAGCACGCTGTAATTTTCTGTATAGTGGAAATATTAATGTACAATTTGGTTCTTCGTGGGTTGACTACAGTCGGCCAATTAACCGCTCTGTTTAGGAAAGCTCAAAGGCTCTTGCGTGTAACTGTAAACTATACCTAGCCTAAGAGGACGAAAGATAAGATGGTGAGTTTACGCATAATTAGCAAAGATCGAGACGCCTAAGAATTAAATACACGACTTCTTTCTTTCTTTTTTCTAGGGCTTTCCTGCTCGCCAACGTCAGTGTTATAAGATACGGTAAAAAATTGGGGGTATGGAATGGGAATTAAGCCCTCCATGGCCTTTTTGAGGAACAAATGCGGCATCCGCATGGAGTGAATGGAAAACTGAAATCAGTTTGGCCGTATCATGGATCGAATCTGCGTCCTCCCAAATGAATTATCCAATCCATAACCACTCATACACCGGGCCCGGTCGATGTATCAAGCATACTAACGTAAAGCATAAGGTAAACAACTTTTTATGGAGTGATATATTTACAAAGTGCAAATTCTTACATTAAAATCTTCAAGATATAAGTAATGTCTGCACAGTTGCTTCAGTGAATTTTTTTAAATAGTTATGTCGGTTCCTATTGTGTCTGCTAGGTGTCTCAGCACTGAGATTCAAGTGTTTAGTATATTCTACTACAAAAGTCAATACAGAGTAAATAAACACGTCTGGCTTCCTTAATATGCTTTCTTTTGTACAGAAACTGGTATGTATATTATATTAAATGGTTCACTTTTGTTGTTATTGCTAACAATAACAAACCATGTCTTTTTATGCGATTACAATGAAACGAGAAAATCTGAAGACATTACACATAGAATCCTTTATCCAGACAAAATCCTTTTCATTTTTAGTCTCCCAGAAGAACGAAGAAATGAAAAGTAAACAAATGCAAAAAAAAAGTAAATATGTCACCGTGTTGTAGGAAACGTGACATCACTATTGCAGTGCGACATAATAGAATACATCCACTTGATAAGCAATGAAAAACGACATGAGTAGTATAAAAGCATTCGTACATATTCGTTAACGAAGAATATTACACGCGTGTATTCAAACATTTCTACTCACCGATAAGTGAGAACGACAGGAAACCAAAATGTATTAGTGACAGAGATGAACGTTTTCTGAATTAGACAATATCAGTTCCTTCTGTCTATATCTGCCAAATTCTAGCTAAAAATGACTAACGAAATGTACTTGGAATAAATATTAAGAAGTATAGAACGAGTTTTAGATAAATAATGCTATTGAACACATTTCCGCAAAAAGGTTCCCAATTACTTTTTGGCAGATACTGTATAAAGAGTGTTCTGACAGGTGTCCTCTGCATTATGGAAGTTAGATAACAGGAAAATTTGTTTGGAACTTATTCTATTCATTCCACCGGCTCTACTACAGAGCAAGTCCTACCTGGTGCAGTGTAAAAAGTACAGAAAGTTTCCAAAAGGAAGATAGCTACTTCACATGGCTTTAGTAGGAACCAAAAATAATCAAATCTCAAAGTTTGAGAAACCTATGGAATAAGGAGGAATATCCCATCAGAGTATTATCCGATCGTCTACCCAATATGTGTCCCAATGGATGGTTCACATCACTGGAGTACCAAACACAGTTTATTATTTTTTTTATATTCGTTACTTCTAATAAATGACTTTTTCGCAGGTTTATAAATCGAATTATATTTTAGGAAATTAAAGTGAAGCAAAACATTTAAATGCGGCCCATATGATGGAGACCATTCCGGAAACGCTGATGAGTATAGTCTTGAGAGCCGAACGTAGTGGCGTAGTAATAACCAGAGAAAATGAATTTCAACGAAATCGTGACTGCTGCATAGCAAGATTGTGCAGACTCATTACGACACGTATACCGAGGCACAGTACGGTGGCTGCCGTTGGGCAGCGGATGCTGGCCCGAGAGGCCGTGTCCGCTATTACGCCATCCGCTCCGTCGGACCCACGCTGGTAATGGGGCCTCCAGCCAACTCGCTATCTGCCATCTCCACAGAGTTACGTCCCGACAAAAACTACTTGCCGACAACAGTTCACTACGCAGCTACACCACAGTACAATACGCGCAACATCTATCGAGATATCCTCAGGATGCGGGACATACCTATTTAACTTTTTCTTTAAGTTTTTTTCTCCTTGTCGAAGTCAAGGTCATTAGAGGAGTGAGGACAAGGAAAGGTAAAGAATTCGGAGACGGCGTTTTGAAGGAACTATCCCGACATTTACCTGGAGCGATTTCGGGAAGCAATGGAAAACCGAAATCAAGGTGGTTAGATGGGAATTTTAACCTGCGTCCTCCCGCTTGTTTAGCGTACGCCGCACAAGAAATTGTTTACAAAAACTGCAGAAACACAGGCAGACATTAAACTATCTAACAGAGACAATTACGGTTTAAAGTCTACGACAGTTATCCGTGTAACCTTTTTCTATACTTACAGACCACTTTTCTATCTTTGTCGGTAGCAAGATTTTTTCACCGTTCCACTGTAATGGTGATAAACTCGTATAAAACAGGGTAGTAACATTATAAAATTTATAAAGAAGACTTACAGCAAGTAAAAAATAAAATAATAATTATTTACCAAATACTGTATGTCAAACTTTCGTAGGATAAGTCTATATTTAAAAAAAATAAAAATAAATAAAAATAAAAAAAAATTTAAAAAAAACTAACATAGAAGTTTGAAGTCCGATGAAATTACATTTAATTAATTAAATTATTAACGAGTTCCCTGAGGCTAATGGATAACTGGTTCAATTTCTCAAGCTGACTGAGTTACGTGGCTGAGTGTTGTAAGTCAATATAAGGGTCTAGACTACGAACAAAAATGATTTTATTACCTACGAAACAGCAGACGTGGTCGCTGATCATCTAGTTCAGTCTTTAAAGTTCCGATACACCATATTTCTGATATCACCTGAATCAAAAGCATAAATACGACCTACTAAACATATGGCATATGTTTTTTTATCAAAATGAGTGCATAATTTAGAAAGCCATGACAAAATTCCTTCTCTATTCTTATCCCTGATCCTCTTCCAACTTTATGACCTAGAAGTTGTGGAGGCGTAAAACGTAGCTTGAAAAAGAAGAGAAGTAACACGTACACAATATACTGATGAAAATTTCGATTTGGAGATGCAGTTTTTAGTACGATGTGCGCCAGAGTGAATCTATCCCAAACAGACTTCGTTCAGTTCAGAGGAATAGACAGTTGTAAAGTATTGGATAACAACGGCAAGCAGTTACCATACCCAACATACTCAATACCTTTCAGCTGGTATGAAGACACACTATCAACTCAAACCACGTTTACTATAATTACTACATTCTGTGCTAAACTTACACTACGCACTTACACTACACTCCTATATGCGAGACGCACAATTTCCTGCAGTAGTTTAGTGTATTTAATCTCTGATATTCTTTGGGGAAAGTGAGACAGTAATAAGGAATTTCATATTGAACTAAGTTTAATCTTTTTGTTTGATATGCATTACTGAGGGATTTATCGTACCATAATATGATTTCGTTTGTTTAGCTTACTAGCAAATGAAAAACATGGTCATAAGGAAGGTATAAATGTGTGAACTGTATTTGCATCATGACACAGCTGACTGGAATACATAAGAAATGTGATAAACCGTTATTCATAGCTCAGATAAACTGAGAAAAAATTAGTAGAAATAAACTGTGGGATATTTTTAATGAAGAGGCATTTCACTGCACCTCCCATAAAATGTCTGCAGAGAAAAACAGACATGCAAATAAAAACAAACGGAAATAAGAGCAGAAAATAACAACCAACATTATTTAACGTCATGATTTATATTACGTCATCTGCAAATGGAAATTATCTACGTTGAATTTAGTACTTGTGGATGATCAATAAATAGATTCATGTGGCAAGTCGGGATATGGTAACATCTTTCCGCCTCTCATGTCTCCCCTCCTGCATGACTAAAGTTATTTACCGAAATATTGTGAAATTGTTTTTATAAGTGTTCTTCTCGCCCTCCTCCCTTCATCTGTGGTAAGAGAGGTGTTATTTTTCCCCTATCCTATCTTATTTTAAATGCCTAACCGAAGCAGAGAATGATTTATTAATATCAATTCTCTAACTACACTCACTTAGTAACCATACCTTACAACCTAGAAATAACAGGAAAAACGTAAGATTTTAATAGCACATACACCTATTGAGTATTATAGAATTCAAATACCTTGGGTGTATTTTGAGTCTAAATAATGTTAAGAACATAGATTTTAAAATTGAAAAACTCAATAGATTTATGGTACAATTAAAGAAATTTACAAGAAAATTCAAATATTGGAACTATATTAAAATTTTACAAAAGTATGGCGCTTTACATATTACCTTAAGCAGCAGAAACTTTGACAAAATTACAAAAAAAAAATAAAATAAAAAAAAAATAATAATAATAATAATAATTCTTACTTCAGAAATGAAATTTTTAACATCAATTCTGGAATTTATAAAATCAGACAAAATACGTTGTGATAACATCAGACAGTTATTGCAAGTGATGGCCCCATTGGATTAATTACAAGGCTTTTGAACTAGATTGGTTAAAAAATATCCAAAAAATGGAAACAGGTTCGGTATAAAGTCGTTGGGAAACGAGAACAGGGACACAAACAGAAAATATGGAATGATCAATTCTCTTAATAAGCCTTGAAGACGGAACAGTCTTACGAAGAGTAATGCTTGAATCTGATGATGATATAAAGTAAATATTTCAGTATTTTTTTTCCCTGGGTATTTCGACAGAATACTAACAATGCACTCTCTATTTTTAGTGAAGATTGTCTATTAATAATAAGTTAAATGCAAAAGCTAATATTTTATTAATTATTTATCAGAGGAAGGTAGCGTTTAAATCTCCTCTATGACAGTGTATAGTGTTGACGTTATACAGGAAAACTTACGTGTTTTTGAGTCAGGGTATGGAGAAAGTCATGTTGTAGATGAATGACTATGTAAACTGTTTAAAGTGTCTGTTACTTTGCTAATATTTTTGTCTGTGTTTGGACGAGTCAGTGTGTTTGCTTCTTTCGGAATCTGTTGTGTAGTCTACAAATTTTCATTTTTTGAAACAGATGAGAGTAGCTGTTGAGCCCTGTCTTGTCAAGAGATTATCTATCAACCAATACGAATCAATGAGGGTTTTAATAAAAGTCAACAAAAGCAGCGAATTACCAAAATTAATAAATTTCCGCGGACCTATCAGGAGGCCGAAATTCTCACTGAGTACTTTCCTTAGACTTTCTGATTTACCGATGTCTGGATCATCAGAGCAGGAGAGAATGAATAACAGCGAGAGCCTTTTGAGGAAACCCTCTCGGCGTTCAGCTGCAGTGATTTCAAAATCGGTATGGCTGGACAAGGAATCGAAATAGCGACTTTCCAAATGCCAACCCTAGTGTTACAAGTCATTTATTTTCTTCCCATCCAGTGAAATGGTGCGATAAGATAAAGTAGTAATCTCGATAGTGAAAATTCCTGTCCAGTACCCATTAGCTATTATAGTATGTATGGAAAGACTAGAGTCGGTCATAAACTGTTATTTAGAAATATCGTTAGAATTTCCACCTAGCTGGTTGCGAAAAGTGAAGCGTGCAACGTAGTAGAGAGTGGTTCTTCCTCGTTAATGCTTTCAAAGGGAATTACTTAAAGGCAGGCAATTAAAGTGTGCATTGAGTGGCCAGTGGGTCACAGACCGTCTCCTGCGACCTCATTAATCAAATTGTTTCCCCTGGGGACAGCCATTAATCGCCATTGAAGATAAACTGCTGTGAGGCCGGAAGATATCAATTAGCCGAGGAATGTGCGTGGAACAACACGGCTGCCGCATTGAGAAAGAAGAAAAAAAATACCTGACCTGGAACATAGTGAAATATAGCTCCCAAAATTAGCAGAGCATACTGGCTCCAGGATTCTTACGTTTACCATCTAAATGTTTTGAAATGATTTCCTTGGATTATTTATCTTTCAACTAGGATAATTGATGATACCGGAGGCCCACTACACAAATTGAGAAAATAATAATAGTTTGTGACTCTTCTAAATATGTAAACGAATTGACTTTTAAAAAGTACATAAGTCCTACACTGCTGGAATCACAACTTTCACCATGGAGTTAACGAAAAATAACAGAGCCGAAAGTAAGGTAAAACACAACATCTACCTCCTGCGTTAAGTGAATAGTGTTGGAAGGATATATACTTGCTAATAACGTTAACATTTGGAATTAATTTAAATTAAATTGCATTTTTCAATTATACCTTTTAACAATAAACAATAAGCCGTTAAAAATCATGGAAACCTGGGTAGTATAATTAAATTCACTGCCAGTAAATTGGGAAATATATATATAAAAAATTGAAAACGTTGTTTTATGCTTATAAGAGCCCTCAAACCCAGGCCTTTATGAATTTTAATCTTAGGAATTAAAAAAGAAAGATGATGAAAGTTGATTAATTACAAAAGTGTTCTTTTTTTCATGTGAATGAATATGGCTTTTATGGAAACAGACTTTGTAAATGATGTGTAGTATGATCAGAAGTAGTATAAGGTGTGAAATATTAATTGATAAGTCACGATGTTTTGAGGAAGATTTCATCTATCTGGAGTGTTTAATGTTGCTAATTTTATGTTTAAATGGGTGTAAATATCTTTAATTTCCATGTTAACTATGTCAATAAATAATTATTCTTTTAATTACTTACATGTGAATTTAACTTTATTCAGATTTTTTAATAAAGGTATTATAGTTAAATTTTTCAAAAATTTGTTTGTAATACTTTAGCCCAATCTTCGAACAGAGTACCTAAAGTGCCCAACATTCTCACCAACTTAGTAATCTTTCGCATAAAGTGAAGCCATGACAGAATGGAATAGAACAGAATGACCAGCAAAACAGAAGGGCGCTGAACGCTGTGAGACGGGCTGTACATGGAAATGCGTGCGCTGTAATCTGCCTTCGGTAAAAGTGAGCGAACGGAATGTAAACAGAGGAAACTGTTTTCTTGATTGCGTATTGTTACATTAAACGTACAACGTTAGAAATTAAACCTGTGAAGTGTTTTTTTTTTAACAAATTTCCTTTCTGAGCTTAATAAATGAATATACCGATCGTTCTGGCCTCGCATTCGGGAGGTCGCCGATTTGAATCCCGTCCGGGCATCCAGACTTGGGATTTCCATGGTTTCACAAAAACACTCCAAGCGAATACCGGGAAGCTTCCTTCAAAAGGCATGGTAGAATCCCTTCCCGTTCCTTGTCCCCAATCCCATCCCACCTCTAATGATATCGCCGTCGACGAGGTGTAAAGTCGCAAGTAAATAAAAATAAATTATTAAGTTTCCTTTAATTTTGTGCTTTACCGGTACACTCACACGATGAGTATTTTTGTTTGGGGTACAGTGTTCTCTTTCAGCTTGATTTATGTTCTACGAGGTGCAGCCAGCTCCAGCAATGCTGTTTATTTTCGGGTCTCGCGTTTGGGAAGATGTGATTTCAAATCCCCGACGGTCTTGCATATTTCGGTTTGTCATATTTTCCGTGAAATCACTACATGTAACTGCCGGGATGGTTGCTTCAAAAAGCTATGATCGTTTTTCTTTCTGCTCCGTTTCCCGCATACTCTTCCAGATGTAATGACCTTTAAATCAACGAACCACCAAGCCGAAAGCTAAAAAAATGGGTTTGAATTAGTAGCGAAATGGGCAGTATGATTTGCTTATAACCGAAAATAACTTTAGAACGGCATTAAAGAGAATTCCAATAACTGGTACTGTGCTCCAGAGGATTTAAGGTAGCAACTGCGACAATGGAACTGTTACCTTTCGACCGGCAACCGGTTAGCAGGCCACTTGATTGGTTTGGAACATCCTAAGAAAGTAAGTCAGTTGTACCAAAACTACGAATGAAAAGCAAAAGATGCAAAGATGCTGTTTCGAGAACACCAACTAGTTCCGTTCAAATTATGGAACACAAATTTCAAAAACTGAATGAACTTTTTGAAAAAAAACTGTCAAGATGACTGAAACAAGTAAAGTAAGTAAAATGCATCAAATTAATTGTTTATTCGTTGAGATTTTCAATAATATACGCCTCAGGCATTTGTGTTGTGTTACTTTTATGTTTTCTCAAAGCAATATGCTATTCGAAACCGAATCCTTTGTGCGCTGAGAGAATCACAACGTTGAAGCTGCCTGCATAGTCTAGTAACCAAACGCCATAATGTTAGTAAAAAAAATGACGGTTTCCGTGATAATACATAAAACTATTCACAGCATGACTGCTAATTCTACATTTTGAAATGAACGTATGATTAAAATGGGAATGGTGAGTCTATTTTGATGTTGGTGATTATTAATAACTTTAAGGATATAATTCCAGTATAGTTCTTGATGTGTCTGATGCAAGTGGCTTCTTGTTACAGAGCAATGTGTATTAACCATGACATGTTTCACATTCCAGAGGTCCTTCCTCAGAAGGTATCCATGAAACAAGATTGATAAATAAATAATAAATAAATATTGTACTAGATCGTAACAGTAAACGCTACCGGAGAGATTGTTTACAAACTAATTCCTTGTTCACAGATTATCATATGCCAAATAAATTTACGAAATGGAGTGTATTAAAAATTATTTTCTGAATTTTGATATACAAATTTTGTAATATTGGAACCATATTATCTGTTACGAATTCGAAAGAGGTATTCAGTTTTGGTTTTAAGTTTACTATTAGATCCTTGTTACTAGAGCCGCAATAGATAAACATCATATTTTCAAAGGATAAGCTTCTGTAGTAATTATAACCTGATAACCCATTCTTTAACATCCTTTTAAATAATTATGTTCGACTAAAATGAAGGAAATTTTTCGTTCATTGTATTTACCTGAAATTGTTTAATGTGTGAATTTTGGTTTGTATATTATTTGAAACTACTTTGAATGAGTGTTATATATGTTGCAAGTGTTGTAAATGTATTTTAATATTTGGCATTTTAAATAAAGGGCATTAATACGTTATGTTGTACTAGCTATCATATTTGAGAATTTTCGATATATTTAGATTCTTTATTTTTTCTTTAACAGAATGTCAGAAACTTGTAAAAGCTTTACAATTACATTTAAGATTATCTTCATTTATTGTCATTTAGTTTTAAGTAAGTTATAATTGTTTTCAATGATTGTTGATTGGACTGCTGTTTGGTGCTCTGAAAGAGGTTAGTGGCGTCCTTTGTATGCGTCTAGAATTTTCTGAGTGTCTTGTAAAATCTTTCGCTTCTCCAGCTCAAGGCTTCCGGGTGCTGGTCACGAGCAATGTCCACTTCTTCTTGTCCGTGTATAGCTGTTATTTTTGAAAAATCCTTCACTCAAACCCTAAGTCTTGCAGACCCTCCTTAATTTGGTCTTTTAGGGCCCTCCCGCACGTCCTTTATATGTCGGGTCGGGCTTGTCCTGTACTGTATGTGACAGTACACGGTATTGCCTGTGACTGTCTGGCCGGTACCAAGCCTGACGGCTGTGGGCGGAGGAGTCCTTCCCGTAGATGCCAGATGAAGCCTTTGTGTAGGAAATAGCGCATTATCAGATGAACTGAAAACCTCAATGACTTGCAACGCGGAGAAGGTGGACTTCGGTACGGGGGAGATGGCAGATTAGCCAATCCAGTACCAAGGGGTAAAATATGAGAACAAACTGCTGTTTTTCAGATTCGGTAGGGGCTACCAAAGGCTGAAGAAATAAACCCTGATCAAAAATCCTCTGATATGTTAGGCCTAGCAAGCCACTGGCGGAGTGATTAGCTAATTGCTTCCAGTGTTGAAACAAGACCACTGTATAATCACTTGGAAACCTTTGAAAAAAATGTCTTATGCTAATTTTAAATGTGTGTCTGTGATAGAAGTGAGGTTAAATGTATGCTTCATCACAATTGAGTTTTGGTACTTGCTGCAACATTAATTTAAGGCCTCAATTGTGTGTCCGACCGAACGGTGCGAAGGATTTCAAGTGTTTATTCTTCTCGCATTCGTCATAAAGCTGTTGACACTATTTATTATTAGATAAATGTCATGGTCACCTAAGTATAATAAAAATGAAAGTCAGATACTTTAAACAGTGATAAGCGCTTTAATTAATTGCCAACACAAAAACACATCAATTACAAATCTCACTTCTTCTTTTTTACAAGCTCTCCTTAACTGCTTGTAGAAAGGATTTGCATGTATAATCCATTTTTTAAATGTATAAATATTTCTTCTGCTCTATAGAATCATATAACTCTTCAAGAATATCGCTTTTTGGTGACGATACGATTATGTGAGTAGTTTCTCCAGCTTCAATTAACAAACAAAATAAGCAACATACTCGTAGTTATTCGTTGCTGCTGAAACTCTACATTGTTCTTCAGAGAAAACAAAACTGATCTTAGCCAATGAACTCCAAATTCAACGACACTAAAATATTAAAATATATAATTAATTGTAGGATATCATATCTGTTATCCTACAAGTGTTGAGAGATACATTCTGCTTATAAACTTCGGTGTTTGAATTGAATTAATTCTCTTGCTCTATAATAATGAGACGTAGCCATTACAAGTCCTTTCCACGGCTAAGCCACTGGTTCAACTTTGATATCAAACAGTTTAGTACCTCCTCATCTTTTTAATGAATTTTGCTGTTATGATTATATTTACCAACCTGTACGTAACATACTACACATGTATCAAACTATGAGAACTTTACATTTTATAATACGATTGTATCTAGATAGCGAACTATTTATTACTTTTTAACATAAAGTAACACTATTTACTTTCGTAGCTTGATTGTCAATACAATCATCGTTTTTCCACAATAATAACAGACAGTTCCTTTCTTTTCTCTTAGCTCCTCTCTGCAAACTAACTCCACAACAAAACTTTCTCGTCACGTGACCTACCAACGCCAACGCACACAGCTAGTACAAGATCATCTATTACCTTCCAAACTTTATAAAATAAAGATATGTCAGGTAATACTGTTAATTGACATACTTCTGAACAAGTGCGTAAATTCAATGACATCCTTACAATGCCTGTACTTTTCCACTAAGCTAAAATATTCCGTGTCAGAGCAAACTGAAACCGTCCCTCCCCCTTCCCGAGAGGCGCTGAATTTCTGCTGTGTGCCGTAAAATGGACAGGCGAGCAGTTTATTTGTGATCCGGCGCGGCCGTGTAGAGTCTTCCGCTGGGACGCTGGCAGTCGCATTAGCATGCTGCCGGCTGCCGCGCTGAGCTGAGCGCCTGGTCGGTATGCAGCCCGCGGCACGCGCCATTTATTCCCACATCCACGGCGCGGCGGCGGATGAAGAGAGGCGGGCGTAGAGGGGAGGAGGGATTTGATGGACTCTCGGCAGCTACAAGGAGGTCACGTACCTCCGCCGGAGGAGCCAGGCGCGGAGTTTGTGGCTTCCAGTGACTGCTTGTTGCCGTCAGTATATCAAATGAACCGGAAAACGTCTTACTTTTGCGAAACCCTACATTTGTTGGGTAGTTCGTAGCCGTGCATAGGCATTATACACTGCATGTATGTACCTACTGTTTACAGAACATCATTTTGAATCGTGGTATCTCGATCATGAACAGTTCTTATAAACTACACCATTTTCTAGAATATCCAAAATGCTAATTTTTTAGAAAAATTTAAGTGTAATTCCTAGCTGAAGTACTACTGGCATTCAACTACTTAAAAAATGTTTAAATAATTTTTTACCAACTCAGTTCATTTTTTCCTATTTTTATGTCTTTGGTTATTCAGTTGTATGCAACGTAGACATTTTGTCGTTGAAATCGAAATGTGGCAAAACAATACTAAATCAGTTCATAGCATGGTTGCTAAGGAGGATGCATGGATATACCACTTTCTTAAGATAATCCTTCAATATGAAATACAAGATAGAATATTCACCTTCTATTGTTTTAACTACATGAGATGAATGAAATTTCACAACCTAGAAGCAATGGGTACTAATGCACACCAGTGACATTAAATACGAGAAAGAATATTTGTTTTACCGTTAAAGCCTATTTCTTCAAATATTTGAGGTTAATACAAATTTACAGTGAATATGGACTTATTTTTTATTTTATTTTTTAAACTGCATATTTAAAATCTACAATTTCTATGCTACTAAGATAATAAACACACAATTCTAAATAGCATCTCTATATGTTTTTTATTAACCTTACGCCTCTTGGTCGTCGGGTTCATTAGAGGCGGAAAAGGATTGGTGGCAAGAAACGGGATCATGTTCTTTTGGAGGAGCTGTACCATTAGTCTCGTGATTTTGGGAAGGATTAGAAACCGACATCTAGGGATTCGAATCCGCGTCCTCCGAAATGTGAAGCCAGAACATTGCAACTCACCCGCCACGTTCCGTATCTCTATACCAATCCATCCTAACTTGGAATTCTCTCCTAAAGAAAAAAAATGAGTGATAAAATGTATTATTTTACGTCGAAATAAGTTTCCTTTGTATTTTGATAAAAATGAGACTTCCTGAATTCAATGTAGCTCGATTTGTAAAACTTGACTCGGTAAGAAGATAAAGTTGCAGTGTTCTCGATATTAATGTTCATGTCTTTACAGATATTACCACATCCTCTGATTTTTCAGTAATGATATTGTCTGAGAATCATTTAAACACCACAGTCTATTTGATGGCACTTTCTTGATTTTAAGAGTTACATGACCCCATTGTTCATGAAATTTAATACTATAACAACATTCAGTTATTGAATATTGTAATTATGTAATCTAACTTTGATGTTTGAGTTTTAAAGGATAAAGAGAATCTTTGTTCAGTAGTTGTTCAAGAAAGATGGTTTGAGAAAGATATATGAAGACAGTCGAAATCCTGGAGGGATTTCCGTAAAATTGATTTTGTTATTTGAAAGTATAATCCCGAGGGCAATGAAGAAGAATGATAGTATTAATAAATTGTTACTAATATATTTAAATGGAAGCTTAGGTATTGAAGGGAATACAAAAAATACGTAACTTATAATTGTTGAATTGTAACTAATGAATAAACTATTTGAGTTGATGCTTGTAAAATAATTGCAGTTTATTCAGAAATCCAGTGAGATTTTTTTTTAGAAAATATGCTAATTTTATTGATGGTGACGTGAAATATTTTTCAGATAATTTTACAGCAGTGGTAGTATACCTGGAATCAGATGTATAGATGGTGAATGAGGAACAATCGAAGAGATGCGATACCTGAAAAGGAAAGATAAATACAATTATTTCACAGCAATTAAATAGTAAGTTTAAAACCCATAATACAGTTATATATACTGGTACAAAACCCTATCATATTTTTAATGAATCAACCTGTTTGCGTTACCAAACCAAAAATAATTCTATACTGAAACTTCGATCTGCAACAATGATAACGTGCAAATAAAATCATAGATACGAACAATAACAATAATTCTGAAGGTCTTCGTTGTTTAACAAATCGTAATTTAAAACCTAAATTCAGTGAGAAATTAGATGCTATTGAAAATAGGAACCATAATCACTGTATTAGAGCCTGTTAAAAAAGTTTCAGGAGATTATTTAAAGATTTAACAGGAAGAAAATACTGCTTTGAAACTGACAATACGAAATGATACGAGTCGATTTATGACTTCTTAGTCACAAAATCTCTTACAAGATACACAATCATTTAAAGTATGTACCAAGCTTTTAAATTCTCGTTTCCAGGTTGAGGTTTAAGAATAGTGATATCTCATTATTAAGGGCGGCGTTAATTATTACTTCTAAATATAACATTAACAACGTAGTGGTCTCATCGTTTTGAATGAAATTCCAAGTATAAATTTCAGCCGCATTGTGTGTCATTTATCGTCACTGACGTTGATTATTTCCTCGCTTGTCGCTAATTATGAAGAAGAAGATGATAATCAGTCAGCGGGATTTAAATGGTCTGCCTGCCAATGGTTAGTCCCCCTTAAGGTAGCAGAGCAGTTAACCCTCGTGTCAGCAACTAATAACATGAGTCAGCGGGGCAAAGTGTTTGGGCCTAATGCAGTTTTCATCACGTCGTGAGCGGTGTCATGTTGTCTGCTATTCCTCTCACTCCAAACTCCGAGCACTCATCATCATTTATTCACACTGACAGGCAATTATAGTTAATGGGCAATGAACGGGTAATGAGTTCAAACTGTTATCTTGTTTCCGGTGGGGATTCACTGATTTATAGCTGTAATATGTGAATAGTTAAACGGCGTTACTCAACACATTATTTTAGATATCGGTTAGTTAGGATAAAGTGTATTGCCGGTCTGACAATCCGCTCTTTCTTATTGAAAATTGAAGTAACGCAGTCATTCTCAGTTTCTTTATTTTTGTTTTACAAATGGCAAGAGTAAGCAAACATAATAAAATATATTTGGTCTCTTCTAAACGTTAAATTTTTTCTGACTTTACGCCTCTTCAACGTGAAGGTCATTAGAGGAAGGGAATGGACTGGGGGCAATAACGGGAAGGAATTTGGTCATGGCGTTTTGAAGGAACTATCCCGTCATGCGACTGGAGTGATTTGGGGGAACCATGGTAAACACACATCTGAATGACCTGACGGGGACTCAAACGCACGTCCTCCAGAATACTTATCTTCTACGTTCCTGATTCATAGTTCACGTTATCCTCTAAATAAGTGACCGAGCGTGGTGGGTGAACATTTAATGTTCTGGCCTCGCATTCGGGAGGTACGCCGGTTCGAATCCCCGTTCGGGCATCCAGATTTGGGTTTTACATGGTTTCCCCAAATCACTCCAGGCGAATGCCGGGATGCTTCCTTCAAAAAGGCCATGGTCGAATTCCTTCCAGTTCCTTGCTCCAATCCCATCCTGCCTCTAATGACCTCACTGTCGACGATGCGTAAAGCCCAAGCAAAAAAAATCTAAATAAGTGTTTCTCTTCAGGTTAATAGTGACATGTCAAAAATAATTTTAAGTGACATGTTGTTTGTAATGTTAGCTGATATGAGATTCAGAGGGTGTTTTGTAATCATCGTAAAAAGTGAAGCAATGGCGTGGCATAGAATCACATGACTAGCGATGCAAATGGTGCGTAACGGTTGGACTGTATTCGATAAAAGAGAAAGAACAGTCTCTGAACTTTTCTAAGTTGATCGCGACACTGTTATAATATCGCACTGTGTGAGAGTTAAAACTATACAGTAAACGGAACGAGACAGCCAAGTTGTAGCAAATTATTTTTTCTTTCTGAGTGGAGTAAACCGATAAATTGTGGGATTTATCTTTAAATTTTTGTTTACCCGGAGGAATCAAGTGAAATCTATTTTGTTTAGCGTAAAATAATGTACTCTTTCGGCATGAATTGTTTTTCCTAACGATATACAAGCATCTTCAGTTATCCTGACTATTATCAGAATCGGTGACTGGTTGCAATTTGTGGTGAAATAAGTAGTAACATCTGCTCATTAACAAACAGTAACACCGTGTCGTAGAAGTTTACCTTCCTACATGCGTGAATCTACAATGTTACTGTCAGTTCATGCGAAGTATAAAATCTTTCGTACATTATTCAGTTTTTAAATACTAAACTTCATTTCAGTACGATAATCTGTCACTTCCCTCACCGAAAGCACTGTTGCTGCAATGAAAGCGACTGATAATGAACAAACAACAATTTTTTATGTTTATTGTTCTGTTCTCTGCATAAAAAAATATCACTAAGTCACAGAAAAAATGACTTTAGGTGGAAATAGGATTATCTCAGTTGATATGGACATAACGTTTGCATAAACCAGAGTCGACAGCTTTCAGAATAATTAAATTCTGTTACAAGAGAGGGATTTAATTCATTCATCAGATTACCAGTCTCTATTATTTTATTAAAACAAAACGGTTTCATCACGTTAATGTAGAATGGAAAATGAAAAATTAAATTTAATACCGAATGTTTTCTCTCTTTAATTTCCTTCAAGTAGATTCTTAGTATAATATTTAAAAGCAGTGTCATTTCATTAAACCTAAAAATAATGACACTCGTGAAACTTTCATACAACATGGTTGTCAGAAAGTAACCAGAAAAATTAATGTCTAGTTATCCAGAAATCAGGAAGTCTTCGAAAAATAAAGAATGTTACTGCATACTTTTAGTTTATTTCGCACTTTTAATTTGACCGCAACGATATAAGGAGAAAAGGAAAACAAATGGCTGAAGTTTTCGTATAGATGGTAACGACTTCAGAGTACACTGAAATCAGTTTTCACTATCTGCCACATAGCGCAGAGCCACTCTAGCGATTTCAACTAACAGATATTGCCAGCATCTAAATAAATGATGCAGAATAACGGCTCCCATTCCGTCACGCCTCGTTCAGCGGTACAGGGCTCCCCGTAGCCGATAATGTTAACGCGCCGTCCCTATGTAAATGTTAGTGCTACGGCTGCGATAACTGTCCGGGGTTTACACTTCAGATTTGTTTGCTTTGCATAAGAATGCAGCAATCAAGTCCAGAAGCGTCCTAGTCTATAACGTTGTTATACATTCTCACTGACTAGTCACTTCGATAGAGAGAATTTCAGGATACATCGAGAGGAAGATTATCTGGACGTAGTATATACTGTGGCATAATAATATTAGTACTAACATAGCACCGGCATATCCTGGCTGATTGGGTTGATTCAACACTATAGAATCTTTAGCCGCCCAGTGTATCGAGTTTCATCAAAAATGCCCCAGCCACTTCCGGAACATAATAAAACTCGCATTCAACCTTGAAAGGGGTATGTACCTGTCGATTTACACCAACAGAATATTTAGGTGTATTTTTGTAAAACATAAATAAATATTAAATATTGGAAACAGTTAATAGAAGTAAAAAAAGAACGCGGCAATAATATACCTGTAAATGCCTGCTTCACATAAATTATGAGCTATTACTACAAACGACGAAATACCTGATTTATCACACTTTTCCTATGTCCGCAACTGAAAACATCTCCTTGCGAAATTACTGAAGAAAAGTAAATGGATTTCCATGATCAACCGAACAGCGAAAATGAGATTCGTTGTTAATCTGTTAGCTCTAAATTCATACCGCTCTTTTTTCAAGTTGCGACTCAATGACTGTTCTCTGCCTACTTACCATAATTTTTTTCCATTATGTTGAGACCATGGGATACAGGGGTCATTCTTCTGTAGTTGTCACACTTTCTTCGTCTACCATTTAAAAAAAAAAAAAAAATGTCACTATGATTACCTTTGTCCAATAAGAAACGATGTTCATCTATACTAACATTATAAATGCGAAAGTAACTCTATCTGTCTCCTTGTCTGTCTGTCTGTTTGTTACGTTTCCAGGACTAATTGCCTGATCCAATAGTGATGAAATTTGACAACGAGATACTATTTGCCATTAGGAAGGACATAGGATACTTTTTTCTGTATGAATAATACATATTGTAATGGAATTTTTAAACATTACTGAACGGCGAAATATAGACGCATGAGATGTGTAAGTCTCTGTAGTACCTTCCGATATAGCGGTCTGGTATCTCAATGGTTTAACCGCTTGCTTGCTAATGAATCTAGCGTGGTCTCCGATTCAAATCCCCGTGCAAGCAAAGATTTTTAAGAATTGATTTTGATCGTATAGGCCACTCCTGGATGGTCAGTTGTTTGGATTGGATGTTAAACTGTAGATTTAAGGGTGCAATGCGTGGCAAAACGTAGGCGGTCTAACAATGCCGTACGTGTACACTGTTTTACGCTATATTGATCCTTCAGGCTTTCTCTCTCTCGCAGTCAGTGTGTGTGTGTGTGTGTTGTGTGATCTGCACTAATAATATTATAAATGTTGAAGTAAGCCTCTGTCTCTCCGTTAAATTTAGCTGACTAAATGGCTAAACCAAGATTGAAGCAATTTGACAAGGAAATTCTTAGTATCTGCAGGAAGGACACAGAACATTTTTTTCGGTGTGAATAACAGTTTTGGTCACGAAATTTTAAGAACTTATGGAATGGTGACAGACAGACGGATGCGAGTATTAGTCTGTGCTCAAGCTGTGCTTCTCGCGCAGTCTGTTATAGTATGATTTGTTAATAAATTTCGTTAAAACTTATTATTTAATATAGATGTCGATTTGCTCTGCACTGTATTATTACTTTGTGTCTTGCGAGGTTAAGGCTTACTTTTGCTGTTTAAAATGGCCCGTTATGAATTCTGGTTTAAATCCAAAATTACGAACGATAGCCGCCTCGCTGCTGATTAGTACAAATCATTATCTTGATTAATTTTATTCAGTACTCAACTAAATAATTCTCCAATAATTTTCCAACATTGATTATTTATTTATCTTCAGTATTGAATTTCTCACAAACTTAACAAATCTTAAATCATCGACTTGCAAGTCAAACCTCTACTGCTAAAAAAAATCCATGATAACCACCAGTCCACGATAAAACAAAACTTCCAATTCAGTCAGCGATATTAATTGTATAGCTCTTGGCATTACATGTTTGCCAACTTAAATATCCGACCATTGTATTTTTTACTATTACTTACATTAGTTATTTCACAATTAACTAGCCCTATGGTTGTTATCTCACATATGCCCCCCATTTCGGAGCAGTTAAATCATTATTTAACTAAATGATGATTTCAACAAACCGAAATGTTAAATAACAACCACAGTTACATTTTCAAAAACAACTAAATTACTCAACTAAATAAGTCTATCAAAATCTTTTCATCGAAATAATGTTCAGATTTTACACTCATCGTATTTCAGGATCAGTTTTAGATATTCTTTGTATTCAATTAATAAAAATTATTAAAGTTAAAATTAGACTACCACTGAATTAGATCTCAATAAATACATCATGTTATTAAAAAATGCCTCAATTCAACAAAAAAAATCGAACATGTATCGAAATATCTAATACCATACGTGGCCAAACAAGAAAAAATGTGCTATGCGACCATCAGTTGTAATATTAGTATTCCTTCGCCCCATAAAGCTTTAAATCTACTATATTCCGCAATCCAGATCTCCTTTTTTTTTTTTTTGATACAAGTTAGACTAACAAATAAGCATTTGGATGAGGTTTATCCTTGACTATGAAAGGCTCCCAATATATATCAATTTATTTCTTAATTTTGGCATTGATCTCACACGATTTTTGGTTGTTTTAACCCACGCTAAATCACCTACATTGAATTCAGTCAACCGAATCCTCTGGCCATGACGTTTCTTTCTTTCTTCAGCCCTTCACATCAATTTTTCTCTCACCTTTTTATCCTATACATCTTATTTCTTTCACTTTTTCTTCTCTCCACTTCTTACTTCTTCTTCCTTCAATCGTAATATATTCCTTCCTTCATAGTGTATATTTAATCCTTTCCTCTTCTTTTTTACTTTTCCCTTCAAAATTTCTTCTTCATTTTCTTTAATATCTTCTCTTCGTATCACAAAGCACTTCACTTTTTGATTATTTTCATATTCCTCTGGTTTTTGACGACCACAGGCTCTCTGCTCTTGAAACTCTTCGTCATTTTCTTCATAACTTTCGGTACACTCGCTTGCGCCTTCGCCTTTTAATACATTAAAATGTTCCCGCAATCAGATTATTGTCTTCGCATCTCTCTTCACCCTCTCTATGCCATTTCTTCATTTCTGCAGATCCCTGAATTTCGTCTTTTAAATTATCTTTTTCTTTAGTATAAAAAAATGTTTCATCTTTATCTTCCACAGTTTTACAAACATTTTCCTGCAAAAAGTCTTTCATAATCTCATGCTGCGACCATTCAATCATTTCCTTTTTTCTAACATCAGGTGGATATTCTTTCTTTAAATAATTCGTAACAACTTGATGGCGGCCATCCTCGTTTGCGCTTCGCAACAATGTTTTAGTTTCTTTGCTTTGATCCTTTTCGTCGAGTACGAAACACGTAGGTACGTCGGCATTCGCTTGTAAACAGGATGTATTCATTTTTTTAAAACTACCGGTTTCATTATTCCTTTTTATCCCTATTTGCGATAAATCCTTATTTCTATTATCATCATTATAACTCCTTATAAAAAATATTCTTACTCCGTTTTCTTCATTACTTTCATACTCAACTTCGCTGCTTCCATATTCGTATTCTTCATCATTGCTGCTAAGAATATCTTTTTCACTTCCATCATCATCCAATGGTAACTGACTATCATTCTCTCCAAAATTCTCCTCTGTGAATTTATCCTTCAAAAATTCGCTTTTCGTTTCCGCCCTACCCGTTTCTTCTTCATTTTTTCTTTCACTAGGTTCTTCCTCCAGCACATTGATTTCGGCCATCTCTTTAATCTCTTGGTTATTCCACCCACTTCGTTCATATGTGGAATTGGTTTCGCATCTATTATCACTAATTAGATGTAGACATTTCCACCATTCTAAGTATCTGGCCATGCTGTTTTGCCTTTTGCTCTGGATAGATTCCGCGCTTGCACTTTTATTTTTTTCAATATAGTGTGGTCCTTTAACTTCACCACTCGCTCCCGTGCGGACCTTCACAGTCGCGGACTTGAGTTTTCCGCCCCTCTTCTTTCCTTGATTTCGGTTTTATTTTTTGTTCTCACATACATCACTTGTTTTGGCGGTTGAGTATTGCTGCTTCGTTCCCCCGATGTATAATTATTGTTATTATGCCAGTAGCCATTATTGCTCGCATTCTTGTTAAAATTACGCCCCTCTTCCCTTTCTTGCCTGTGCAATCCTTGTCCATATCCTCCACTTCCTTTCGGTGGCCAAGATTTGCTTGCTCCCGGTATTGATAGTCCCTTGGCTTACCATATCTGTGATCAGATTCTCGATTCCTTTCAATATTATTTTCATAACTTTCTTGGAATCGGTCGAGTCTTTCCAGCATGTCCAAGAAATCTTCCATCTTATCCCATTGAGTAACCACCAGTTTATCTTGAACTTGCCGCGGCAGTTTTGTAGTAATATCTCCACTTGTTCTACTTCCCCTACCTTTTGGTCCAGGTGCCGCAATTCCTTTCTCATCTCCTCGCAAAATTTCCTCATACTGCCGTCGCCTCTATAGTATCTCCTACAGTTGTAAAAATCACTCCTTACCGTGCGCTGTTTTCTCTGAGACCAATATCTATCTCGGAACATTTTTTAGGAATTCGTCATAATTAGTACACCTCTCTGTAACTTCACAACTCCATGAAAAAGCCTCATCTCTTAATTTGCTTTGTACATAGCGGATTTTATTTGTATCCGACCACTCTATTGGCAAGGTTCGGGAATATATCTTTACAAAATCGGCGGGGTGTACTTTTCCGCTTCGTTCAAAACACAGTCTCTGGTAAAGTAATCTCACAATAACTTGGTATACGGCTAACCACGGTGTCTGGCCGCTTTTCCACTTTTTCAAGTCTTTCATTAATGTGGCTCATATTCCCACCCATTTGGCCTACTTCCGTCGACAAAGAAGTAATTTGTCTTCCTACATTATCAACATGTTCCGCTACGCTATGTATTTTAATCTCACATTGCACTTGGCTTTCTAAAATAGTTTCCATCCTGCTTTCAATATCCTTCTGATGTCCTTCCATTTTCTGACTTAGTGATCCTTCTATTCTTTCAGCGATAATTTTCTCTTTTTCCTCTATACAGCGGCCTACCAAAACATTAACGTCTCGCTGTACATTTTTCTTAACTTCAAAAATATCGCTCTTAATCGTCTGTAATTTTTCTTCGGACTCCTTTTCCACCTTCTCAATTCTGTCTGACATCCTCCTCATCATCTCTTCTGCTCTCCTTTGACTACGTTCGATTTTTTCATTAAGTTCTCCTATGTCTTGTTTCAATTCTTGCCTGAATTTCTCTTGATTTTTCTCAATTCTCTGAATAACTTTTTCTTGGCTCTGATTCATTTCTTGTTTCATTTCTCTGATAGCATTTAATAGCAACCTTAGGTCCGTATTCCCTTCTCGAGCGTACTCAGGTTGATTTGGTTTTGGCAAAACTGCATGTCCTATTGAATTCTGCCCCCCATTAATTTCATTTTCTCCATCAACCAATTCGTCATCCTCATCAATGTTGCTGAGATCATTGTTTGGAAAATAACCGGTAACCCCATCTTTATCCCCGTTATTAATAGGACTACTACTGAAATTATTTTGCACCGAATTACTATCTCCTCGGACACTCATTAGGTTTCCATATTCCCCATCAAAACTTAAGATTCCGGAACTTGCCGTTTCCCCCTCTGACATATTACTATTTTTTTTTTTCCCAACTCACTAACCAATTTTCCACACTTATTTTCCATAATAATTTGACATTTAAAATTTCATAAAGCAAACAAACACAACGGTATTATTACTCTTAGCAGAAATTCTTTAAACCGCAATCGATATTACAAACTTACAACTCCAATCCACAACAATGATACAACGCTGTCCACATTCAACTCTGCAACACAATTTTTAGGAACACACAGAAAAAAAATAGCAATTAACTTACAACGTTTTATCGTAACAGCTGAAAACATGTATATTATCACAGAAAAGAGACAACAAAATTCGGCGGCCTTATATCTGGAAACAAAGCCGACACATATATAATATACAAATGCTTAAAATGCTGATCTTTTGCTCTTTTAACTAATTTGGCTGTACATATAATTACAATTTCTTAAAATCACAAATTTTACCCCTTTAATTACTTTTGTCACATGAAAAAAAATTATTGATGTCAATTTTCTCTGCACTGTACTATTACTTCGTGTCTGCCTAAAAGTTTCTGGCATCAGTTTAGTTTGTCTTCTTTTGTGACATGCCTTGCAGGCGTAAACCTGATGTAAGGTGTAGTTCTAGCAGAGCACGAGCAGCTAAACTTATTACAACCCAAGAATCTGATGTTCATGCTGAAGAAAGAAGAAAAGATCCATCTGAAATAAAGCTGCCCTCAGTTAAAACCCATGCCCCCCCGCCCCCACCCCCCAAAAAAAACCCTGTACCTTAGTTTTTCTGCTTTTAAATATGAAAATTTATTCTCTTCATGAGACAGGTTCGAAGATAGAGTGATATAGTGATGACTTTTCCGTCGTATTATGCCATCTCGGTGTTGTTTGGAACAAATCTTACGTTACTTACAGATTTCTACATCCAATTCTGGCAATGTAACTCTAAGTCCACGGTTAGGTAGTCGCGTGTAACAGCTAGTTAGTGAAGCTCATATATTCCTGCTGCTTTGATCACATCCTCATTTACTTCATCTAGGCCTGGTAGTTTTTCTTTTCCCAGACTTAGCCATCATATTCAATCAATGGTCCTACCAAGGCTTTGTAACCTAATTCCATCACTTTTCTGGTACATGCCATTACACTCGGCAATAAAAGAATGATTCTGAAATCTTTCTGCCATATGCTGTTTTAAGTGCAGTCCTTTGATGGACAGTTGGGCATGTGGCGGTGATGTGACGCCGACGTGGTTATTGCAGCTTCGCGGCTGGCCACCTCGTTAGCACGAGTCGTGATTAACGAGCTAACAGTCGCCACCTCAGCCGCTACCGGACCAGCCAACCAGCTCGTTAGCATACGGCCTCCTACTACACCAATCGAACTGCTAATACGAGCATCAACCAGAATTTTAAAAAAAATCAAAGAATAACAATACTTCAGAAAGTTTCGAGCATCTAACCAGCATTAAAGAAGGAAGAATACCGAAAAGAGTTTTTAATTACCAAATGTAAGGGAACCAAATAAATCCCCGAAACATAGTGTAAACGCGAAATGAATATACGCGTCTGGCTAGCTTTACGGCGTGCGCTGTAAGACGATATGGTATGTGCTGAGACAAGCACACGCGCTGGCCGGCAGCTACACGCAGGCAGTGTGCCTCGAGATTGTGAATGTAACACATCGATGTAGCGAGTGTTTCGTGATTTACTACGAACATTATCGCTTTGTACCCCATTTCGGCAATAGGAGTCTAAATTCAAGATAGGGAGGTACTGCTAACATATTGCGTGGGACAGAAATTACGTTCTTGTGTTTGTGAAACTGTGTGTGATTAACGACAAATAAACGGGAACTATTTAGTAACTTCTGTTTCCTTCCGTAAAACCTTTCTAATCCGTATCAGGCTAACAACACTCAAGCCAAAGAACTCTACGCAGCCTTCAATATAAAACAGTTAACATCTTTTTATAGACATTAGTTGTTTCGGCAGCTATTGTCCCCGCAGTTGTCGATTCTGCGTGATCAACAATCGACTGGTGTCAGCAGAAGGCCGTCGTCCTGACAAGAAAAGAAGAACATCAAGAAGACGATACTATCGGGCAGGTTAGTGATCACACCCCCGATAGTCAATCAGTCATCAATCAATATCCGCTCAGCCATCCAAAACAGAACTTTGGCGTCATCTGCGGGACTCAAACCCTGCACCACACGCATATCAACGAGTACCTACTACACAACCAAGAAACCGGAGAAGAAGCTGCAGATGATTTTTAAAACAGTTGCAAGGGATTGAATGATCCATAGGAGAATGGAATAGAACAAAAGAAAGCCCATGACAAGCAGTTATAGAGACTGAGATGCGGGAAGCGGCAGGAGACATAGGAAAACTGGCAAATAACAAGTAACGGTGTTTCTTGGAATAAGGGTATCCATAAAGCAGTTATGTATTGTATAAGAAATCGCTATACAAATTATGGCAGCAAGAACGAAACACTGAAAGTATATACAGCAACCATTATGGCATCAGTAGTTTTAATGTCTTTAAGATGTCAGGACGCATAGCCTGCTTATTAATGGAAATATCGAAGATTTTAAGAATTAAGTAATTTTTTTTCAACTAGCAGTCAAAAGAAACCTAACGTTACATTTCTTCATCTTGAGGCGAGGCTAGTTGAAAACATGATCGCTGATCTGTACTCAGCATCAGGACTAATCGAATAAAATTTTCTCTGATCCATCGATCAAACGCGACCTTTTTGGCGGTCACAACTTCTGCCGCCACTGTCAAGGACAAATTGTCAGGGAAAAATTACAATTCACTCTTTAAGAACGTTAACAAATGTAGATCTTGTGGATACAAATAGTAAAGAACCCTCACAAGGAAATACGTGAAACAAATTCCTGACAGACTAAAGTTTGCAGTAAGTGACTTGACAATGGCGGCAGAGTTGTGACCGCTGAAACATCGTGTTTGATCGATGGACACACTTGGCTAGTAACCCGAGAAAATTTATTCATTTCAACGCCGAGAAAACCTCCAGTCTTAATTTCAGTCTTACTCCTTTTTTGCTATTGATTATTGAGTTATTTGATTTTTGAAAAATATAATAAGGATAAAATGAAAGACCATTCTAGCACAAACAACTAAAAATATTTAATCTGTATTATACGTAGAGGGGAGGAAAATATATACTGCTACAGCTAACAATGGTTACGAAAACAGCTATGTGGAAAATGCTAAATAAACTAAGAACAAATTTACAAGTCACTCTTTAACAACATTAACAAATGCAGGTCTTGTGGATAAAAATAATAAGAAGACTCAGAAGGAAATACGTGAAACAAATTACTGATATACTAATGTTTGCAGTAAATACTACGAAATGAAGAAAATAGACAGAAAGTATATTTTAATTAAGGAAAGTGTTTGCTGAAAGCTATCGAAAAATAAAAATGTGAAGAGCTAGAAATGTGTTGGAAAATTAATCGGAGAGTGACAATTGTTATTGGTACCGAATAACTGGTTGAATAAGGGCCATCCGGTGCAGGAAAGCGTAGTAAACAATACGCGTTTAGAACGCAATAACAGCCCAAAGTTTTCACTGTTGTTCCAGCTTTACTGTTGTCTGTAATCCTCTAAGAACAAAATGATACTGAAGTAATAAGTGCAATTAAAAAGGTAGCAGATGGCTCATATTATCTTTGCATCAGTTAACGACATTGTTTTTGACCTCGCATTCGGTAATACGTGGGTTCGAATCCCAATGTCCGGACAACCAGATTTGAGTTTCCCATGGTTTCACCAAATCACTTCAGACGAATGCTTCTTTCAAAATACCATGGTCGAATTCTTTCTTGTAACTTGCTCTTGGTCCTTTTCCGTCACTAATGAGGTCGGTGTTTATTATTAGTAAAGTCAGAATAATAATAATAAAAAAAAACTAAAAAAAAAAAGAAACTCCATCGTGCTCATGGTACAATACTTTTTCTTTTGTCTTGTGCTTATGAACAGTATTGTTTCTTTTAAAAATTATAATAATAATTATACAGAAGGTAAATAAGTAATTTAAATACGTTAGTTAAATGCATTTAATTTATTTTTAATTTGCAGACATTCTTCTGAATGGAGCTAATTTTGCTTTTAAAAACCCCCAAAGATTTATAGAGCGAAAATTCGTGAATGGTGTTGAAGAGATGATGAAGATCAAATTTTTGGGATGTTTATATTAGTTTAAAAGAGTTTAAATACAGATAAAGGAGAAGACTCGAAAATTTAATCAGTTCACAGTCAAAATACTATTTATTCAAGCACTTCGAAAATGAAAATGTGTAAGCAGCATAGTCTTTTTCAAAAACGATGGAAGTAATCGTTCATGTTTTTGACGTATAGGTAAAACGAGAATATATTTCTTTTCGCAGGATGGTCTACGATAAAAGAATACTATGAAGGTATTACAAAATTCGATTATCTTTTACCAGAATCCAAATATTTGTATTGAGTTATAATAACTGCTTTAGTTGTATGCTGAACACAGCACGGCCGCGTTCCAATGTTTAGAAAATATAAATTTATATAAAGGGCTGAGCTCTTTTCATATGAGGAGCAGAAAATAAAATTTTTGTACGGAAATAGAGGGCGAGTGACACATGACGAGTCTGAAATCTCGTCACCTGAATTCCACTCAACAGCTGTCGTCACTCTAGTATCAAACAAATTAAAACACATTTCTCGGATGTATTTTAAAAATGTATCATATATGACAGAAATTCTGATAGTATAAACCTGCCCCCATCACAGAGACTGCTAAATCACATCGTTTTTAAAGCATCTGCGTGGATGTTTTTGAATCAGTGCGTATCTGCCTCTCATTTTAAAATAAGCTTGTGGGTGCAAAATCATATTTCTAAAGCGATAGTTGAATCGCATAGTTACTATTAGGCAATACACCATTCAATTTCTGCAGATAGCACCGCAATCTATGTTTCAGATCCAATTTTTTTGTGACAATATTGGAAGCAGTTAATGTTTGTTTTTAAGAACTGGAACGCTGTTTAATCTCCAGTACATTGACGATATTTTTATGGATTTATATATCTTTTTTAGAAAGTTAAATGTTTACGTTCAGGGCCCATCGACTACCGGTAGTATTATAGTATCAGAACACTTTGCACTCCAATTCCAAATAGATGTTTTAACGAACTTAATTTCCTAGCAGAAAATCTTCAGATGAACTTGACTCCATGTGAATAAAATGAATTTTTGAAAAACTGATTCGGAAGTTATAACGATTACCTTATTATATTTCAAGTAGAATAAATTAAGTTAAAGCAATGCTTTCTATAGCTATTTGGTACTAAAATTTCGTCTCTCCGCAGTTGGAAGGAAACATATATATATATATATAATATATATATTATTTCATGTGACAGATGTGTCTAAGAAACGGAACACAATGTTATGCTTAAAAGTAACAATAATAATTTAATCAAGCGTCTGTTACTATGGATCTCATCCGTAATAATATTTAACTGATACAAACGTAGTGTAGATGTTAATTCTTACATAATTTAAGACGTTTTCTGTATAGCATCGATTTACTTGGGCCAAATAACTGCCTATCTAATTTAAAAAAGACGATCTTCAATTCGTTTTAACAATTTATGTAATAAGACTGAAATTCATGTATAACTTGTATAGTATTCTCGCAGTTGAAAATCTTTAGATGATTTAATAAGACCATACCATAAATCCCATTGTTAATCTTAATAAAAATTCAGTTGGTTGTAGCTTTCTGCGATTTGGCAAAAATCTTAAATATTTTAAAATTGTTGTTTGTTGGCATAAATATATTAATTACGAAACGTCGATTTCGAAAATTCAGAATGAAACATGTATTAAATGTGAAAAGTATTTTTTTTTATATATTTTTTTTCTAGGACTTAGTTCTTTCCCATGTGGTGTCGCTACCTGTTAGCTTGTAATAGTGTTTCTTTTCAATACTGTTTTCTGAACTCAACAATGGACCTTTTAGCGTTTTGTCAGGTGAAAATAGTAATGCGTGATTTTTAGTAGTTACACCTTCAGCAGGATTTGAGTAGGCCCTTTTTCTTTCGTCACATCTTCTGTAGGGACAGTCCCTTCATGGATTGGGCTCTTCTTTCATCTTCCCCTACCCACTTCATCCTCTCCCTTCTTTTCTTCTGTTCTTCTTATGAAATTTTCAATATCCCTTTCTCCTGTCTTCCCGATTGGCATTTCTCTCTTGTAATCTTCACTGTAGCTTCTTTCATATACTGTATATCAGTTGGTGTGTATTTATTTCTCCAGTTCTTCTTCTCTTCCACCTTGTTCCCTATCTCAGCCCAGTCCTTCCAAAGTTCAATTGCTCAGTCGTTCTTTCTCTCCTCTCGTACTGCCCGTTGTCTTCCATATTCTTCTGGTCGTTCTTCCCATGTCCATCCTCATCACATGCCCATCAACTCTGGTGCTTTTGAATCTTATTTCATCCGACATCTTTCTGGTACAAATCTTCTTTTGATCTTCCCTACCATCTTTCACCTCTTCGTTTTGAACCGAATATCTTCTTGAGTATACTATATACTACATTCTCAAGTCCAGTGTGGCAGAATGCTACAGCACAGACGTGACTAAGAGGATAATTAATTCCGGCTTCTCTCATTGTACAGTCGGCGACAGAATTCGCGAGACCCCTCGCATTTCGATTATGCTTCGTTCTGGACACGAATACCTCATGGGACAGCATAACTGATGGGTGGTACACTAATTAATGATATAATAGACCTTCATTTCCCAGTGCTTTAACCCTAGACTAAAAAAGAAAATGACTCGCTGACGCATAGGGACGAAATTCGGAGTTCTACAGTTAAAATGACTACGACTATCTCCTTCTCACTCATTGTAAATACTGAAGTAACGAAATTGATTGATTTTCAAGGAATTACACCGCTTTTCTCACATTGCTGATAGCCGTCACAACATTCTTAATAAACAACTACACTTCACTAGCAAATGCAATTATATGACGAATGCTGAAAAGAATCTCTAAAATAAACACAGAATTTTTTCTAGAACCGATAACAGAGCTTGAATCGACAAAGTCACACTGTCTGGCGCAGCAGCATTAAACAATTGCGTGTGACTAACACAAAATTTAAGCGTAAGAAGGAAAGAGTTTTACGAAAATACGCAAATGTTGACTTAAGCCACGAAATATAAAGTAATTATATCTAGATTCTTCAAGAGTTCCAAAAAATAACTCCTTGCTTTTTTCACCATAGTATTTTCAGAAGGTAAGCTTATCGGGTAGAACGAAGTAGCAACCATTTTAACAGTAATAACGATAATTAAGACAGTAAATTCGTCTTCACTGTGAGTTAGCTGTTTCAGATTTTGAAACTTAAAAAATGCAAGTAGGAAATCTATCTCCCGTTATTTTTAAGTAGTACAGATACTTCATAAATGTTTTGTGAGGAAGCTACATGAGTGAGAGATAAAGCTCTAACCTGGCGTATTCAGACTCCCCCCCCCCCCCCAATCCGGATATTCAATTTCAGTTTTCCAGGGTTTCCGTAAATCGCTCCAGCTAAATCAGAAAAGAGTTGAGAGGAGTGTGTACGGAAGTGATGAGAGAACTGGATCAAAGAGGTGATAGAGAGGTAATTTTTTATTTTTTTATTTTTATATCCTGGTACATAATAGCCCAGCACCTAGATAGAGAGCACCTAGATAGAGAGGTAATACGAAGAAAGAAAAAAATGAAGAGACTTAATAATATATTAGTTAATTAAAATTGCAATGGAGCACACGCTCCGGTGGCAATTTCCCTAAACACCCATCTTTCCCCTTTTCTGCACCCACCTACATTTGCCCTTTACAAATTTTAACTTTAAATTCTTTCAACGTTTTTGGCAAATTATTCATCCTCTCGGTAATCCATTCCAGTCCCTAACACCCTTACCTAAAAAAGAGAATCTTCTTACATCCTTGTGCCTGAAATCGAGTGCCAGCTTGTGGTCATGGTCATCTGTTCCCATCCATGCATTATTTTTAATTCTTACACCAATATCTTTCCATGTACGCAAGACGGACCCTGCCGGTGACTGAAAACTGTTGATAATGATTATTAATGTGGCAACAGAGCGTACATCGCACGTGTGCGTTGGCGCACTAAATTCTGTACGATTGTCTCCAGTTATTTGTTGCACAATGAGTGAAATCTGGTTCATTGCGCGAAGAATAACAATTATAGCGTTACTAATACATGAAGGTTCTAAATCAGCAGAAATTTTTTAAAAACTGCGTCGACAATTCGGCTATATTACAGTTTCGAAGCCTCAGTTGTACAAGTGGCATAAAGTATTCAGTTAACGTTGTACAGTGGTTTTAAGCTCACTCACATACGTAATCCCAGAAAAGCATAACGCTGTAGACAACTCTGAAGATTAAAGACCTTCATGACAAAGAGACATAGATTACTGTTCCCGAAATAAGTGCACCAACTGGTGTAAGTTATGGCACTGTTCAGACAGTGATTAAAAAGGTTTTACCTTTATGCACAGTCACCTCAAGTAAGATGCCAAGAATGTTGAACCTAAATATTAAGGCAATAAGAGCTGAAATTTTTCAGAAGCATCTAGATCGATTTGCTTCAAGAGACGTTTCATCTTTGACACCCATTCACACACGTTACATATCATGGGTGTACGAATATACTCTTGAAACGAAGTGATCGAGCACATACTCGCGCGAAAACGGGGAAGCCACTTCGTTGATAGCGAAAACACCTTTATTTATTGCTTAAGCTCATGATTTTGTTTTGGGATACTAAAGTTGTTGTGTATGTCTCCTTTCTATTTGCAGGGGAAACGCTGCATACTTCTGCATCCAAAAATTGGATTATCGGTCCTAGGGACGCGAGAATTTGATCCGAAGTCTAGTGATTACGGACGATAAAACTGGTCTTACACTGCAAGTGAAATGGGAAGAACTACACTGTACAGCTTTGGATGATCCCACTTATAGTCGACATTAGTTGTCATATGATTATAATATGTTTGGGCACCCACAAAAAAGATATATGTGGTTACAAATATTAAGGAAGAGGAGAATTGGCTACGTGAAAGTCTAAAAAAATTATAAAGCACAAATTTAAAAAAACTAGCAGTGTATTGAAAAAATGTGTAGAAAATAATGAAACCTATTTATAAAAAAAGGTCTGTATTTGTTTTATAATATATTACTCAAACGAAGAATTTTTATTTTAACTTTCATGATTAAACGGTTAAACCAATCTCGACAAAATTCGCCAAATAAATACTATTATGTAACATTAGGAAGGAAATAGGATAATTTTTCGGCGTAACTAACATATTTGTAATGAAACTTTGAAAACTATCCGAGTGGCGATAGACAGATAGACAGCGGATATCGTTATCGGTACAAAAAGTTGGTTGAAAACGGAAATAAGTTACGCCGAAACTTTTAAAGATAGCATGAACGTTTTTCGTAAAGACAGATTACATTCTCATGGAGGTGGGGTATTTATAGCTGTGAATAAATTTCTCCCATGTAACGAAATAGACGTCGATACGATCTGTGAAATCATATGGATTAAACTCAATGTTGCTGGGTCAAAACTCATCATAGGCGCCTTTTACCGTCCACCCGATTCCGCTATAACTATCGCAGAGAAGTTAAGAAATAATGTAAATAGTATAGCTAGCCGTTTTCAGGATGAAGCTATGATTCTAGAAGGCGACTTCAATCTCCCTTATATTGACTGGTGTAATTACGTTCACATTACAGGTAGCAGATATAAGGCAGCTTCTGAAGTAATTATCGATTTGTTGTCATATAATCATCTCGAGCAGCTAGTTAATGAGCCTACGTGGTGTCATAACGGTAGCGAAAACATTTTAGATCTGCTGGTTACCAACAGGCCAGAATTATTCATCGACATTTCAACGACCATAGGAATAAGCGATCACAAAGCGGTACTTGCGACTATCAAACTAATGACCAAGCGAAAAAGGAGAAAAGGGCGGATTGTATACAGATTCAGTAAGGCGTGTTTTAGAACTTACCTGAGGAATAATTACCATTACTTCAAGTCAACAAAGGACACCGTTGAAGAGATGTGGCATTGAATTATACGAATAGTAAGGGAAAGTATGGATATACATATACTGAAGCGGACAATAAATGGGGAGGATGATCCTCCGTGGTACACATGCGAAGATAAAAGATTACTCAAGAAACAAAGGAGGATACACGCACGCTCAAGAAGGAAGGGGTGTCGCAGCGATTTAGAAACCTTAGCTGAGTTAAGAGTATGTATTAAGAATGTAATGCGCGAGGCCTTCAACGATTTTCATTCCAACTCGCTCTCTAAGAGTCTCACAGAAAACCCAAAGAAATTTTGGTCGTATGTACGAAAAGTCAATTGTACCAACAGCAATATTCCAGTACTAATTCGTGAAGGTTCCGAGGTTAATGAAAGTCGCGATAAAGCTAACGTATTAAAAACTGTATTCAAGAGTTCATTTACTGATGAAAATAAGGATAGTATTCCCGTTTTCCATGCTGTGTCGAGTTGGTGATGGAATCATTACTGCAGGTATCAAAAAGTGGGGGAAAACACCGGGCGATGATGGAATTCAAATAAGAGTATTTTCAGAGTATCCAGCGGAAATCGAGCCGTTTCTGTCTGATATATTCAGTAAATAATTAAAAGAGCGAAAAGTACCTTCAGACTGGAAAATCGCGGAAGTAACTCCGATTTTCAAGAAAGGTGATCGAAGTGATCCTGTAAACTATCGTCCCATATCTATAACATCTGTTTATATTAGAGTTATGGAGCATATTATATGCTCAAACATTATGAAATTTCTAGACGATAATAATTTGCTTATAACAAATCAACATGGATTTTGGAAGAAAAGATCATGTGAAACACAGCTGGCCCTATTTACACACGACGTAATGAAAGTTATTGATGCAGGTTCACAAGTAGATGCAATTTTTTTTTAGATTTTCAGTAAGCCTTTGGCTCTGTGCCACACAACAGCCTTATAGCGTAGCTTCGAGCATACGGTATATCGGATCAGCTTTGTGAATGGATAAAGGATTTTCTAACTGGTCGGTCGCAGTATGTCGTCGTTGAAGGAGAAAGTTCTTCTAATCTAGATGTTACATCGGGGGTACCTCAAGGAAGTGTAATAGGACCACTTCTTTTCTTAATTTTTATAAACGATCTCGGAGACAAAGTGAAAAGCCTTTTTAGATTGTTTGCTGTAGATGCGGTTATTTATAGGGAAGTACGGAATTAGGCCGATTGCTTAGAAATTCAGCGTGATCTGGATATTATTTTGGCATGATGTGCTGAGTGGCAACTTACGCTAAATTGTAAAAAGTGCAAGACAATGAGCATAACTAACAAAAACAATATAATTGTTGAGAAATACGAGTTAAACAATTAAGTTATTGATATGGTCGATTCTATGAAATATTTGGGAGTAACAGTACAAAGGAACATGAAATGGTACTTACACATTAATTCGTTAGAAGGTAGAGCTAATTCTAGGCTGCGATTCATAGGTCGAATCTTGAAAAATTGTAATGAACAAACAAAGGAGATAGGGTAAAAATCTCTTGTGCGTCCACATTTGGACTATTGTTGTGCCATTTGGGATCCATTTCGTAAGGGGTTGATTGAAAGTATAGAGAAAGTACAGAGAAGAGCCGCTCGATTCGTGACCGCTTGCTACAGTCCTTATGAAAGCGTCTCAGAACTGATTAGTAGACTAGGCTGGGAGTCTCTGGTAGATAGACGACGCACTTTTCGGTTAAACTTATTGGTAAACATGTGTACTCCCACTTTCACTTACGAGTGTAGTGAAATACTTCGTCCTCCAACCTATTTGAGCCGGAATGACAGGAAAGATAAGATTAGAGAAATAAGGTGCCGCAATGATTCTTATATGAATTCTTTTTTCCCTCGTACCATTAGGGATTGGAATGCACAGCAAAGAGATTAGCTTTGGTGCTGAGCACCCTCTGCCACCCACAATTTTGTGAATTGCAAAGTATATATGTAGATGTAGACGAATATCGTGGGTAGTTCTTTCTAAAGTTATATCGGTCACTAAGGCTTTGTTTATTTCGTATTAGATTTGTTTATAATTTATTCATACCTTTTACGTAATTGATTGCTAGCTACATCCAATTCTGGCAATAAAATTCGACTTCCACGCGTATGAAGTCATGTGTGACAGGTAGAACTTAATAGATCTTTGTTAATTTGAACACTCTTAATTGAATACCAATAGTTTCTGCCAGTTAGCCTTTTAAGAAAAGTCTTGTGTAAAATTAAAAATGAAATGAAGCTTAGGCTGCGATGTCCAAGAAATACAGACAGCTCAGCCATCTGTTGCGAACTGGAAGTAGTTTGTACAGCTGTTGGAGTACCTAATGTAGAAACACGCTGCGCGAGCGACATATGAACCGGTACTAACAAGCGTCCACATTCCAGATTAGAGGCTGGATATGTCGGAAGTCTGGAGGCAGCATCAACAGACGTGTTCTCGGAACGAATTACGCTCGACGGTACAGTAATTACTACACGGCTTAAACGCAGCGTAAACAGAGAGCAGCGGCTTCTGAATGGTCAATTCATCACTCGGACCGACCCCGTTAGGCCTGTTGATCGCGCGGCCTGCGTTTGCATTATCCGGGAAATATAAAGAAAAGCAATTAACATGATATATGGCCGCGTGCTGCAACGCGATAGCCCGGCTGGAAGTCGGAGGTCAGAAGCCAACCGGACCACACGCCTAGACCCAGCTCTGGAGGAACGACCGGTGAGCATATCGTGTTCAGTAATAACACAGTGGAATGTTATAACGCAATCAACACCAAGCACGCACAGTTTGCAAACGTTTTTGGCGTTAACAAACGTTTGTGTGTTTACACTCGGGTGGTTTGCTTTGTTGTCTTTACCAAACAAATATTCGCAAACAACAGTTCGTGTACGAACATTTGTCGTCGATCCAACTATTACCTGAAGTGTCCAAATGGCTCCAAGATGAAAATTTATTGCCAGTGCTCCATCTCGAGTAATGTATGTTTAAGTGAAGAAGAGGATTTTGGATATCGTATTTTTTTTAAAACAAGAAATTCCACGCGACTGCTGTATGATTTAGAACAGACGATAGGAGTGGTTTAATAAGATAAATTCTACTATTTCCCTACTTACTTTGAAACAATGTAATAATAGAAAACACAAAGGAAATAATTTATAATATTACACGCCTTTTCCTATCACCATCAAGTTTTGTTGTTTAACTTTTTCTCTTTTGAATGAGGAGAGCAAAGAATTTACTTCTCCCTTAACAACATCAATAGCGTTTCCCATATCTGTTGAAATTTCGCTCCAGGCATCATGCTTTTTGATTTTGTGTTGTAATATTTGTGACTGCCCTACCATATCTGCGGCTTTGATTTATATTATTCAATCAATAGTAAACACTTTTCACTACCACGTCCAAAGTTATATTATTTCTAGACTTTAAAATGCGCTCAAAGGCGCGTCCCTCGGTGCATGTTAGGGGACGCCTCTCATCTTTGCCGCATATGCTAGCAGTTACAGTGCGCCTCGACCCACCGCCAGGCGGTAAAAGATGAAAGGCGCTTACTGCCTACCACGCGCCGTGGGAACGGGCCTTGAGATTGAAACTGTTTGAAAAACGCACCCTGTTGTTGAACCTATCTGCACTGAATGCGCACTGTCCGCGTACGAACAACGAATTCCTTTGGTGTACCGACACCGGCCGGAACACATGCAAACACCCACAAACCTTTGTTCGTGAGCGCTATTCTCGTCTCACCGGACAAATTTTGAGTTCTCAAACGTTTGCAAACGTTTTGCGTGCTTGGTGAATCCCAACCTTATCACCCACGTTTAACGTTTCTCCTCTGTTCTTTATGTAAAAAAAGGGGGGGGCTTTAATTGAAGGTACCTGGGTAAGACTAGTAGGACTGTAGACAGAGATTATTTTTGGGACTAAAGTGCAGTTGTGAATGAGAGCGATAATGACGCGTGGTCGCCGTAGTGCGCGTGCGTGTCTGCTCCCAGCATGCTTTGGGCGCATGTAGACGCGATTTCAAGCCGTTTCGTCTGTCTGTTAGAGCTGTGACAAACCGTATGTATTCGTTACTGAATAACGAGTACATCGCTTGACTCGAAGTACTGAAAAATTCATTTCGTTACTCGCATTTGTCGTATGGATGTCAGTTTGATTCGATAAACGAACAAATGACGCGTCATGCGAGAATTGATTCTTAGTGAGAATAAACATTTGAACATCGTTTGTCACGTATTTATGGGAATTATGATTTGAATTTGTATCGTTACAAAGTAAAATGTGTAAGTAAAAACATGTTGCACGTTCATCATTTGACTATAATTAATTTCATTGACTGTGAAAAGTTTATATTTTAACGAGGTCAGTAATTTTGACAACATAGTTATTTTGTACTTTTGCTTTTGTTTAACATTAAAATTTACAGAGCATAATTAGTAAATAGAATTTTTTCATAAATAATTTGAGATGGTTATTGCTTTTTTATTGATCATACCTTAATGAGATTTTATTAATTTAAAACATTTATTAAATGCGTTTATTCAAAAATGCGGTATTCTAACTTCTATTTTATTTTATTTTACAGTGTTACTAGGGCTCGATTATGTTTAAAGTAACGAGTAACGAAAAGATAAGATAGTAACAAAGTCGGCCCCTACGCGTCGCGACTCGATACGATGCTTCATGATAGCACTCGAATTTACCCAAAGTAACGAACACAAAAGTAGGTTTGGTAACGAATACATATAGGTACACAGTTTCACGTTACTTTTAGCGCTTTACTCTCTGTATGCTGAGCTGTCGTAGTTTAAGAAAACTGGTTCCCCGCCGACTGTGAGTTACGATCTGTAATTCGATTCTTGAGTGCAAAAAAGTTTGAAGTAGCGGAAATTCAGCGTGAAGTGTACAGTGATATTGTTATAAGTGATACTAAAGTTTGATACTGGGTGTGAATGTTCAAGAATGGGTGGGTTAATGTGCGTGATGAACCACGCCCAGACAGACCTTCTTTCATTTATGAAGATTTGGTTGGTGAGGACCAACGATTCACGATTTCACACACATCAATTGATTTTCTTCAGGTTGCAAGGTCATTTTTGTGCACCATTGTTTCGGAGAAACTGAATTATCGAAAATGGTGTTGTTCAACGACAATGCAAGCCCACGTGTTTTGCACTAACACGAGATCTAATCAGATAACCGAGCGTGCTGGGTGAGCTATAACATTGTGGCCTCACATTCGGTAGGACGCGGGTTCGAATCCACGACGGGCATCCAGATTTGGGTTTTTCATGGTTTCACCAAATCACTTCAGGTGAATACCGGGATGCTTCATCCAAAAGGCCATGGTCGAATTGCTTGCTGTTCGTTTCCCCCATCCTTTCCCACCTCTAATGACTTCGACGAGGCGTAAAGCCAAAAGCTAAAGCAGCGTAATCAGGTATTTTGGATGCGAACAACTGGCTCATCCATATGAGGGGGCATCCATAAATTACGTGAGGTTTTTCTCCGGATTTCCGCCCCCCCCTCTCTGGTGAGATTTCGTGAGATCTGGCCCGACTCTCCCCCCCTAGAAAAAATTACCCTCGCAACTTTTTGAGACCTTTTTTTTTTAGGTCTCTTCCTTCCTAAAGCCGGTTACACCCCCACTTTCCGTATACCTCCCCCTCCCCCTATTTCACCTCTCGTAATTTATGGACGCCCCCTTACAGTCCAGCCCTTGTACACAGTGATTTTCACCAGTTTCACCTGTTCCTTGCCGGTCAACGGTACGACGACGAAAAAGTCTGCAGTCGTGGACTGAGTTTCTTCGCAGGTGACAGATTTCTTTGTGGTAAGATTTCAAAGACTTGTGTCGTTACTGTGTCCCAACGATCTCTGCCATAAGGTGTGTATCTACAACGATACGCGTTGTAAATTGTCGTGTTTGTCTGCAGTAAGCCTGAGGCGTGGCAACGCCGCGTGCGTTACTGTAAGTGCTCTCCGGAACACGCCGTCGATACGGAGCGCGTCTCTTCACTCGGTGCTAATTAAACAGTAATGCGGCTGGGTAGTAATGTAAACAATTCACCGCAGCTACCTCGAGTCTGCGATGCCCGCCGGCAGATAGTCTGTGACGAGGCACATTACTGGCTGCATCTACAAGCCGCATCGCCCCGCGCTCTCTCTTCCTTTTGTTGGCTCGCACGCAACACGACTTTAATGGGCGTTCGGCCCGCTTCTCACGGAGTGGCTACCACACGTGTTTACTTTATGACGCGATCTTTTAACGTCTGTCGTCTGCTAACGAGGCGCGTATGAACTCTGCTTTTAATGAGGTGGGAATACGGCGATTCAAGCCGGCGCGGCGCGGGCGTCCGGCACTTCGACGGAGAGATGTCCGGACTGGCTGCTGCTGCTTTTATAGCGAACTGGCTGCGCTCTGTGTATTCAGTCTGTGTGTCAGCGGGAGAAGATTAATCGCTGTTCTCCCGAGCGCAGCCTTTTCACTCATAATAACAACCTGGTAGTATTCAGCGATTTCTCTTACCACTTAACTGATACATTCAATTTATCTGTTTTGCTTTTCTAAGGAAGTGGTCATACTTTTTTTTTTTTTCTTCTGACGCACTTTTTCTGTACAATTAATGATGGATCTACACTAATATGCGAAAGAAACTCTATCTCTCTACTTTATCCATAATAAATAACTGGACTTATGAAAGTCTGTAATTGTTTTTCAATTGACGCAATATTAGTACATTTTTAATGCATAATACTGCGTTTGAAAGTGAGAACCACTTCTCGAAACGCGTCACTCACAGCCTAAATTAAAACATCATAAAAAGTATCTGTGTTGAAGTAAAATTATTTTCTTACCAGTCAACTCTGTCTCTGTTACGTTTTTACGGCTAAACTTATCTTGATGAAATTTGACAAGGAAATTATATTTACCATTAAGAAAGACATAAGACACTTTTTCTGGGTGAATATCAGATGTTGTCACGAAATTTTGGAAAGTAACAGACAGACGGCTAGCGTTAAGTCTCTGTAATATATAGGACAGTCAGGATTTGTTTCTTTCGAAATCAGTTTGTGTATGATTTCCTTTTACGTAACATACAATTTTCTATAACAAATTCAGCAATAGAATTCTAAGTTCACACCTACGAAGTAGCGGGTAACAGCTACTGTACAATAATTCTACATTTCTATATACCTGTAGCGATCTTGAGTATTTTAAGGTCTTTTATAGGTAAATGTTACTTATAGAGGACGAGAAATTTTGAAACTACCATCGTGAGCAAACTTCTGTGGCTTTAATAGGGCAGAGAGGTGTCTTTTCCAAACTTCTGTGAGCCAGATAACTATCGTTTGGAAAAACCACTATTGCCTATAGCCCAACAGCTCCGCCTCAGGTTTTCGAGTATGTTGACTTGAACAACAGTCCAAACTCAATTCTGACATAATTCTATGTGCACTCAACCTCAGGCAGTATGAATAAATTTAGGCAGAAGTATATAGCATTTTATTTACTTCTACGAGAGTTTATGCTCTCAATTTTTTTTATTTTATTTTTTACTTATGGCTTTACGCCTCGTCGACGGCTAAGGTCATTAGAGGCAGGATGGGACTGGGGACAAGGAACAGCAAGGAATTCGGCCATGGCGTTTTTGAGGGAAGCATCCCGGCATTCACCTGGAGTGATTGGGGAAACCATGGAAAACCCAAATCTGGATTCCTGCGTCCTCCCGAATGAGAGACCAGAAGAATGTTAACCGTTCACCCACCACGCTCGGTTTTATTCTCTCAAGGTATCGCAGAAGCTAGAGATGAAAGGTAACGGATTTGCGTCATATAACTGGATTTTTCAAAATACCAGAATCAGCTCCAAACAATCTCCTCCTTCCTAATATAAGAGCGTCCGGAATTTATCAAACAATTTGTGAATGGACAGGTTGTTTCCTTAGTAGTGGCTGTAAATAATCTCGCACATGTTACATTTAATTTTATAGGTATAATTTCCTTGCTTATTTTTTGTAAATGGACTTCTGAAAGAGTAGAGCAATGGATTTCATTTTTCTGAGATGATACTGTTATGCATACGAAAACAAAAAAATTATAACATAGGAAAATCCTACATATCTTTATATGATCTAGAAATAGTATCAAAACTGGCTGCTGAAGTCAAACGGACAACAGTACGGGGTAATGCGTATTTTTATAAAAAAAGATGAATAAAACCCACAATCCCAGAGTGAACTAAGTGGAATATTTCCGCCAACTTAACAGTTTCTCCAAATGTGTAATAACTTACAACTTCAATAACAGAAAGGCAAATGGCAGATTCCATTCCATGTGATATTTGTGTGTCTCGTTGAATTGGACTAAAAGATTTAGAGCGTTTAACTCCAACAAGGAAAACTGTTCGCTTGTTAGATCAAAGTAGGGGTCTATCTCCGTTCTACCAACGACACTTGACATCTATTTAATGCGTCCAGCCAGCTAACTTCTAATGAACTACGGATACTGTTGTTATATTTGTTCCTAGAAACAATATTCAGCCTTACAGCATGCTTAGAATTTGGATATAATTTCCGTTATCTGTAAAATAAATTTCTTTATGAGATGCGTAAAAACTGCAGCGTTCGAACTATTTAAAATAAAGTGATTGAGCCTTGTGATGTGCATAGGGCGTATCATAGTTAGCAGAACAAATAGAGAGGTTCAGAATCCGGCATCCCTGTAGCTTTACACAGTATCTGATAGCAGAGTAGGAGAACGGTGGCTAGAGGAGGACAACGAACCACAAGTATAAGCTTCCTGCAGCTTGAAATGTTTGGCCACTACTATTGGCTTACATATATTAGCCACTACTTAGGCTCCTTCAGCAAACATAACTTGCGCAGCTGTTCGCTACTTGGGCAAACAAGCAGGTTTTCAAGGCGGGCAACAATGTCGCGGATTCCTAATTAGTATGTTCTAGCAATAATTTTCAGAGTTCCTTCAAAGTAGCAGTTGGCCTTTTGTACTGCACACCCTCCCTTATTTTACTCCAACACTCTCAACCTAGTTAGCGGCATGTTTGTTGATCATCTGTAGTTTGCTAACGTCCAAGTTGACGAATACGTTCCACTATGGCCAATTCTCGTAATTACACATATGAAATCTTTCGTTACCTATAATTACAGTATTTGTTGTAAAATAAGGTTACTGTCATAACTGAACCTGATAACAGTGAGAAATATTATAATGTATATGAATTTGAATATAGTGACGTAGCATTAAGATTACCGTTCGAGTTAGCACTTAACTACAAAATATTGGTTTAACGGTCTTGTGTGAAGGGGACTGCCACGCAGAAACAGAGGCCTCAACAACAAATCGTAGAAGTAGAACAAATGTACACGCAAACCTCAAGTGCTTAGTTCATAGTCACCTCATCAGAGCAAAGGCAACGGATGTTTCTGATATGAGATCCAACTACGGGAATCTGCTTAAATAACGCAATAGAAATGCAGCTGGAAGGCAAGTCACTTTGGATTCAGTTTTAAAAAATAGTAAATTTCAATGCGACGTTTATGTGTAGTTGAGAAGTATGCATAATACAAGTTCCCACCGAGACAACAAGTTATCAACCAACATGAACAAATGATCAATTTTTTTATTTTATTTTTATTACGATTTTACACCTCATTGATGTCAAAGTCATTAGAGGCGGGAAACGACGGGGAACAAGGAATTGGGACGAATTCTGCCATGGCCTTTTGTAGGAATCATCGCGGCATTAGACTGGAGTGATTTGGGGAAACCAGAAAAAAACAAAATCTGGATGCCCGGACGGGTATTCGAACCCAGCTCCTCCTGAATACGAGGCCAGAGCGTTACCGAACACCCACCACGTTCGGTAGCAAACGTTAAGTGCAGTTTTCTAACAGTCTTACTCAACTGCGCACATTAAAAAGAAAGCGATAATTTTTTTGATCATTTAATACTGCATTGTTTCTTTAATAATGCCATATTTTGCTTCGTAACACTATGTGACTAACAGGTATGATAATAGTAGTCCATAATTAAAATCCAACGCCAGATTTAATTATTTTTTACAGTCGTACATGTGTTTAGGATGCATATGTGTGATGTATTTATCGCTGACGTTTGTTTTCAGTCATCCGATTGACTTATTGATATCTGTCCGACAGCACAATAGCTTTATCATCCTGCTTTTGTTTTAATTTGTTCAGGAGACATAAAAGGAAGTTCAGATAGGATTCAGAAATGAGGCGTTATCATAAATGGTACTTCTGAGACCTTCATTAAAATGCACGATTAAAGTCCATTTGATTAAAGTCTTTTTTGTCCTATTTCAAACAAGGAATGGGACAACAAGTGTTTTTAAAACTGCTACCCTCGGGAAGATTTTTAGAGAAAGATGTTCGCTACTAAATTTTTCAGATCCGTTGCTGGGCCAACTGGTAAAGATTCCTAGTCACTATATTGTGGGTTCAAGGCCTGAATTAAATCATAAAACTGTTCACGGAAAGGATGGAGTGAGGGCATGCGACATGCATGACGGTGATTCTTCCGTAGGATAGAAGGTTAAACTGGCAGTTCCCGTGTTTTCGTAAGTGTAGACCCAAATGGGTTTCATAATAATGTCATAGTGATAACATGAGAGGATGGACCAGGATTATGTCTTCCCAGTTGAGATATACTGTTTTCTGATAAACGGATCCTTGATCTGTGTGTGCTCTTCCGCTGATACCTCGAGATGAACCGCTGAGCTGGCACTTGCTCTCTGGTTATTGCGGAGAGGGTTGAGTGATGAGGCTGCAGGATTCCTCGCGGGCCGCGCTGCGACACGCATTGTGGTCCTCCTGAGTTATTCTAATGTATTCATACGGAGGAGCCCGGGGTCACAGCGGAGGAGTGTGCCCAGTGTCCTCGCAGCCGGCAAGTTTGGCCTAAACGCCACTGGGAAATACGACAAACCAAGGGCCAAACCTCCAGCATCGCGTAGCGAGTTTATGGAGCTGTCTGCAGTTAACGTCATAAAAATTAAGAATACACAAACAAACGGAAACTTATTACATTCCTTGTACTGTTCGGAAGCAGATGGAAAGAAGTAATTCCCACGTTCCACAGGGCTATAAGTAGGGTTGGGATTTTTATGACCAAAAAAATAGAGAAATATGCAGGCAAATATGACCTTAAAAACGGGAAAATATAACTTAAAAATTACAAAATATGACCAAACATTTAAATTTACTATATCAAAACGTGCTAAATTACACATCATTTATTTTATCTAGTTGTGTCGCTTTCACGTGGACAGCAAACTTTGTTTCCATCTACTGACAGCACCATTGGGAAATTAAATTTTAAATCATTTTGTTGAAGTCACTTTAGTTTCATAGAATTTGCAGAAAAGAACTCTTTCATGTGCACTAAAATACTCTTCTCCAAATTCCCTTACGCAGCTCTGTAACTTCGCACTTTCAGAAAATTTAATTTTCGGCATTTAATTTTCAAAAGTATTTCAGTGAGACATTGATTGACGCGGATCGACACAGGCATTGTCGAGATTAATAGGCGGGCGAAACATTAACATTTAGAAAATGACAATAACGTATTACTTTAATTTTTTACCAGTGAATTCAGACCAATTCAGTGACAATTACTTTGGTTTTTCCTTCAATATACATTTGGAGTACAGTTCTGTGAATAATTATCTTAATATCTTCTCATCTACATCTAGTAAATTCCCGGTACCATTAAAAAATTATAAATTTTTTCCTCAAAATATGACCATAGGACCCTAAATATTATCGTAATATGACCTAAACTAGGAAAATGCCCTAAATATGCATTTATATGCTACATAAAATACATTTAAATACCATCAAAAATGTTCCGTCAGTGTTTAATTCAACATTAAAGCTTAAGAAGAAGTCAGGAAAAAAATATGACTATAGATCCTAATCCTAGCTATATGTGACTACTAAGAGGGAGTGCCTAACCAAATACGTAAAACTGTTATTCCGATTCAAACACGAAGAAAGTATTTTCTGCATTAGGGGTTTGATCGGCAGAGGGGAAAAAAAAACAATTCTGAAGAGAGAAGTGTGCTTATAACATAGGCACGGTAAGGAAAAGTAGCTAAATGCTAAAGTTTTTATTTTAATTTTTCATAAACTATTGTATTAAATGATCGATATAGACACCGTTTCATTCAGCGTGAGGTAGAGTGTATTTAACGAAATTAGTAGATGCCGGAAAATCTGAGCTCGAGATTACGAGAGTTTCCACTAGTGAAAAATAGGGCGACGGGTGTACTATAGAATAAGCCTTTGTGCGGAAACTGGTACCGACGGTTGTTAAGCAATTTAGACGGCGAACCAGGAGGTAGAACGAACTAGTCTAGCGCATAATAGTTCGCGACTGGGAGTGTTCAGTTAAGTTCGGAGCTCCTTAGCGAGCTAGGTCTCTCTTTTAGTTGTGCAGCTCCCATCTCGAATTCCAGAAAAAGACTTCGTTCGCTCGCTTTGCTACCGCTACTGCAGGCGCTCTTTTGTTTGTTATGGCAGTTGTGGCTATCGGTGATTGTCTTTTAATTGTTAATGGGATCAAATCGTGTTTTGTTTTCATATTCCGGGTTAAATTTCCGTTTGAGCCTCCTGCAATCTATATATTAATACGCTAGCGAAAACTTCGGATCCCTTTTTAAGAATATTGCGCTCACGGAGAAGTGTGAGACTTGGCATAGTTAAAGTTTATATGGAGAAGAAGTGCAGAAAGCTAAAATCTATATAATTATAATATTAGTTAAAAATACATTAAATTAAGTAAAATAAAACATTCGTTGTTTACATTCAATTGTTTTTTACTTATCGATTCTGCCAATGTCTGTGGTCAACAGTAAGGAAAAAAATATAGTAAGAATATTTGTTACAAATGCATTATTAAATAAAAAAATAAATTCGCGAACGTGTGTGTACGTGAAATCTGATCGAAGCCAACTATCTGACGTGTATTCCCAGCATTGAGATACTCTACGGTCTTTGGTGAAACAAAAGAGTCGCATAAAGTAGAGAGTAATCTTTGAAGTTATAAAAGGAACATTTCGAAAAGGAATGTAGCGATTCAGCCAGATACTAAATGGTCGTTTTATTATTTAAAAGGTTAAACTTTGGTTAACGGTCTTTTGATTTTTGAATTTCAGTAATTTCATTACGGTTTTTTTTTTTTTTTTTTTTTTCATTCAGATATTTGCACCTACTTCTATTATGCCTCGATATAGAACATTTACAGGTCGAGAGAGAGACACAGAGAGGGTTACAAAAAAGAAGGAATACCTTTTTGCGTGAAATTGAAAATGATAATATACCAAATTCAAAAAGTGAAAATGATGAAATTAGTTTGATGGGTACATTTAAATGCGCACTAAATGTCATTCCAAGAAATTTTGATAGTTTAGAATTTACAATGCAGGTTTTGCAATGCATAAAATTTCGAATTAGAGGTCGCTTCAGGTGAAAGGACTGCATTTACTTCATGTTGTCATAAAGCTAAAGCAGTTTTACCGGCCTTAAGCCAAAATGAATATTTTAAATCATTGTATGATGGACTAAATTCAAATGAACCGTCGATAAATATAAAATAAAAAATTATTTTGAAAACATTCATAAGTATATTTCATCATTTGCTGTTGTTAGTTCAGAAGCTAAAATTTAGGATACAGTCACGTGTGGAGTGTATCATTTCAATTTTATAGGTATTGCAGGGAATTAAGACAAAGAGCTCAAGCTAATAACGTAATGGTACAAGCTCGCAGCCAACGACGTCAATGTATGCAGTATATATCTATGCAAGAGCAATAGAGCCCCTTCCCCCCTATTTCACCTCAAGTACGTCAATACTCTTCGACGGGGTGCAGAACTCTTAGGCGCATAGAAGAAAGTGCTTCCACTTAAGTGAGCCTCCAACCCCGTAACGATTACTCGACAGTGCAATAATGACAACAAAAAAGCTCAAACCGGTGCTCCCAACTGAGTTAACTGCTATATATATAAAAGTTTTCTTTGAGTAATGTATTGATAGTTGTAATTTTTTTTATTTAAACATCTCAATTCCATTTATAATGAAATATTTTTAACCCAAATTCATTCTACCCGCATGATCTCGCAAGTCATGTCACACGCACTTGCCACCTTTATAAAGTGGAATTAAGGCAAAAAGATCTTTTATCAGTATGGCACTATCTACAATATGGTCAGTAGACCTAAGTTAAATAAGAAAATATCTCCTTCCAAAGTGTTCATTACATTATGTTAATGCTTATTTTTCTATTCAGGAAACTCAACTTTGCTGTAACAAGCCGTTTTTAGTAACGTCTTTGTGACACCAAAATCCATACACTTTTGTATTTTTAAAATTACATTTAATAAATATTTTTTCAACGAACGTGGCAAAAAAATTCCATTTCTTCAATATCATGCAACATGTGAAAAAGTTTTTTGGATTTTTACCAATAATATTTAAGCCTAAGTATCATCTAAGCATTTAGTCAGTACTTTTTTGCCTTGAAGAGTTAAAGCTAACTACTATTGAACGTATTCCATTCAGTTTAATTAATTCTAATGAGAAGAATGCAGATAGAAGTTTAATTTCCAACTTGTAGACTACGACGGCGTTTGCAGTGATCTGAAATCGTTGAAGTTCGTGAGAAGAGCTATGGGTTCAAGATAATGCAACTGCTTCTTTTACAATGAAACAAATTCTACTGTTCAAACTTTGTTTTAATGCTAGTAGAAAATGTCACTTTAAACTGAACATACAGAGCCGTTCCTTACTCCAAGAAACAAATTAAAAAATGAGAGCGAATACCTCTTTAATAAACTGAAATTTATCTGCTTCCTCTTGGAGTCTGAAAGCCTGCTTATGATACAGCGTGAAAGCCAGACAGGTCTTTAGAGCACCGTAGGCGGCAAACAAGGAAAACCTCACTCTTGGAGCTACGTTAATTGAGAAACCACTGCCATGTAATGAAGAGGGGCTTCAAACGCTAATAGAATATATATTAGCGCGCTTCAAGTTTGTTCCTGTTGCCTCACCATTAAGCTGAGAAACTGTGAGATGATAGCCGATTGTATTAAGTAATTAGTAGTTCATAAGAAGAGTAATTAAAGTATAGTAAAGGTTACTTAAAAGTTCTCTAATTGAAACACTGATCTATAAGTATGACAACTAAGTCAATGAATTCAGCAGCGAAGAAGTTAAAAGTTAATAAAACGCTGTTTGAGACCTAGTGGTGGCCATTAGGATAACCTTCTAGATTAACATACATTTTAGAAGCCGTATTTTTTATTATTATTATTACTGACAACCTAACATTCAGGAAAAAATTATATTTTTTTCATATTCCAGTGAAAACTGTTAAAAAGGTAAAATCTATAAAAATATAACAGTTCAGAAAATAACTCTACTAAATAAACTTTAATGTAGGAGGTCTGACCAACTGACCAAATCACCATTAAAATTGTGCGTTCTATCACAATATCATCAGCTTTATGCTTTAACTTTAAATTAGAATATTGTTTACGTAGGGAATGTAGTGCCTAGATGACTACACGTTAAAGTTCAGTTTCACTAAAAAGTATTTTCTTCAAGTAACGACAACGTACTTTTCTGCCTTGTGGTTCCACTTCGTTTCGTGTACGTTATTAGTTTCTCATTCATTTACATTCATTATTTTATTATTTCATCTGTTGCGATACGCTTGCGTTCGTTAGCTCTTGTTTGTCTCTAGGAGTATTACAATATTGTAAACGAAGTAAAAATATGTCTACCTAACTGATACAATTGCTTATTTTATCACTGTTAATAATAGACCTTTTAATGTAGTTGAAGGATTTAAGCATTTATTTAAGAACTTAACACCGATGTACAAAATACCTTCTCGTGGAACTATCGAAACAAATTGATAAAAAAATATGAAAAATTTCAAAACCTGTGAAGGAGAGGTTGAAAAGGGTGAAACATTTTTCTATAAGGACGTATATCTGGTCTAAAGGAACACAGGTTATTTGGAGATTGCGATAAATTTAATGAATTAAAAACAATCATGATTGTTAAACGAGTTGATTAAGATACATTCAAAATTGCAATTACTCAAAGTAGCCTCGTCGGTACCTTCTGAATGCGTCTTCTCAAAAACTGAGGCCACTGTCACTCAAACTACGAATAGCCTTCATGGGAAAAGGTTAAGCAAAACACTGTTTTCAGGATCTGTTGACGTTGAATATTTGCAGACCTAATTTTTTTTAGTAAATGTATTATTTGATTCACATAATTATTTTTATTTATAATATAATATATACAAATATAGGGAAATATCGATAAGTGCCTGGCACCGATATAAATAACGATATATTGATCGATATTCTTATTAATTTTCATTCCTCAGTGCAAAGTTAGTCTCAAAGGCAGTCAAATATATATTTCTTATGATGCTACATGTTTTTAACTGCAAGAAAATCAGTCATTTAAAATTTAACTTTTAAAATCTGAGTTTTTTTTGCTGTTATCTGTCTTTTGACTGGTTTGGTGCAATCCTCCATCCATTCCTATCTTCTGCTAACCTCTTCATCTCAACATGCCTCTTAAAACCTACGTCCTCAATTATCTGCTTCATATATTCTAATCTCTGTCTTCCTCTACAGTTCTTACCTTCGACTATTCCCTCCTTTAACAAATTAACCAATCCAGCATGTCTCAAAATATGACCTCTTCTTTCTGTAAGCTTCTTCCACCCATCATTTCGAAAACTCGTTCATTTCGAACTTTGTCCGTCCACTTAATTTTCAGCATTCTTCTGTAGCACCACATTTCAAATGCTTCAATTTTCCATCTTTCTGGTATTCCTAAAGTCCATGTTTCGCTACCATTAAGTGCTGTGCTCCACTCATAGATATTTGAAAAGTTCTTTCTAAGTCCTAGATCAATGTTTGAAACTAAAATATTTCTGTTTTTCATGAAGGCTATTTTTGCTAGTGCTATTCTGCTTTTTCTGCATCATTCCTGCTTTGGCCATCGATTGTAATTTTGCTTCCCAAATAACAGAACTCACTTACTTCTCCTATTGCGTCCAATCCTATTTTTATATTTAATCTACTGTTATTGGTATCATTTCTGCTACATTTCATAGCTTTTGTCTTGCTTTGATTTATATTTAGTCCAAAATCTTCCTTCAGTATTTTGTCATGCCATTCAGTAACTTCTCAATACCCTCAGCCTGTTCTGCTAACAAGACAATGTCATCAGAAAATCTTAGCCTGCTGATTTTATTTTATTTATTTATTTATTTTTTCTTCTTGCACACTTATGCCGCATGTAAATTTTTCTTTTACTTCCTATATTGCTTCTTCTACATACAAGTTGAATATTGATGGGGATAAACTACAATCTTGTCTCACACCATTTTTAACTGATGCATGTCTTTCATGTTTCTCTTCTTTTATTATAGCCACTTGATTCTTACATAGTTTATAAAGTTTTCTTCTATCTCGATATTTTAGACCTGACTTCTTTAAAATTTTGAACATCATGTCCTACATAACATTGTCAAAAGCTTTTACTAAATCAACAAACGCCATAAAAGTGTCTTTGTTTTTCTTGATCCGCCCCTCAAGTATTAATCTTAAAGCTAGAATTGCTTCCATTGAATCGCTGTTTATCCTAATCCAAAACTGATCCTCACCTACTATCTCTTCTGCTACCCTTTCCATTCTTCTATATGTTATTCTGGTCATTAATTTTGAAGCATGTGATGTTATACTAATGGTGCAGTAATTCTAACATTTGTCGGCTTGTGCTTTCTTCTGAAGTGTGAAGATGTCACTTTTATTAAAATCAGATAGTCTAATTTTATTGACTCTGTAAGAGTAAAACTTGCAGTTACTTCCGACTTCCGAGTTTTTTATTTAGTATTACGGCACTCAAAGGGTAATTAAAGAGCTCGTTTCACTTGCAATCTTACTGCACAACAGCCTGGTTATTATTTGGCTTTCAGTATTTCCTCATATTTATCGCTACTTTTTATTCTGTTTTATTCAGCGCAGTCTATGCCTATTATATTTTGAACACTAAATTACAGAATTATATACAATTCTTACAGTAATTACGTCTTGTGCAGAACTTACAGAAAAACAGAGTTTCTATATAAAAGAACCAATTTTCAAACTTCAGCAATTCAAACGTTCCCTTCTCGTAACGCGAATGCATCCTCAAATCCTGCTTCACGTTATTTCGTTTTACGGCGCCCAAGAGAAAGAACTTTTTACTAATTACGTTCTCATTGTGAACGTTATCAGAATTTTCGCTACAAATTTAAGACGGAAATTTCTGAAGTTATTATTGCCGTTTCCTGAGTCGGACAATCGCGAAGGGAAAACTCTCTATCAAAAAGTTAATCTTGGAATTACACTAGCTAATCACGCATTTGAGAAAGAAGTCACATGAAAATTATCCTAAAGCTTCATTCTCAAAGTTTTTATTATACAGTTAAATGAGGTTATAGTCAATAGAGTTCTAACCCAATTAAGAATCGACAGGGTTTATCATCACCGATTATAATTCTCATTTTAAACAAATTATGTTTAACTACATCAATAGTTTTTTAAAGTAAAAAATTTACTTCAGCTGTAGTGTAAACTAATCACAATAGAGGAAATTTTAGCTAATATTAGATATAACTTCCATTTCATATATAATTATAGATTGCGATTCATAGTTCGTATTTTGAAGAATGGCATGGCTCATACGAATGAGACTGCCTACATATTTGACTTCTAGTTGTGGAGTTTGGGATCCGTATCGCAAGGGATTGATTGACACTATAGAGAAACTACAAAGACAAACTGCTCGATTTGTGACTGGTTGCAACAGTCCTGAATAGATAAGTAGATTGGGCTCGGATTGTTGGGCAGACAGATGACTTAGGTTTCGTTTGAACATACTGACAAATATGCGAATAGTTTCTTTCATTTACGAGTGCAATATAATACTACGTCCGCCTACCTATTTAGGTCGCAATGACACGAGAGAAAAGATAGAACAATAAAATGCCGTATTGATGCTCGTATGTATTCTATTTCCCTAGTGCTGTTCAGGATTGGCGTGTACAGAGTAAAGATTAGTTCTGCTGTGAAGTACCTTCTGCCTCATACAATATTTGTGTATTGCCGAATATGAATGTAAATGTGGATATACATATTTCCGGTTCACTTGGATACAACAAAAGTACAGTGAAATCTCTAAAAAAAAAAAAAAAATTGACAGGAGAAAAATTAGGCATTTATGATGCTAAAACAGGGCAACTAGGATCAGAAAAACATAAAATGTTAAGTGTATACGCAGGATAGTTATCTAAAGACGGCTTACATTAAGATTATATTTCAATGAAACGTGAAGATTTTGTTTGGTTTCTGATAAATCTTTCCCGTGGAAGTTACTGAAATACAGAAGGTACGTTCCGGAGGATAAATGTATCTGACCTAATTTTTTTTACATCCAGAAGTCCAATTTTTGTTTGCTGTGAATAATGGACTGCGACCGTAGGTTAATCACAAGTGTTCACGTAAAGTGCTTCCGTACAAAGATTTAAATAGAAACCAGAAAAAAATTAATTTTGAAGCTTCTGTAATCATTATAGTCAAAGATAAGATACAGAGAATGTAAGATAACAAGTAGTATTAGGAATTTTTAGCTGTCAGCACAGGTGTGCGGGAGGCGACAGCGTAGCTGGTGGGCGTGTCGTCGGTAACAGGTGTTTGGGGTCGTCCATGTCTTCATTACCGACCTTCCTAATTGGCTGCTGCCATCAGCACGCCGCTGTCTTCTTCTTCTTTGATATCCGCCGAAGGGCACACCGCTCGTATACACACCCATGTCGGGGAACGCAGGTCTCCGCTAATAACAGTTCCTCCAACGCACCGAGCCTCTTGTACAATCCCTATTAACACTGTGCGTGGGGCGACAGAAAACTGCCTTCTTCGAATATCAGATAGAACGTTCGTCTGAATATACGAAAATGCCCTACGATTAACTCGAGAGGTCACTTATTGCTAAAGGATCTCTGCATTTTTGTTACATTGCAGTTAGGCAGATGGAGGTATTTTAAGTACCATTATTAATAAAATGATTTTTAACCACAGTACTATCGCATTGCCATAAATCTGAGTGCCATTAGTTACAATGTTTTATATATATATATATATACTTAAACAACATTGCTCACGAAATGAGGAAATAAGGGAGCGTGCATAAACCACGTAGCTCCATTTTGGCCTCCTGTGGACCCCCCTCCCTCCCACGTGGCCCTCTATCCCCCTCCCCTCCCCCCCCCCCCCCCCCCCCCACGTATCACGTAGCTTTTTTCCCTTTTGATTCCAGAATATATTTTGTACTGTTTTCTCTTGTCAGACTATTGTAAATTACATATGGAAATAATTAACTGAGGGAATTAAATTTTCACATGCTGTTATGAGTTCTATTCCTCATTTTAACTGTGAAAAATGTTATGAAAGGAAAGCTACGTGGCCTGGCTCGGATCCCCCCCCCTCCCCCCACGTAGCCTAGCGTAGCCTTCCAGCCAACCCCCCCCCCCCCCCCCTGTACCGAGCCACGTAGTTTGTGCACGGCAGGATGTGGTTTCGATACCCTACTCATCCTTCTGATTTTGCCTTTACATGGTTTTAAGAAATCAGTCAATTCGAGGATAGTTCTTTCATAAAGGCCGAGGCATATCCCCTCTATGTCCATGTCTCTTCCGGCTACATTAACCTCGTCGCTGAACCGTAAAGAAATAAAAATGCCATGATTCAAAGACAATGACATAGACTGGAGTATAGTTACTGCCGGTTGCTGGTAGTGCACACACCTGTTTTCCACTTTGCTTTGGGCAGTCTTTCTCTACGGGTGCGGGTCGTCCCCTGCTGATTCAGCTTCCGGGTCACCGCCGTAGAACTTCTCCTTTTATTCTCCCCTCTGGAAATGCGGAACTCCTCCAGACTTTTTGAGCGCGACAAAGGAGCTTGTGTGGCTTTCGCCTCGGCTAATCAATGCCTTTAGCATGAAGTTTCTGCTTGTTTACGTTTTCTGCGAAAAGTCCTTCGTGCACTGGCTGTTTCTCCTTTTTCCTCATCTGCTTTCCTTTTGTCGCGCTGTTGTTGAACCGCGCTTGGAAATAATACAGCCGCTCACCTTTTGTTAAGAGTAGACAGGCGCTCCCGTCCGCATTTCACTTCTCTCTTAATGACACGCAGGTCTGCTGGTAGCTACAGCCGTATATGATGCTCGAAAACCAAGTTGTTCGTGACGTTCTCGGAAAAGGCGAGTTAAAACCAACGATTCTGTTCAAAGACTAACAAATCTATTCCTACAAGTACTAATAAAAGACGTTTCATATCTACAACCCATCAGGCACGAATACCATCTTTTTGAGTAATTCTTTTGTTGCATTTCATCGCAATAGAAAAATAATTACTGCTGCGCCAAGCTCTGAATTGAATATCATGACAACATTGATCTTTTCGGTTTCCCACGGAGGGATTTGACTGTTTAAGGAGCGACAATTCTATGATAATATGTGTGCCTACTGTGTTCCCAAAATTCCAACCGAATTTCACAGTTTATGACAACCTTGTATTTGAAGATTAGTTTGCTGATATATCTTGGCTAGTTCCTACTTACTCCTCTGTTCCAATCGTCTACTGTAATTCTCGCATTCATTGAAAGTCATAGCTAAATATTAAAAGAAAAACGCATTGAAATTAAGAACGTGGAAATTGTACTTTTCAGGATTCAGTAGAAACAGACAACTATTGCTAACTTGGAGACTTGGACGTTTTATGTATTAATCTAAACACAAAATCAAATATTTAAATAAAATTTTTGTAAAATCATGGTCTATAGACTTTCTTAAAATAAAGAGTATCGAAATAATATATATATATATATATATGTATATATATATATATATATATATATAGAGAGAGAGAGAGAGAGAGAGAGAGAGAGACAGAGACAGAAGAGAGCTGATTGAGCAGAGAAGTAAAACATTATTAATTTTTTTCGATGTAACTAATGAACATCAGATCACAATTGTTCTCGTTCATAAAAAGACATTGCAGTAAATTAAATTAAAACAATGAATCCTTTTTTACTGGTTTGTCTCAAAATATTTTCAGTCAGTCAAATTGGAATTACATACATGATTACAAACATTAAAGCAATTTTTGGTAATTTAACGTTTTAATCAATGAGAATAATAGATACCTAAATAAGTCACCTTGTTGGTACTGAAAATCAAATATTTTTTAAGTGGAAGTTTATACAATTTCTTTCTAACCGTTGAAAGTATATATTTTTTTTTCTATTCTGCTCCTCATGAAAACTACTCTTTGCGGATATTATTTAACTAACAATAGGTTTTCATGTGGTAGTAAAGCAACTGACGAAAATGGCATGAGAAAAAATCAAAATATTTTTAAGTGTAGGCGCGTAATTAAACCTTCTTCATGATGTTGTCTACATACTCAAATGCTGGCATCAAGAACACCGACCCTTATTGAATGTATAAAGTGATTCACGTCAAAAGATTTACTTCAGAAAAATAACTAATAAACCATGTAATTAATTCCAATTCTCACTTCTAGAGAGTCAAACAAACGAGACATTGTCACGAGTCACATTTCTATAACAATTTCTATTTACAGGTATTTTTGTATTAATACTAACATAACAGCAAACACCTACATTGCTATTCTTCTGAAATAACAAAGTAGGTGAAAAAATACGATAAATAATGATTTCTAGGATAGTAGGACCTATATCTTATTTTCTTTACTTTTATTATTTAAATAATTTATTACTTATACGAAGGATGAAATGCTTTCGTCATCATCTATACGCCTGTTAACCATATAGTGAAAGCTGAGTAATTCGAGCTAATGGTCATCAGCTCGGATCTCTGCTCCTGAACGAGGAAGAATGTTTGTTTTACGTCACTGCTGACATTTGTTTCCACACACGCCCGTCACGAGTCCAGAAACAATGTTTTTACAGTATAAACGGTGTTATGACGCGTGGCAGTATTATTCATGAGCTGAAGAAGACTCAGCTATTGTTCCCTGACAAATATCGCGATAATACATGTTGGTAAGAAAGAATGTTGTAAGAGTTAAATCAACGCTTTACATAAAATCAGTTCTTCGTGTTGACATTTATTGCGCTCTTTTGGTTGGTCGCTCATTTTTCTCAGGCCATTATACTTATTTTAGGATTTTGCCATCAGGTCAAGGTATATCGTATTTCAACAAGAATATTGGATTTCCATGTCCCGCGGGTTCAAAGGACAAATAGCCTACATTTCCTTCCAGGGCATAAATCCATGGAAATTTTTATATCAAATGATCATGATCGATACTTTTGGCATTTATCGGCAGCATTTCCGAAGGGAAATTTCTTAAGTGACTGAATGCTACACTGTCGTCTAAAGAGCGATCCCTTAGATAGGTAATTTTAGTTAGAAGTACCACCGTCGTGTATTAAAATTACTGTAGCCAAACGCTATTTCCCCAAAATCAAGTAAGCGTTGTTCTTAGATACAATACATATGTCAATGCTGATGCGTTTCGGAATCACAGCCTATCTCTTTCTCTCCGTTTCTTTCCTGTTTTCTCTGCAACTAACAAAAATTTCAGAATACGGAAACGATTTTCGTAACATTTAAATTAAATGAGCAACCTCAAACAGTCAAGCAGGGAAGGGTAACACGTTGTAATGGTAAAAACTAACTGTGTAAATGTGATGAAAGTTAATGTTTAAAAACAAGACTTAAAACCCAGATATCTGATTGCTAGTACAAATTAGAAATGGAAACTTAAGATAGTAATCTGAGGAAACTAATGTGTTCTATGCAGTATATTGCAAGGTTTATTTGAGGAAAACTCTACAAATTACACTCTAATAGTTTCTCACCTAAATGTTTTTATATATAGTTTAGGTCAGTTTTCCAGTCAGATCTAATTTCTGATATTTTGTAACTATATTACAACAATTCCACAACTGTATCAGTAAGAATGAGCATGCTGTTTTCCTTTAAATATCTTTCGTGGTTACTAATTCCTATTGGTGTTGATATGCATCATGTAACTGATCTCAATACTTTTCCAACAAGTGTGCATTTCCAGAAAACAATTTTGTTTATTTTTATGAAATACCTTTCAAATGGATTTGTATGTTATGTGATGAAAAAATCTATAGAAACTTTGCTTATTTCAATTAGTTACTACCACGCCATTACCAGTTGGGGGGCAAGTGTAAAACTGACCTAAATAGTAAAGTTATGGTTCCATTGCTGTATTACCTACACAACTTCACAAAACTCCAATAAAAGTCCCGGTATTTTACGGTGGAGCAAACATAGCCATCAGCAATGCAATACATCTGTCACGACGAAAGAGGAAGAGGCGAAGGGAGTCGACTGGAAGCAACCTGGAGTGACAGTCAAATATGGAAGAAGATGTGCCACACCCCTCGAAGGGGGAAACGCCAGAAGACGATGGCTACTACTATCAAAACATGTTTCATGTTTTATCACTTGTTACTTTTTTTGGTAAAATTCTTGATCAGCTACCTGTTTACCTAAGAAAAGCAAATACATTGAAAAGCTCAGGAAAAAAATACTAGCATCTAAAATTTTTCTTTGCCCACAATCCATTCGTCATTATAATACTTCATCGTTGATGAACTATTTAGCCTTAAATTTAAAAAGGGAGACATAATATCACTTTAATAATAATTTACATGAGTAGCACAAAACTTCAATGTTATTTGCATTTTATGATTTGCTACTAAAGCAAAGTAGTAAATGGATGGTAAAAAAGAGATCTAATACGGAATGAATCAGCAGTTACAGGAATAATCAAACATCTTCCAAGAAGAACTCACAATTAACAGATATTCTTAGAATGAGACCATGCGGTAATTAATCTTGGCGGTTAATTGAATGTGACTGGCTATTCGTAACCATATAAGCATGATTTGCTAATTTTAACATTGCTGGCCCGGCGCTCCAGATTGTTTGCAGTGATTCTCAGTTCCACGAAGACTGTAGGTAGTTACCTAAACACACAATGCGACGAGTTCGACGACACACAGTTGAGCAACCGATATTCAATTGAAGCGGCGGACGTGCATCGAAGATAACATAATCTTCGGTGTAATATAGATGGTATCTCGCAGCCGTAGAAAAAATGGCAGGCGTGCGATTCAATAACGCGAGAAAGGAGATAATCAGGTTGAGATATTAATTACCGGCTTGGGCGAGCAGACGGCAAGTCATCTTTCCCAGAAGGGCCTCGTCGGCTAACAAGTGGCTCCTTTCATTAGAGCAGTCCACGCCGGGAGGTGACGTAACACAACATGGCGCCTGTACCCCTGCTCTTAAGCTCGCGACGTCCAATAATTAGGTGAAGTAAATCTGGACCCATTCCCTCCCCCAACCCCCACCGCACCCCCGTGGTGAAATCACGTGACCGAACGTGGTGGGTGAGCGGTTAACGCTCTGGCATCGCATTCGGGAGGAAGCTGGTTCGAATCCCCGTCCGGGCATCCATATTTGGGTTTTCCATGGTTTCCCCAAATCACTCCAGGCGAATGCCGGGATGCTTCCTTCAAAATACCATGGCCGAATTCCTTCCCGTTCCTTGTCCCAGTCCTTTCCAGCCTCTAATGACCTAGACGTTGACAAGGCGTAAAGCAATAACTAAAATTTTTTTTGTTGTGATCCTCCCCCCCCCCCCTCTCTGCCGCCGAAGACATCGTAACTTCTGGGAACCATTTTTTTAGCTCTCCCGTCTTCAAGAGCGGTTAAACCTTCCTAAGGCTCGATGTTCGAATCGACACTGTTTTGCTTTACTGTTCTCCAAGGAATTAAAAAGATGATGCAAGATTTGTGTTAACCCCCCACCCTCTTGGTGATAATTCGCGCGATTTCCCCCCTCCCCCCCCTTTCTCCTCTCCATTTCATCTTAGATAATTAATGGAGGCACCCTTTAAAAACACGTTTAGTTAGTTGTTAGTTAGTTGTTATTAAATTACCTACGAAGAGCTCAGTCGCCTAGTGACAGTGTTCCTAGTGTCATGCGTTCCGTATCTATCGTAACGTAACTTAATCTAGTGAGCAATAGCTGCAGTGGTCTTAATTCCTGGTTGGGAATCTGTAGTGTATTGAAACGTTATCTTAAAGAATTCTCGCCAGACATCAGAACTTAACAGAGGATTGTAAACACCCAGGAATGCTGGTATTCGAAATAAGAGATCTTTCTGTGCTAGACAGGTCAACTAAGATAATACGTATGTTATATGTTTACAAAAACAGCATATTTTTTATTTATTTATTCACGAATTTCTCTTGACTGGTTTGATGCTGAATTAATTTCTTCATATCAAGGTACTACCTGCACGTAATTCTTCTGTTTAATTTGCCCTGCTCTGTGTAGTCCTGAATACTATTTCCCTATAAATATTTCCTCTGCTAACGAATTAAAAACCTAGAATTTCTCAAAGCCACACTCTTATTTTACAGTGTAGTTGTACAAACCCGTTCCTTCTTCTTTTATTTCCAGAACGAGTTCATTTCACATTTTATGCGTCCGATTAATTTACAACATACCTATGTAACATGTCATCACAAATCCTTCAATTTTGATTCTTTCTGATATGCTGCATGATATTGATTTCTAACTTTCAGTTCAATTTCAATAACTTTAGAAAGTTATTGTTTAATTCGTAGATCAGTTTTTGCACTAGGAGATTTTTATTTTTGAAGAAGACTGGTTTTACTAATGCTAATTTTATTTTCATAGATCATTCTTGATTCTACGACTAGTTATATTTACATTTGATAAAAAACAAAATTCTCCTATTTGTTCTAATACAACCAACCCTACTGTCATATCTAGTTTATTTCTGTTATTTCTAATTAAATTAATCAGCTTCGTCTAGTTATGTTCATTTTTAGCCAAGATTTCTCTCACAGTATTTTCATTAATTAATTTATTTGTAGGCACAATCTTCTCTAGAATTAGTGCAATATGGTAAAATCTCAAAACAAATACAGCCTAGAATAACAGTTTAAATGGCAGCTAAGAATATCTATTTGAGGTTGACTCAAGCAATCAATAAAGTAACTTTAAAAATATTACTACTACAACTTCTGTCCGATGTCGTTCTAAAAATTTCGAAGTGTGATCACGATTATAAGTGAGTTTAATAATAATAATAATAAAAAAAGCAACTTGAACAGAGATACATATATCAATAAAATAAACTGTAAAATTTATTCTGACATCAGCAGTTACGGCAAGCAAAAGCTGAGATCCAAAAATTCAAATTTGATTCCACTACAACATTACAGCGGTAGCAAACCTTTATAGCACAAAGAAGAAGCAAAAAATTACAGTAGTGCCAACGGTACAGTAAACACAAAATATCCGCAAGTTTTCATTTCAAATTTCGGACATTAATTGTGTAAAGAATGTAAAAAACAGTCCGGTTTGTAATTTGTGACTATTCTGTATGGATTAATCGTAGTAGGATCGCAGAGATGTTTAAGAGTGTGATATTCAGAGACAGGGAAACAAACTAGTGTTTGACCACGTTGCTGGTGACAAGCAACAAATTGCGCACTACCCGCTGTGTCCATTGTGTGGGGCGGCATTGTGTTCATTTCTGGTTGACGGACTGCCGACAGACACAAAAACATTCAGCTGTTACCGGTAGCAGGGTCAAGGACACACTGGCTGACAGGGAACAATGCGATAGCCGGACACGACTGCTGGCTGTCTCTCAGGAAAAAATACTGGAGCTTCCTTCCTTACATTGTGTGCTCAAACCAGAAACACGAAACCTCATAAACATGTTGGGCGCAGTTTATGAGCTCCTGTGGTTAAGCAAAAAAACAGACCAACAACTCGGACTTTATTTCCTGGAAATGTAAGAAGAGATACACGATGCACGCAACAGCTTGATGTCAAAGACTCCCTTAATATATCACCTTAATAGATGAAGAGACTTGGTTCATGCAAAGATGAGAACCATTAAAAAAATATAAATTGAAAAACTTTAAAATATGTATATATGTTATGGTGTAGTTTCACCACTAAGTCCGATGAAGTAGCCCAGTTTACTGGTATGTATACTGTGGTGTACTGATATCAGAGTTACAAAAATTCGCCGAAATAGCTTATTTCCTGGGTGGAGATTAAACTGGCGATCCGTCGAACATTAATTTACTATTTTCCAATAGTGTTCCTCCTTTTTTTATCTACATTTGCAGTGAGATAAACACGCCATATAGCCATACTACAAATTACAAATATTATAACACGTATACAATCATAACACAAATTACAAATTTTATATCATATATACATGACCATTAACATAGTATTTCCTAATCATTGTCGAATCCATTGTGGTTGTTGAACATAGCAAACAAGAGAATACAAACAATAATGTCCATAGGAACTATAGTTATGAAAATTCATTGTGCAGTCCTTAAGGAAACTACATAGCAGTAACAATTAGTTGTAAGGCACTTAGTGGTGCAAGGTAGACTAATCTCACCAGCTCTTCTAGTAGGTACGTGTAGCTGTTTTAATTCTGTTCTTCTTTCTTCATGCTATAATACCAATTTACTGGCAGCTTACTAAATCAACAAGAAAAAATATATTTCTGTCGTAAATGTTTTTCGACCTGGAGAGATGGGTTGAATACCGATACCTTTTTGGTGATTACTGAAAAAGTTTTTTTTTCCCTTTATACGCGCTGTAAGCTTTCTACCTTATAAAGGACAAAAATGATCAAATGTAAATAATTAATTATGATAAATTAATCGTTCCAATCGGCAACGAGCTTCGAGGACCGATTGCGATTGTCCAGCAAAGAATAAAGAGTAACGAGGAGAATACGAGACAGATGAAAAAGACTGACAATAATCAGGAAAGTTAAGAAATGTGATAGAAGTTCTATCGGCTGTGTCAGACAGCAATTAAACATGATATGTAAGCTGTGTCAAGGTTTACAGAAGTTATTTGATGTATCAGCGTTGTAAATAAAAGTGTGTTTTAATGTGATTGATGGAGTAATCAGTCACAGAATAAGTCACGTACGATTATCAGCTTGTAAAATCACTGGTCCTTTTATAACCCTTGAATCTGACCAAAATTCTTGAACAAACTGTCCGCTTTGTTTCTCTTACATATGCATGGCGCGATGTGCTGAATGCTGACAGATCGAAACTGATTAGTACTTATTACGCACATCAGTCAGAGCTGCCAAATTCATCACTCCTTCCATTTATTAAGCGCAAAGTTCAAATATTCAATGTATAATCCAGGTAATAAATTTAACTGCTTTCAAACATTCGGAGTATCGGTGTGAAAGTTTATATGACACACGGTGTAACTGAGTTCATTATTATGTAGACTACTTAACGCTTCATTTTAAAAGATAGGAAAACAGAAAGGGTAACGTTTCCTGAATTAGAATTAGTTAAATAGCAATGTGCACGCATGTTAATTTCGAACCTAAGAACTTGTTGCTTGAGATCTACATCGGCAGCAGAGGAATAGGGACTAAAAATTGCTTATTAATATATAAGCATTAAAAGTAATATTGCTTCAGAGCAACATTTTTAAATAAATAGTCTTACATTGTAACATGACGCGCTGTCGCCACGTTAGAAGGTGCATTTTTATTATATATGTCATAATGTTAGAGTATTTTACATAAATCTTGGGCGACCACCTAAATAGATTTTTGTTGTAATTTTATAAAGTACACAAGATTCCAAGTGAGGACTGTAATGAAATGGTGAACATACAGTGTATCTTGGTTAAGCGAATATTAAAGAATTATTGAGCTATGTAGGCTTGAAGCTAATCTGGTCTTCCCGAACTATGGCGACAAGAAGTCGCGGATTTGGGGTTTGCCGGACCACACACTCTGCTCCCTGGGGATGGGTGGTCAACAGAGTCACTCACCTGGCAGGAAATGCCTGCCGCCCGACACCCGAATGTGCTCTCACCCCGGTGAACTTAGCCGAATATGTCCGACCTCTGTGATATGAGCGGGGCAAATCACATATCGGGGATATCACGTGAGATTAGGTGCCGACCTGAAGATCCAATCCAAATGAGCGTATAACTTAAAATCCTGGGAATTTCTGTTATATGTGAGCTTCGAGACTACAAGGGGCGGAGCGAGAAGTTTCCTCGCGAGAGAGAAGAGCGACGAGCTTCAATTCGATCTTCGAGTCCAAGCTATGCGAGTCTAGTCTGAGGTTGACTTGGAAAGTTGACTTCTTTCGCCAACTGCTGCTGCCAGCTTGATGGAGAAAGCTTATCACGGCAACACAGCCGGTAATGCGATGACGCGCATTGTCAGTCCAGAGATGCCTGTAGCTGCCTCGTGAGATAGCCTCACATGCCGCTCCAGTCACCGCAGACATCAGACGCAGACCTACAATGGTAACTTATTACGACCAAGCCATCTGATTGTGCATTCCATGAAACAGAACCCTTAAACGACTTTGAGAGGATAGATCCATGTTCTCACTTTGTAATTGTATAAACCCCTGAGCTAGCGGCATAATTTGCCGGAACTAGTTATTTTCGAATGATATTGTTCATTCGTGGCGCCCATGATTGTCTTTTTAACTGTAAAATCTCAGTATTATGATGCCTTTGTCTGAGGTCGTCATAACTTGTATTTTTCATTGTTTCCAGTTGTCATTATTTCTTGCATTTTGATTTTGAGATATATTTAAAAGTAAATATACAATTGTTTGCTTGCTCATGACGGCTAATTGTTCCTCTGAGCGTTGCTTTTATGATTTTGCCATTTTGTGATTAATGTTAACGGTAAATTCGCTCAGACTTGTAATCGCCAGTGATAAGAAAATAAATGTCATATTGTGACAATTTTTCCTAAATTCCAACTAACGTCGAGATTCTTGCAAAATTAATAAATTTTCACTCCTTCATAAAAATTAAAATTAAAAATCTACAATTATTAATCATAAAAGTATGAAAGATAATTGTAACGTAGTTTGCCCACTAAGGCACCCACTACAACATCAAATAAGTGATAATAAACAATAGATCCATACATTTATTTTCCTTCACCAAATACACATGAATTTCTAATTCCCAAAGATTTTCTTGCTTGAACCGTATGTAAAAGGTTACTGAAATGATGGAGCCAATGTTGCCTAATGTTTCTAAAATCATAATTACGCTTTGTTGTATGATTCAGCATTGAGGTTTTTCGGTTAATCTGTTGTTTTACATCAGGTCATGTGTAGTTTTTAATATTTGGCTTTAACTATCTAAGCTAAATAAGACACTAACTACAAAATAATTATTGTTTGAACTCTTCATTGTTACTATCATTACAACAGAACAGGGAGAAATAAAGTCTTTATAATGTACTAATCACATTTTCATAACTGCTTCAAGCAGCTACTCTGCGACCAGTAATTCCATATTCTACTCGTGTATCATTTCTTATAATAGAGTTTCGTCATCCATTTCAAAGTAGCCTGCCGATTCATGTTTTTCTGTTTGATGCGGAAACGCTAAATGTAGGATTCCATGTCACGCTGAAAACTTAATTAAATCAGCGATACGTTATATATATTTTATAAAATGTTTGGTTGTGGCTATTATACCATGCAGTCATTTCGATATATGTTGGGTTAAGTCGCTGAATCAAGTGACAAACGATTCACTCGTGTAAATGACCCACGCCGGAATCGAAGCGGCACCTCGGCTACTACTGCTTCATCGCTTCGAGTCAATATTCAGGCAACGCATTAGTCTTTTAAATGAGGTTCTTCGTGTGACCGAAAGGAATAAATTGACGGGTATTACATAGCGCTGACACGAAGGCCAAACGAAAAGCCCTCCACAGCCCATCAATCAGTTCCCAACATCGGTTTCAGATAACCTCTTACATCAGCACCGAGGCTGGACCTGGGCCCCTTACAAGAACCAGGGAAAATATTGCACGAGTTAAGAGAAATTTTCTTCAAAAAACATTCAATAAATCAGAGGATTTGGATCTCATCCAGGCAACCAGTAACGTCTAAAAGACAGCTACACCGAACCCCTTAATCTCATAACTTTATGTTAGTGGAAAAATATTCATAGAATGATTTACTCATGTTTGATGAATATCTGTACGCCAGTCTTATAGAGTAGTCTGCTACTAATGAAGTAAAGTTCGGCATAGCCAAAAAAATTTCTACCCAATGTTTAATTTTTACGATTATGGAACGCTGGATGTCAAGAAATTATTATTAAAGGATGATTATACAGTGTTAACCGATAATAAATAAAATTCAGGCAAATACTATAATGAATGAAACTATTCTCAAGAAATAGAAAGTTGTTTAGGTCCCCCTTATCAGACAGGTATCATTATTAAACATAGTTTAAATTCTAATTGTTCTGATGATTAATAACTTTTTTAAATGAAAATATTTCTTTTCATGACAAGCAACGGTGTTGCAACAAATATAAAACAAGGTAACCAGTTTTGTTAAATTAAATGGTAATACTACTCATAGATTTCTTTATACTTATGCTTATACCGTTGTAATGTATTAGAACTGAAAATCATTTTTTACTCCATAATTGATTGAAATGCTTAGATCATAAAATTTCTTATTAAAAATTGCAAAAGAAATACAGTAAGGTGTTTTATTTAGTTTTATCCAGAATCATAATAAATTTTATCGTTTGACAAGCTATTTAATCTCCTGCTGCTTCCCATTATAACCTTCGATACTCAGAGGGATAGACGTAATCATTTAGTTCTTACATTTGTAATGGAATACAGAATGTGTCACTGGAACATTTTGATACTGTGCTATGTAGTTCGTAGTTTTCTGAGTCGGGGTTCATCAGATGTGGAGCATCTCACGGTTTTATATTGGATCTACTATTGTTTTTGATATATATATATATATATAAATGATCTACATTGTTTTTAAAATGAATACTAAAAAGTTGTCCTTTTTGCAAGTGACACTAGCATAGGAATTAAAAAAATACTCCAGATTTCCCCACTGAACATATTACAGATAATGTCTTTGCTCGTATTAGTAATTGCTCATCCATAAGGCTCAATTCCCAATATCCTCTCCAAACTTAACATGCAGCAGTAAGCGATTATGCGGCAGCTTAGATTCCTCAGACTAAAAGACAATAACAGATCTCTAAATATTGTTTAAACGTGATGATTGTTCTCTTAAAGAAAATTGTCCGGTTCTGTGAGTTATTCTTTATGTTCTACTACTGTTTCAAGAAATCTGAGGGTGATTAAAGTAAAGAATAACAACGACATTATAGTGTCTTTTGTTGAAAACTCAGCACAAAAATGACCAAAGGATATTAATATGGAGATAAGCTGTAAATTTGAAATATTTTTTTTTTTTTTTTCAAACTGTAGATGGGAGGATGGATGCAGAAAAACATTTTAAACTTTTGTTCATAAGATGATAATAGTAGGAGCCTAAAGTAAATATTATAATGGTAATTGTTATGTACGTTATGTGCTTTTCCCAGAGTTTTATCAGAACATGTCCTTTCTACGATAATTATGTCTATGAAGTGGATGTAGTAAAAAGAGCCTCTTGATACTGGAGAGATTTATTTATGACATGATTTAAGGACTCAGATTTAACTATTAACAACTGATTTTACTTGTAGTTAGTTGTGTTGTTTGTGAGCAGGAAACTTATACCTAAGGCAGTCACTGGATCAACATTGTGAAAGAGAAGAGAGGTTCTATAAGAAATACTGGATAGTTGATTGCATTCTGCATTTCCTTCATGAAATGGGACGGACTGTAATTCTACTGGTGCTCCTTGATGATCCACCGCTACTGTGATGATCTCAGTGCTTCATCACATGTTTATTTTAGAAGGCCGTGAATGTGTTTCTCTGGACGCCAGAGAAGGTATACATAACAAAGGCGATACATCTCTCTGGACGTGGAAGAAATGAATGGATGTTCGAGTTAAACTTTTTTTTTGAGAGCTGAAAATTCTTTTTTTGAAGGTGGCTATCAATGTTGTATTTGTGTTAATCCCATCAGAGAAGCAGTCGTCAGCAATGGTAATATACATCATAATATAGTGACTGACTTTCTCTGCCAATAGACCTAAATGAGAACGAGCTGTGGACTTTATTTCATACATAAAAGACAGAAATAATTGCTTATATCTTCGAATAGATTGTGTTTTCTTTATTAATTAAATAATATCAAAAGAATTGTAAGGTATAATACTGTGATTTATGTTTATTTTCCTTTGTTTCAAATATAAATTAAATGCTCTTTAAATATTAAAGTGGCTGACCATTTCATTGCAAATATAAATTAAATGCTCTTTCAATATTAAAATGGTTGACCATTTCACTACCAGTGCAGAATCTTGAAGAGCCACCTTGTCTGCTGGGTACAGGTTTGATTGTAAGAGATCGACAGATTATTACCTTTCTGACTTGTTCTTCATTGGCAAATTGCAAGTGATGAGGTTATGACTAATTGCCTTGACGATCTTTTTGGGGAGTCGATACATCAACTTTTCGAAGTTCGTTGATCGACAATTCCACGCTTACTCTTGGAGTACAGACAATGGGACGGATGCGAAATTTTTTTCTTGCTTGCAAAGTTACCGGTACAGAAAACGGATTTTTCTGTTGACAATATATCCCTTCTTTAGCGTCTCCTCTGCGCAACTGATGGGAGAATATAACGTAAACAATCGGTTTTGTACATGATGCCTCGAGGCAATGAAAAATGTTCCGTTATGAGATGTCTTTAACTCTTTTTGTAGTGATCCTTGGTATGAAGTTTCACTTATTTTAATTATTTAAAAATTGATTTAAAGCCGCCATTCCAAAAATAGGAACAATAAGGTGGCAGAGTTCTGTCTTAGAATTGAACACTAGAATGAACGAATATATTTAAAACAATTCTGTTTTAATATAGCAATATAAAAACACTTTTTATTGTATCTTGAACAAAACTGACATCATATAATTTGTTTTTAAATCGTTAATACAGAATTTACAGGTATGATTGAATACATTTGATCACGGAGTTCTGTATCAGAAGGGCAGTGATAAGATAATCGTTCATTTAAACCAACATCAGAGGTTATTTCGATGAAACTGATTATTCATTACTAAACATTGTTCCACAGCTAGCTCACCGAAGAATTGAATATTAGTTGGGGAAACTCACTGCTTGCAAGTTCTCACCGTGAGGAATCACTCTGGCAGCGAATGTAACTTATAACACCGCACGCGGGATATTACATTACCAATAATCATTGTCGTTGTTGCACAGCTGTATACCGTGTGCGCTATGATCACTGATGCGTACCAAATATTTTGAAGAAAAATCCTTGTCTCGTCTTCCCTTCTTGGTCTCATGTACCTGTATGTCTGCTCCCCTTGTTGTTTTCTGTACCATCCCCCTGCAGGCGACCACCCCTCCCTCTCGTCGACATGCGAACAGAAGAGACTCGAAAAGTCAAAGCGCACAATAATTCCTTGCGTCTTAGTTGAGTTTCGTTCAAAATTCGTATACGGTGCTCTGTAATAATATCACCCTCATTCGCTCTTGCAGACCTGTCCTGCCACCTTGAGGTCAAGAGGAGGCCACTCTTTGACCACAAGTCATTCCCTGGTCCAAGTCAGTTCTACTGTACACAACCCGGCACACAGGATTCACGGTGCCGAGTAGTTCTACAACTCGAAGCTCGTGAATTCATTTGCCTTGAATATCATTGTCTCGTCTAATAAAACAGGTGGTGTTGAATGTGATCACGACAATTACATTAATTATATTACTAGTTACACGTTGTTTGGTGTTTTTATAAGGAACATGTCTGGTTTTTTCTTGATTCTGTGAGGTATGATCATAACATTACATAACCCTGTTGCTACCGGGTCAGTTGACCACTTTTACGTTGTAATATAAATGGCTTACCTGGGTTATCAGGGGTTGATTTCATTACTGTTAATTAATTTTGGGCGCCTTTTAAAATTAATTTGAAGATTGTATAAACAGGGTTAACTTTCCTTTTAGATATCGATAACAGATTCATAATGTAACAGTTTATTATTTCAATTACAGCTGAATATATCTGGCACATGTAACGTTAAAAAAAAAAAAAAAAAAAACCCATCATATGGAAATCCGTGATTAGCAAATTGTCAACCGAATTAAATTTCTGCTAGCTCAAAAGTATATGTTTGGCAAATGAGTTTCTCTACCTCTGAAATCACTTTGCGAGTCGTTTTATGGGTGTCTACGGAATGAACTGGAAGCTTCCAGAAAGCTAGTCACTAACTGTTGTGTTTGCCAGACGGTCCACGTGGTATTGACGATATCACCATTTTCGATGCACTGTATAGTTACTATCTACAACTAATATCCGGAGTCCAACTTGAGACTTAGAAACTGCCTAATCATTAATAGAACTCATCGAGACTTTAGACATTGCGCGTCGCTATGAATCCATTACTATCACTTGTCAGAGCGGGTCGCTATGTTCTCTTCAGCTCCCACGCACAACATGTCCTCTCTCGGGGTGCAGAACGTGTCGCTCCTCTCTGCTCAACACTCCTTTTTCGTAGTCACCGTTTTCTTCTCGTCGGAATTTCCCTTGAAAACATGCAAAATAGAGCCTTCTGTTAAAACAAAATATAGATATTCGGTGTTCATTGGACAGTCACTCCACAGTTTATCACGCCATTTTCGGAGCATGTACGGAACAGCACGATCATTTCACCAAAGATGCTTGTGTCCTACCTCCGTTGTATCCCAGCTGATTCGATCGCATAACCGTTGCTGTCCATCTTTTCAAGGTTTCCGCGTACTTGGTCCCCTAATGGTATTGGACCCACACGCATCCCCTTAAGAGGTGTTTGTTCTGTTTCTGACAGCTGCCTCTGTTTGCAACCCTTTCACTTATTCTTATTTGCTGAATATTTTCACGCGGTACACCAAACGTGTCTCGGATCACATCTGTTACAATGATAACACTGTTATCTTCAGCAAGCGGGAAGGGACGGGACGACTACTCAACAACACGCCATGGGAACAGGCCGGTCCCTGCTAGCGGGGACGAGACGCAGCTACCCACTCTGTGTCGGTAAACATCACAGGCGTGCATAGTGGAGCGCTGTTGTCATCAGTTTGCAGCAGCGGTGCCCACCCCTTCTGTTGCTGTAAAGTTGTAAAGTGCTCTGTGCCAAACGACACTAGGCAACGTGGTTGGGACGTGGCGGCGAGGTAAGCGAGGGCTAACCTGCGGCGCGTGCTCGTCCCTACACTTCAGCTAATGAGGTCCCGCCTTCGTTACAAGACGTCGTGGGAACGCGGCTTTAGGGGGTCCCATTAATTACTTGAGCACAAAATAGGGGGAGGGGAGGAAGGGGTCCAGCAAAATCACGTTTAAAGGGAGGGGGGCAATAAAAATCACGCATCAACTATTTATTTCAGATTGCCGCCCTTCAAACCGTAGTTAAATTTTTTTTAAAAAATCTCACGTTCGGCGAGAGGAGTCCAAATTTGAGAAAAAAACACCTCACGTAATTAATACAAATCCTCTTACTAGTTTCCTGCAATTCGCTGACAGTTTACTTGTCAACGTTATTCCGTTATTTTTTCGTCATACAAAAAATTACATCACCCGCATGAAGCTGTGTTCCCGGTGCTGTGAACGACAGAGGATTCTCCGTTAATTTATTATCGGCAGTGTCCAGCCTGTGTCGCGGTGGCCCTCTTCCGTCAGACTGCAGTATGAATGGAAACGAAGGTCGGAGTGTGTAATGTTTTATGGCTGCTGGCCGTGTTCCCACAGCCCGGCGGGCGGTGGCCAATGGCAAGCGGCTATTTGTCAGTCCCGACATTCCGCGAGCGGCGCAGCCCACCAATAAATTAACGTGACGCATACCACAGCAGACAGAGGAGGCTGCCGCAAAGAGCCTGCCACCAGATTCTACACAACTCCTACCTAACTCCACCAGCTCACTGTAGAGATGATATGCTAGGTGCTTAATAAATGGTAACATCCTTACATCGTGATCACCAAGCTCACACAAAAGGTTAAGCAGTCCACGCTATGAGACAAAAGACTCACCTACAACAATTTTTTTTTAGGATTTTACACCTCGTCATCGTTGAAATTAGCGGTAGGAGACGATTCGGGACAAAGAACGGAAATGGCCTTTTGAAGGATCCATCTTGACATTCACATGGAGTGATTTTATAAATCATTGAAAACCGAAATCTAAATGATCGGGCAGCGGTTTGAATCCACTTCCTGCTGAATTCTTTTCCACCGGACTTTCTGATTGTGAAGTGATTTGTCTTTGTCCGGTTACTACATGCGACCGAACATAAAATTTCTGGCTTATTAAAAAATTCTAACAGTCAGTGGTTTCTCAGGTGTAAAGTAAGTAAGCAAGGTCGCCACATCTCGCCCCTTATTCCCTCACCCGACTACGTAAATCAACGGTCCATGTTCAAAAGTTTACGACAGTTATTCGCATATCTGTCATCGTGAAGCGATGGATCTATTGTTTCAGTTACCTGCACTATGTCGAAGACAGATCGTCGTGTTCGTTTTGCCCTCGCGGAATTAAAGAACGAATAGTGTTACTAATTTGTACGTTATAAATATATAATGAGTGAGTCTCCAAAGAAAATACAGAAACGTTAATGTCGCTTCAGAGACGAGTGGTGGTCAAATGAAGGCGTAAGAAAAACAATTGCAAAGCATGTGTAAAATTAGTTTTACTGTGAAAATTGATGTCATATAGGCAGTGAAACACGGTTTCTTCCATAGATGTTTTTGTTAAATAACTGTGTACTCTTTCGTGGCGACATCACTGTAGAAAAACTGCTCGGGATTCTAACCAGAGAAGTTTTTATAAGAGGTTTTTGCTGCTTTTTAGTTCGCGATTGTTATAACAATTATTTGTAAGAATAATAAAAAATAATAATTCCCTGTAAATTTTACGTTTTATAACATATAACCCCCCCCCCTCCCTTTTTCCTTAGAGGGCTTATTGCCCTGTTGTGACATTTGAAAAGTCCGCAACCTAGTCACGCACCAAAGGCGGTCGACATCTACAACCTTCTTACTTTTTTAGGAACATAACGTCTTCTACACAGTTCAGTCTTATCCCTCAACGAACAGATTTCAAGTTAACAATCATGGTTCTACATCGAACCTACATCCATAATCTGCAATTCATAAATGTTGTTGGTGGTAGGGATTAAAAGAACCAAAGCTAATGCCTGTTGTGTGCATTTCAATTCCTAATATCACTAGGGATAAAAGAATACGTATAAGCATCAGTAAGACATCTTATTTCTCTAATCTTATCTGTTCTTCATTCTATGATATTCGTATATTCATCAATAAATTCAAACGAAACTTACTTCGTCTGTCAGCCAGATTATCCAACCACAAGCTACATATCAATTCGGTTAAAGCTTTCGTAAGGATTGTAGCAAGCAGTCACGAATTGAGCGGCTCTTCTGTGTGCTTTATTTATCTTGTCAATCAATCCCTTGCAATACGGAACCAAGCTCCATAACAGTAATCCAAATGTGGACGCACGAGACGCCCTATCATCTTTGTATGAGCATTACAATTCTTCAAAATATGACCTATGACTTGCAACTCCGAAATAGTTTTGCCAACGACGGAAGTTAAGTATATTACCCATTTCATGTTGCTTTATATTATTACGCATAATTACTTCAGCTAAAAAACCATGTCAATACCTTAACTTTGTCCTCGTGAACAAACGGATGTTTTTTGTTTCACAAACAATGGTACTAAATGATTGGGATTTATACTTCCCTACGAGATGAACCAAACAAGTGGCATGTGTTGTATTAATATTGGCATTTTTAATTACTTACACCCAGTATTTAATTCTATTATGAAACGATTTTAATATGTAGATGAAAACGCTTTGTCGCTCTCAATGAGATTTACGCGAAACAACAGAGTTTAATTAATTAAATTCAACCATTTCGTTGCTGCAGTGAAAAATTAATTTCTGGTTTTCGAATACAATAATTGCTTTATAAATCCTATTATTCGTAACACAAAATGGCGTTTCAACTTTTAAAATAAATATCTATCTTAACAGTCCCTTATTATTAGTATTTTATTACTTTTTGGTATTATTTGTTACTTGTATTCAATTTAGTCCCGGTTACGAGGGATCATGCCTCAGGTAGTATAGATACGAATGTGATATATACTAGATGCACAGGAGAAACCATTATTTAATAATGATATGCACAAGAATTATTCCAACATTACTTAGATTCCTTTATTTTAAAAAAAAATTGAAACTTCTGAAGGTACTACTTTTAACAGATGTATACCAGTTAAATAAAACTTCTGTAATGTATATGAAGCAACTGCAATTAATAAATCCATTCCGCTATATTTTCATTGACCATTAGCTGGTTCATAATCTGAGATAGTTTATTATATAGGTATCCCTATGTTGATAAAAATGTGTTGATGTTTTATTGGAGTTATTCATGTTTCTCAATTTCCTATATAGCACATGGTTATTTCATTTAAAAATGATTTTTTCAGAGGAGCGTGGTGGGTGAGCGGCAACGCTCTGTTCTCGCATTCGGGAGGACGCTGGTTCGAATTCCCGTCTGGCAATCCAGATTTCGTTTTCAGTGGTTTCTCCGAAATCACTCCAGATGCTGGGATGGCTCCTTTATAAGGTCACAACCGAATTGCTTCCAGTACCTTGTGCCAAGTCGTTTCTCACCTGATGCCGGAATCGAAAAGGCGTAAAATAATATTAAAAAAACATGTTTTTTGTGCTGTCTTACTGCGTTCAGATCGGCCGCCAAATTATGTACTATCGCATAGGTATGCACTGACGACTGAGGGACTTCATGCCACGACCGCTAGATACCAGTAGCAATACCCTGAAGTGAAACTTTTTTGACACTTTGTAGGATTTTCTCGCGTTTATTCTGCTTTGATTCTTCGTTTAGATGTTGGCACAATTTATCAGATTAGCTAAATGTCATGGTCGCCGAGGAACACAACTATAGTCTTATTCTACTATAAGTATAATGAAAATGGAACTTTAATATGTTTACACAGTTAAAACATTTTTAATGGTAGCTATTTGCCAACACCAAGACTACATCACTAACAAATCTGATTTCTTGTTCGATCGATGCAAGCTCTCCTTAAATACGCTTGTAGAAAGGATTTGCATATCTAATCCCTTCGTATATGTCTTAAAATACTCCTTCATGCTCTAAAGAATCATACAAATCCTCACGGATATCGCTTTTGTGACGAATACAATAACGTGAGTAATTTCTTCAGCCCTTAAAACAAGCTTAGCAGCCAAGCACATTAGTAGACTAACTTGTTGCTACAGAAACCCAACATTCATTCTAAGAGTAATTAACCCGGCTTTTAGCCAAGGAAGCCCAAATTCAAGAATACTAACATCCTGAATGTGATTAAAAAACAATATATTTCCAGGATATCATGTAAGTTATCGTACAACTTGAGTACGAAGGAGAATTGTGAGGAGGAAATAAGCTTGATATACTAATAAAATGTTATCTATTACAAATCAGAAGACGAATTTTTTAAAATCATCCTATAACCGACGGTCCAGCTTAGGCTATATTACACAACAATAAGCAAACCTGCTACATTTAGCATGTCAAGATAATGTATAAGTCTGAAATAGCACTACAGATTCTCACTTTTACACGTGCCGTGACATATTTGCTATTTTTTCTTCCTGTTCGGATTTTTTTTTTTTTTACTGTTTAACGTCTTTTAACAGCGATGTTTTTAGAGACGGGAAAGGATGGGGGCAAGGAATGGGATGGAATTCGGCCATGGCCTTTTTGAAGGAAGCATCCCGGCATTTGCCTGGAGTGATTTGGGAAACTATGGAAATTCCAAATCTGGATGCCCGGACGGGGATTCGAACCGCCGTCCTCCCGAACACTTCGATCATACATCATCACTTAGACGTATCATCAAGGGCAAGAAACAAATGCTTAATTTAATGTAATATAAGTGTAATATTTATTTGATATTCGTTCCACTCTTACAACTCGGAGAATAATGTAACAGGAGAGAGTACAAAGCAAACCCATTCAAATTTTCAAAACTTTTCAGGCTCATTAGGTAACTGTTCTTTTGTTATAAATCTCCTCTGAGACACATCAAAGAGAATGTCTAATTACTGCTGCGTTGTTACTGCGGCGAAAGAAGAATTTTTAGGCGAATAACACTGCGATTCGAGCAAATGAGCCCTAGGCTGCAACATCCCAACGTTATATAATAGTACATTCAATTGTCATCATCTTAGATTTATCGTAAATTCTGTTCTGTTATTCCGCAAATCAAAACTTGCACTACTTGTTTCATTCAAATCTTTCTTGGAATATTCTTATGCGAACGTTATTATGAAACATGAAATCAGTGAAATAGGATGATATAGCCAGAGTTAATTCTAAACGCGTTACTATTCAATTCTTTTGGTATTCCAACCATTATTACTTTAATTCAAAATGTGAGATACTGCTTGAGTTTTTAGGATAGGCTTGTCAACAATTTCGAAAAGTCTACAATTGCACTTACTTACTTCAGCTGCATGATGTTATAACATTTTCCTCAACGAGCATCTTGGGAAAAAATACTTATGCTCCATCTATTGACTTTTAGCATAAAAATAATTAGGTTTTTTACCTTGTTTTACCATCTTTGTCTGGGTTGCGTGCACATTTTGCGTCCTTATTATTTTTTTACAAAAACTAATGTAACACCCTCTCCCCATACTGTTTGTACTTGTTTTCCTCTTGTGAGGAAAAAATACATATCCTTCTGTTCCCTTTAATTGCTGGTCCATATTTAGCAGCCCACTTTCGCCACTACAAGATATCGAGCGTGGTGGGAGAGCGCTAACCCTCTGGCCTCAAATTCAGGAGGACGCGGGTTCGGTCCAGATTTCGGTTTTCTTTGGTTCCCCGTAATCACTTCAGGTGAATGTCGGGATGGTTCCTTCAAAAAGCCATGACTGAATTCCTTCCAGTTCCTTGTCCTCAATCTTCTTCCACCTCTAACGACCTGGAGGTGACGAGGCATAGAGCCATAAGCATATAAAGAAGACTTTCAAACAGATGACTGTTCAGAAGACCTATTAATCTATAAGCAGAAACAAAAATTGACTTCCCCGTAATCGATGATAAAGGACGATGTAGGAACTAGTTGGCTAACGTAGTGCATGGAAAGCGATGATGATAAGAAGTTAGTTTCCCTTGCTACGTAATAAAGGAAAAGCAGTTCTGCTGTTTCGAAGGTACCAAAACTTTTTGACGTTGCTCTCTCTTGCTCCTTCGCCTCAAAAATAATTTTTGTACAAAAATTGGTTTATTTGATATGAAGAAAAGAAGTAAAATGTTCTCTGCCGAGTATTAAGGGAAATAAAAAATTAAAACCTTTGGAATAAACGTATGCGTAAACTTATTTGTGGTAGCATGAGAGGTTGGATTTAGCTGTGTTGCACGAATATTCCATTTGGACGCTGTGCACGGGATGAGATGCTAAACGTATTGCCAGCGACATCAAACGAGCCGGACTGGGTCCCAGCAGGAAGCAGCCCGGGCGCATCCAAACGACGGCTTAAGCGGACCCCAGCGTGTGGGAGTGGAAATCTGGGGCCGCGACTCGCAGAAAACACACTCACGTGACGGGGATGCTGCATTACATTCAATATACTTTCCCACCAGCGAGAGTTGGGGGGGAGCATCTTTTACGATGGGTTACGGCTCATACATATCAACAAACCAGAGGATTGAAGCGGCATGCTTCCGAACAACCAAATATATCTTAATACTTGCACGGCATAGAGGGAAATAATGTTATAGTGCTAACAGCAAGCGCCGCCTAATTTAGACGTGTTCTTGATATCTACATAACAAACCAAGAATACGAGATTCCATTTAATGTCTAATACGACTGACGGTACACACAGATCAAGTTCTCTGCTCCCTCCTTTTTTTAATCGATTTTAATTTTTTCTTGGTCCATCGTTATGCCAAACTGAGGAGCGCGATTGAATTTATTTACTAGATGTATTTTTCTTCTTTTTACAAAATCTTTTCCTCCTCTCGCTGAGCTCTTTCATACGTTCCTCCGTCTGGGTGTTCCTTCTTCTGATATACGATTTACTGGAAAATTGAAGCTGGTTGACCAGAATACTGAAATTGTAACTCTCTTGTTTGATATCATCTCTGATTCCAATTTCCTGGAGGTCCTTTTCGATTTTAAGTAGTCAATTATTTTTAGTTTTCATTGAAATGGTCATGGTGTGAATTCTCTTGGTCAGTCGGTTGTTATTCATCATGATGATACGGCCGTAGAATTTAATTCGTCTTTTCCCGAATGTGTATAAAATTTTTTGAGAATGCTGATGTAGTTCATGTGATTTCATTTTCATCAAAATTCCTTTTCTACAAACTGGGACCAAGATTTTTTGCTTTTAAATATCTGTAATCAATAAACTACCCTCAGTATTCAAAATTTCAGATGCGTATAATGCCGATTTTTATTTATTTAAGTTCATAAATTAATAAATTACAATATACAAAACTCTAATATTCTTATTCAGTTATTGACTGTCGGTACAGTCACTTTGTCTTTCCAGAATCTTTTGTATTTAACGCTAAGCATAACATAATTACTATTACGACTTGAAAAAAATAATAAAGTTGGAGGAAAATTGATTAGAATGGCATAAAAAACGAAGGGAGCATCCGTTCCAGCAAAATTCGAATTGTATTTGAGAAACAGCTTCCGACTCCAAGTTAAGCTTTAGGTTTCTTATATGAACTAACCGTTCTAAATGCAATATTCATTGGCTTTGCATGCTACCTACGTGGAGGTCAACATGACTCTCGTTTCTGCTGATTTCTACAGTAAACGTATTTCCGCGTTACATCAACTTTGTTGTAAGTGCTCCAATTGTTGTGTTTGAGTCGAAGCTGCCTTTAATTCTTTATTTTATTTAATAATTTATCCAGCCATCAACTTTAGTTAATTTCAGCGCATATTTTCTTCAACGTAGTTGGAAGCGACTCATTCAACACATCACTGAACAGTTTTTTCGATAGTACAAAATTGAGTTCAGCTTACACCAACCTACAGGGAAACGATGCAATATTTCACTACACTATAGCCCTTCTTACAGAGCGATATTTTGGTGCGACACTTACTTGCTATTAGGCCCATAACTACGTTTAGCTTCAAATAAGATACCTCGAGATACTGAAATCAACTTCATTCTCAAATATTTTCATAGCAAAGTGGTTTGTAAGAGTTTTGTGTGTTACATGATGTAATTGATTTGTTGCTTGTTACCTTTCCTATATACTTTGATGGATCCCTAACAATTTAAATCACTTAATTCTTTGATAAAGTTCCGTTGACAAACAATTATGTGGGTCAGCGTTTCGCATTTAGTTTTTTCCGGGTACCACTTCAAGAATGAGCTCAACCTCACGTACCCCTTATGCTTGTGCCGCTGCGTTCATCCCAGTCGAGTTCTTCGCACAACCACAGCCTCACAGTAATATAATTTAGATACACAGTTTGACTGTCTTAAAATATATTTGTCGATAGTAATGTTCGCGTATTTTTTTAAAAATTATCTTAGTGATTACGTTAGTCAAAAGATTACCGTGCGTACCTCTTGAAGCTCCCTTACGTACCCTTGGGGTACGCGTACCTCTGATGTAAATGATTCCAACAATAATACAGTTCACCAGCGCGAAGGTAGACAGTATTTTAGTGAAACCTCTGTAATTCGGTTTGACAATGTTGTAAATTCGTAGCAACTACACGTATACGGAGGCTATGGAAGAAAATTATTGTGATTACTGTAATTCCAGAATAGTGATTTGTGTTAAACTCGAAGCTATGGGTGCTGTCAGTTCGCCTTGGAATATAATTTGCTCTTGGCAGCAATATCTATTTCCACACACCTCAATCCCTTTACAACAACAATGTGACATTTTTTAAATATCTGGCGGATATAGCAATTGAAGTTTTCCCATAAAATGGTTCTCTTTCATACTATTATAATAGTATTTTTCAAGGACCAAGATCAGTTACGAATTCGCTGTTTTAAAGTTGGCAACAAACTTGGATTTTGACTTAAATGTAACACTCTATATTCCTAATGTAGCGTGTGGCGGGTCTGGGCTTATTACTTTACAAAAAAACATATGAATTTAATTCTTAATCTCAGGGAAAATTTAATTAAAGTTATTTCAATTGAGAACAGGTTCGTAATCAATTACAATGCATGACATCATTATTCATCAATAAAACTTCCATAACCTGGACATTTATTCAGGTTAAAATTTACATATGAACTGAACATATCATTTCGGTCATCACTGAAATATTTACAAGATATAAACAAACTGAATAATCAAAAGGACAAAGGCACGTCATTGTTTTTGTTGTAATCACGAAGTTATTTTAATTTATGCTCCGGCTAAAAACTCATTGGGTTTCGGCAGATTGAAACTGTTATATGCAAGTTTCCTTGCCAGGGTCGCTATTTGGGTGAGAGAGTGACTTCGAATATTAGTGCACTTTCCTAATGAAGGTGTTTACCGTGAGTCAGCACAGGGGAAGATACACCAGCACCTGTCTTCACATGAACCACTTCCAATCACACTTATGACTTTGTACGGGTCGCCTCTTGCCGGCTCTCCGCTCGCTTCAATGACCTCTCGTCTCGAGATCTGCCGAATGAGTCCCTCTTGCCCTCATCGCCGCTCACTTCCACAGCTCGGGGAGACCCACGGACGTCGGTCCAGCCAATCCAGTCCCTTCTCTCTCCCTGCCATCTCCGGAAAGGTCCAGACATGAAAAAATATGTTTTAAATAGAATAGTAACGGATTTTATATTGGAGGATCACTGTCCTTCCCACATACACACTCACACACACACTACCTCTCTTCATTCAGGCTCCCCTGATTGGCCGCGAGTTTAAGTTTCTGGGAATTGCATGTTATCGGCACTTCCTCGGTTTTTCATTGTTCGAGAAACACGCCGTATCTGCATTTCGCAACGGTCTGTCTTCATAAATTGTCGCGACTGCACAAATGAGTGTTGGAGCCACATAAATTTCGTTCTTAAGGAGATGTTCCACACAGCCTTTTACCAGTTGAAAGTGAGGAGGGTCACTTCTTGTTAGGGGCTCAACGCCCCGCCGGTTTCCTGGAAGTTGGATCAGGTAGGTAGCTAACCCGCTTGTTCACCGTGTCGCTGGCAGTTTACGTCAGCACAGAATAATTGTTACCTGCTGCTCATAACCACACTAAACAGATCATGTAATCGTAATTTTCTCATACCATTACACTAATAGAAAAAAAAAATTCGTAATGATACAATTTCTATCGTCAAATTCCCATATTTGTTGCAAAGTACCACTCTTGATACCACATAATTCATGCTAGAAAATGAGGGAGCTATAGTAAAACTGGCATAAAAACTCTTATTGTTCAAGGAATATTTTATCTAAACCAGTTCGTTGACATAAGTCTGCATCACTGGTGATACAATTTCCCTTCCCGTATCCTGTGTGAGTTTATTATAATGAGACACCAGGGAGGAAAAAATTACAAGTTACAGTCTATCGCTTCTCTATCGATCATCAGCAAGCAACAGTGACTGACAAGAGAGATAATCTCCCATCAGAGATCAAATACAACAGTCACCGTTGTACGCATCAAGGGAGTGAAATTAGGGAACAGAGCCTGAAGCGAGCAGCACGCCGCGCCGCGCTGGGTAACTTGCTAATGACTTGGCCCTAATCGCTAATTAGGCTCTGTTCCTGTTGTGTCTGGCTCTAGAGGGACTCTTCGCTCCTTGGGATAATAGCTTTAGCGGAATATCCATCAAGGTAATCACATGTACACGTCAAAAGTTCATATCCTTCTGTAGAGTAAATATCTGATTTGGTAGCGACAGAGGAGTTGCAGAGTGACTTTTTGCATAGTTGGGTGTAACGCTGAGGAAAGGCTCAGTTGAGTTCCAGAGCGTTTAACGCTGTCCTAAGGCCATATGTCGGTTTTTCATATAACTATCCAGTAATGTTTCTTCGATCCGAAAAGATGGCATTGGAATATCAATACAGTTACCACCATTTGAATGCAGCGAGCATGCAAGTGACACACAAGAAGACATGTAGCAAAAATAATTAGTGGAGATAAATTTAAATAAAATAAAAGACTTTGAAAACCTGTGTCATCAATGCAGAGAAAGAAAAAGTGTATTGCATGAAACATTCATTAATCACAACCAAAGCTGGCAATGTTTTTGGTCGTTCAATAAACTATCATATAAATACGGCAGGTATTTCTAAGGATTATACAAATACAGTCTGTACTTCTGCAAATAATTGTAACAATGATTCAACTTCCCTTAATAAAATAGCATTTGCGTAACACGGGAAAATAACAAAATGAAAATCGAATATATTATACAGTAGAACCTTGGTAAGTCGAACGTCGATAAGTCTAAACCCTCTACAACTTGAAAGAAACCATTGTTCCGTTCCCTTCAAGCCCCAAAGCCACCATTACTCTAATTCTGAGACCTCGATAAGTAAAAATAATCAACATTTCCTTTCAAGATATTTCAGTGTATATTTTCCCTCTATAACTCGAAAAAAAATATATTTGACCTCTGTATCTCGAACATATCAACTGTAGGATTTTAAATTAATAACCTCTATATCTCGAAGCCAAAATAAGTAAGGTACCGACTTCTAGAATACTACCAACAATACTTTCGTAGAAATAATTGACAAGAAAATGGCTAAAGAAAAATTTCTATTGTTCATTCATAATTGTACTGCACATAAGGATATAAATGAAAACAGTTAAAATTCAATACAACATTAAAATTGCATCTAACGGACCAAGCCATCATTAAAAGCTTCAAGTAATAGTACCGAAAGGAACCAGTCAAGAACATATTTGATAATACGGAACAGAACACGAGTTCCACTATCGACGTGTTGCAAGCCATCTGAATGACTAATGAAGCACGGCGAAATGTATTGGTATCCGACACAGGAATATCTTTTGAGGACTTTGTATCACTGCTGGATCGTTATCTGACGGCGAATTCAGGGATTCAGTTGCTCCAAAAGCCGAAATTAATGAGGTAGATGACATGAAACACTCAAGTAATGCACAACACGTTTCGATGGTTTTAAGCAGAGAGAAGAGCAGTATTATACCCGTTAAGGAATTAAATAGAGCAATCCAGCAATGCAGAAGACAAAATATTTTCTGCTCTGTATACTACAGGGCGTTCGCCGGGAAACGCAACCCACTGTTAGCGCTACAAGGAAGAAACTGCTCCCGGCGAGCGAGCGCTCAGTTTCCGGCATTGTTCGACCGTCGGCCGCGGACTATTTCATAATAATTACGCTTCATAAACTTCATAAACTTGTGTGCTAAGCATTTAAATGTGACGTAATTCATTAGCTTACTTTATAAAAGATGCTGGAAGTTTTGACCCTCTTGTGTAATGCACATTTCACATCTTCTGAACATATTTCGAGACACACGCTGCCCTAACTGACTTAATGATTTTTTGGGTGACTGTTCTAGTCGAAAAGCGATATCGTCAATTTTCTCCTCTGTGAGAATACGGTTGACCGACAGTCTCTTTTTGTTAAAAAATGAACCCGTTTCTCTTACTTTTTTAACCAGACGCAGAATTGTTGATTTAGCTGGCAGTAAAGCGCCAGGAAATTCGCGACGAAATTTACTGCGACACTTTTTAAACGACTTCTTCTTCACATATGTATCGTAGAGAAATATTCTTTGTTGCAAACTGTAACATACCATAATTTTACTCATACTCAAACACGGTACAGATTAATAAGAGTATGAAGCCCCAAACCAGCCAAACCGCAAAGAAACGTTTATTCACAACACTGATTAATAAGAGACTGAAGTCACAAACTATCTACAATGCAAAGAAACCGTTCTTAACAATGTAAGGGTCACTGCAATGCACTGTTGGGGCAGCGGAGGTGTTAAACAGTGCGGTGATTCACGGTGCCGGTTGGCGGAAACTGCTGGCCCGACTGACCGAGCAAGTTGCCGACGGCAACAGACTGGGAGGGTAGCGTTTTCCGGCGAACGCCCTGTATTTACAATGCTATAGATACAGAATGTTAAAATTATTTAAACTCACTATTTATACTGACTTTTTAATTTTTTTATTTTCTCTGATTTTTTAGTTGTTACGTACATTTTCAAATTATTTAGTCGAGAATAAACATTACCTCTGTAAAACGAATTTTTATTTATTTCATCTCTGTAACTCAAAATTAGGTAGCATAGGATTTAAACCTCTGCAAGTCGAATTTGAAGCTGCAATAACCTCTTTAAGTCAAAACTCTTTATAAGTCGAAACTTCTATAACTCGAATTTTTTCGCGTCTCCCTTGAAGTTCGATTTATGGAGTTTCTACTGTATTATTTTCGTTATTACAATCAAATAATTATTATTATTCAACACAGCTAATGAACTATACTTTTAAACGCCTTTCATACACAAAAAATAAATAATGCTGACCACCACTCAAAAAAATTAACTTTCGGAGTGCGGATAACTTATAAAACCACTGACATGCAACTGCATGGAAATCACTGTCCGTGCCTCTATTTCTCCAAGGTTAGCTAAGCGAAGGAAAGGAACCGAATATAGGCATCTGCCTGTGCAAAACTAAACTTAGTGGGCGAGTGGTAGCGCACAGGCTAGGCATTCCGGAATACATGGGTTCAAATCCCCGCCCGGCCATCCAGGTCCGGATTTTCCATGGTTTCCAAAAATCACGCCCCTGAAATGCCGTGATGATTCCTCCAAAAGGCCATGGCTAAATTGCTTCCATTCCTCTCCCTCCTCTAATGATATTGATATCGTTGAGGCGTAAATGCAACAAAATAAAAATAAGAAATAAAATTTAAGAAATAAATTACCGCTCAATTAAAGCTTTGTGCTGATATGCGTTGGGCCACTGCGTTCGTGTTTGGGTCCAGGAACCACCAAGATCATTAAGGAAATCCTCCTTAAAATGATAGCCAAGATAACACGCTGGTTATTAGAGCGATGAAAGGATTATCAGGTAGGACTGGGAAAGAAATCAGTCATGGCCTTTTATTAAGAAACCACAACGGTATTAATCTCGAGTGATTTCAGGAAGCCATCGAATATTGAATTCTGCATGACCAGACCGAGAGTCGGGCCCACATCCTACCGAATACCAGGTCTGAACAGGTCCGCTCATCACCTTGGTATTTGATTAGTACTGACCCTAGTCATTCCTGCAAAGGAAAATCTGATGTTAGCTCACTCAACCAAGAACCTAAGTAATTTGGCACGTTTAAATCCACCAACACAATTTAATCTCAATTAAATTAATCTGAAATTAAAAATTTGTTAGTTCGATGAAATTTCGGAGAAGGAACTGGTTTCTGCAACTGAAGACGTCTTCGTAAAATACTCATTCAACGGCTGCTCTTATTGGTACGAAGATACCTAGCCAATAACTTTTCGCATGAGATAATCGCTCCACAATTCACAAAAGAAGTTAATGTCCCAACTGAGAAGTGGAAATGTTTTGAGTTGAGCAGTGTATCATCTTAATCGCCTTTTGGCGCCAGAAATCCTATCGTTCACGCTGTGACCCAAATGTTGCTCAACCCCTGCGGTTTTGGCACTGAAAAGAGTCTCCCGCGCCAGCAAACAGTGTAACGTTATGTTATACCAGAATAAAAAAGAAATCCGCACCTTAATGTTGTTCTCATATATTTTAGTCTTCTGTTTATTGTTTCGTCTATATGTGCGCACCCATCAGATCAGAAGCTCTATGGATTTTAGTTTTCTTCGAACATATCCATCACAATCTTCTAAGATTTTACTGTAATCAGTTTTCTTTGTTTTCGCCCAATTCACTTTTGAATAGGATAACCTACGGTATCCGTAATCGATCACAAAATTCTTAAAATTTTTCATTTCCTTGTCAAAAATTATCTTCTCGTATGAAACGAAAGACACATATTGTTTAGTAAGCTCACATCCGTTCTTATTCAAAACATATGTGATGGTGACCGTCACTGAAAAACGTTTTACCTTTTTTGTGTGGGTCACATAGAAAACTACTGAAATCCAATCTGAGTATTGTCAATAGCGAAATTCCCTTTTTTTCTTTCTTTATGGTTATTACGAAAGTGCATAACCACAATATTTGGAAATAAGTATTTAAACTTCATTGTTTTTCATTACAGAATCTTCTTATGTTTATACACGGTGATTCAGGAGGAATGATTAATATAGAAGGAGGTTGTAGCATGAACAACATTGAGTAAAAAAAGTTCATATAAACATGTGCCCGATTTTTTTTTTTTTTTTTTTACTTATGCTTTACGCCTTGTCAACTTCGAGGTATTTAGAGGCGGGATGGCACTGGGGACAAGGAACGGGTAGGAACTCGTCCATGGAAGCATCCCGGCATCCGGCTGGAGTGACTTGGGGAAATAATGGAAAACCAAAATCTGAATGCCCAGACGGGGATTCGAACTGGCGTCCTCCAGAATGCGAGGCCAGAACGTTAACCGTTCACCCACTACGCTCGGTGTGTCCGATTTCCAATCGTTTTCGAGACACAGGTGATGGAACGTTATGCATAAAAAAAAACCTCAGAACATGACCAAGAGCACACAAATAACTTATTGAAGTACTTCATTCATCCAAAAACCCACGCATTTCTTACAACAGTTTAAATTAAATGTTCAAAACTACCTCCATGACTTTAATGCACTTTGCAGCTCTCTTCGCAACAGTAGACTACTTGTAGCTCTTCTGAGTACGTCTTGGTGTAGTTTTATGAGGGTAGCAGTGTTTACAATGCGATCGAGTAACTCGTCTCTTGTGTTTACTTTTCTCTTATACACCTCGTTTTTCATCCATCCCCACACACAAATATCTAATGGGATAAGGTCCGGCGATTTTATGCATAATACTCCAGCACCTGTATCTCCTAAGCAAATGGAAATCGGACACATTTATTTGACTGTTTTCCTTAACATTTTTCATGCTACCACCTCCTTAAATATTTACCATTCCTCCTGAATCACCCTGTAGACTTTCAGTGATCATTCATATTGTAGCTTTAAGAAATATAATTATTTACAATTCTTTGCTACACAAATTATTGTTTTGCTTGCACTTCCTACATCTCCTGCGTTGCTCAGACCTAATATGGACCAATCGGGAGCTTTTTCAATACCGATCTATCTGTGATTTTTACCATAAAGCGAAAATACGTGTAAAGGACCCCAAATCTCTTATGAAACCGATTTGTTTGGAAGGTAAATAGCCATAGCTTGGTGGTCAGCACAGACGCACCGTTCTACCACAAAATCGTACGGGCGAATCTCCAGATAAGTTTCCGCCATACCAAATTCTGCAAAGAGACTGGTCAAAGTTAATGAAGTATGTGAAGGTTCATGACTAAGGTAGATAAGCGTTTTCGTTCACAAAACCGTTTAATTTTATTCCCTTGTACGCTGTGTTACTCTCAGAGTAAAAATAATCAGAAAAAAATACTCATAGATATGATGATTTATTTTACTAGTAGTAACAGAATAATCGTTTCTGAGTGCTGCTACGATGTCGAATCTGTCATATTATAGAACAGCACAAGATGGGGACTAACATATGGACGCCAAGGTAACGAAAGAATCGATTGATTACATTTAAAATATAAATAATTGTTCATTAATTGGATTATATTTGTATATTTGACAGTAATTCGTTCTAATTTTATTGATATTTTTGTCACACGCTAAATATTAAGCTAAATGTTTACTTTTTAAAGCGGAATACAGAATTATTCACACACTTTACTAAATGGTTGCTGACGTTGCTGACATTCCACAATGAACCATAAGCTACGTCGACATCAAATTGTGGCACGATTTAAAATCTTAAATTAGTTTTATATTCTCAACTAGAAGTAGTCATTCAGCCAAAATGCCGGGTCAAAAAAAAAAGAAACTATGGCCGTAACGCGATGCCTGGCAAATGATGGTTACTAAAAGAATTTATAATTAAAAAAAACCAATAAATAAATACGGAGTATAATAAATAATACATTGAGCTTTCCAAATAAAATAAATACATTTTACTTATTATTCTTATTATAATAATATATACAGTATATAAATACAAGACAAATAAATAACTTTTTTACAATGCAGTTATGAATATTATTTGATATCTTCTGTGATTTCTGTAATAGTAGCTGTGTATTAGACGATATTAAAGAAGTGATTGGCCGATGGTAACTGAAGTATATAATAAAAGTATTAGACGTGATGTTATCGAGGTATCTTGAAAATACGACATCGATTGTTGTTCAATATGTAGTTGAAGGTTCAAGTGGCTTATTTTGATTTTCAGATCAAATATTTGTTCAACGAACGTTGTCGAAGGGATTGAATCGTTTGTTGAAAAATTAACATTAAAATTTCCTGCTAAAATCATCGGAAGTTGTCTCAATTATCTCCTAATATCATTGAATCTTCACAACTATATATTGGTAACAGATGGTGTAAACATTTCATGATTTCTGTGAGTTTTTGATTTGGTGAAATATACACAGGAACCATAAGGAAATCTATACCATGATCAATTTCAACTTGAGGAGAGCATATATCACCTATAGCTACTTGGGTAACACTAAGTTCACCTGCATTTCGTATTATTCAGCGTAGTGAGTCGGGCTATATTTTTGTTTTGATATATGGCAACTCCTGCAGTTCTAACATTTTCCCGTTTAAATTTTACTGTGCAATTAGGTAGTTGAACGTCTTTTTCATTGGAAAGCCATGTTTCTGATAAAAACAAACGAAAGGGAGTAGAGAGAGGCGGTGGAGAGGGTGTATGACAGCATAAGAGAGTCACGGCATACTAGTCGGTCTTACCCACAAGTAGCGCCAATAGATGTTTCACATCAAAAAGGATACGATTTGTTATAGCCAGTATTTAACATCAGACGAAAGAGCAGTATAATAAATGTGAATTTCACAAAACCAGAATTTAAAACACGTTCATATCTAAATTGCAGTTCTGGTACACTTCTGTGTAGCTGTGGTGGTTGAGATTTGATCGCCGAGGCCGGAATGGAAGACCAAAGAAGGTTTGCAGTTCATTTCTAGAGCCCGAAATGAGGCACCATTCGAAGCTCTATAACCGATACGCCATCTGCAATTCTCCTACCTGGCCTATTCTTCCCAGACCTGATTGCTTCGTTACTTAAAACGACCAACTTTTTACCACGCCAAATAGTAGACCATTGGAAAGACGTGTCTGGAGTGACAACAAGACATAGCGAGGAACGTCTGCAGTGGCAAATAAAAAGAAAAGAATGCTGAGCAGATGGACGGGCGGCATTCCTTGCAGGTCATCGCTGAAGTTACGCGAGTCACCGCTCAAAGGAGTTCTTGCGATCGGAGTACCTACCTGTACCTACCTGTGACGAACAGGGAATGCCTGAATGGAAGGACTCTGTTAATAGTGACTGAAGGTTTTTGCTGGGCTTGCCTTTTCCTTAACAGTCACATTCGGCTGTCCAAGTCGATTAATCCCTTGACATGCCGTTTGACTATATCAAAGAACTGTAATCAGAATCAGTCTACTGCTGTGAAGTATTAAATGTGGTCATCAAACCTATTTCCAATTAACTGGTTTCTTGCCCTTGTTTCATTTCTGGTTGTAGAAATGTAGAGGAAAATATCGGTATAGATATTCTCTTAACTTTTGTTTGCACTAAGCAAGTCAGACTGATCTACTTTAAAAATCAAAATAAATCTTTATTTTATTGCAACAACACATCGCCAACCAACTATCAAGACAGTGCATGCTATGCATCTTGGACTTCACTATTTACAAAAATATTTTTTTTTGTTTGGGTTTTACGCCTCGTCGACAGTAAGGTCATTAGAGGCGGGGTGGGATTGGGGCAAGGAACGGGAAGGAATTCGGCCATGGCCTTTTTGAAGGAAGCATCCCGGCATTCACCTGAAGTGATTTGGGGAAACCATGGAAAACTCAAATTTGGATGCCCGGGATTCGAACCCGCGTCCTCCCGAATGCGAGGCCATAACGTTAACCGTTCACCCACCACGCTCGGTAAAATAAGTTTCTGTTTCAGAGCGTAGCACTTATACGTCGCAAATATTAGTACCTTCGACCATTCAATGCTGATTATTTAGTAGATATAGAATTGACCGAGCGTGGTTGGGGAACGGTAACTCTTTGCCCTCTCATTCGGGAGGACGCGGGTTCGAATCCCCGTCCGGGCATCAAGATTTAGATTTTCCATAGATTCCCCAAATTACTCCTGATGAGTGTCAGGATGTTTACTTCAAAATACCATGGCCAAATTCCTTTGCATTCCTATCCCCAGTCCTTTCTCGCCTCTAATGACCCCAACGTCGACGAGTCGTAAAACCATGAAAATATAGAAATTATGCATTAATTGTGTATCGGACGTTTCTTATAATAAGCTAGAGCTTCTTTCCATGGACATCGACCAGGGTAAAGTTGATAGGTGAGTTGTGACAGTGGGAGGTATCTGTTGAATGGTATGACGTACATCGCTAAAAGCTTTATGATTCTCATTAGATTGTTGATTAAATTGATGTCTCTCTTCATGATCTTTCCATTTATTTATTCATTCGTTTGTTTTAAGTGTTTTTATTTGATGAGGAATTCTTTACTCCCACTGAAAGAAACTCGTTTTCTTTAAGAAAGATATAGTTCCAAAACTTATCCCAGGGAAACTTATAATTTTAACATTAATATTTGGTGAGATGGAATCAGTACATTTTGTTTCGCAAGAATTGGATACCGAGCGTAAATAACGCTTGGGTTGGATACCGAGCGTAATTAACGCTTGGGTCTGGTATTCAGGAGACGCGTGTTCGATCCCCGTTTTAAATTCAGATTTCAGTTTTCCATTACTACAGGAGAATGCCGGCAAGTTTCATTCAACAAACCATGGCCTAATTTCTTCATTTCCGTCCCCCCCTCCCCCCTCCCCATTGTCACCGATACTCCACCTGCTCTAATGACACAGACGTCCATGAACTGTAAAGCCTCAAGAGGAAAGTGTCCGTGATGGCTGCTTTCTGCTTTAAATGTTATGTGTATTGATTGTATCAGAATAGAAGATTAGAAATGGGGCACGAATTGATCTTCTCTCATATTATGTAACAGTAATAATTTTTTCCTAATTTTACATCAAGCATTCGAATACAGTTCGTAATTTAGCTCTAAAAGGAACATCACATTCTGCGAGAATTGGGTGTTCGTTTTTCTTAACCAATTATTTAAATCATCATCTTCTTGTTCCTCCTCATCTTTATAAGTCTAATTCGCTTTGACACTTGGTTCGGATTTTTTCTTTTTTTATCTTCCTTTTTGTTTTTATCTCAAAGGTTTCCTTTCTCTTACATAGATGATAATGCTATCGAGAACTTTAAATTTATGGTTGTTCAAATCTATAAACAAATATCTGTTTATTTCCAAGTTGTATGAAATTAATGGATGGATGAGCTGTAGTCGATGTAGATAACTTTTCAAAATAACTTCCAAACTTTCAGGTGTGTCAAGAACGCAAAAATTCTACGTTTTTACTAAATCTGTTACTGGAAAGTATAGTTTATCGGACGGAAATTCGGAAACGTCTCAGTACTCGCTGAAATTCCAAGTATACTAGTGTACACATCAAAAGTAGAATATCTTCTTGAAGAATGATTTCTTCTAAAGCCTGCTTGCCTAAAAGTTTGATCTGGGCTTCAGGAAGAAGTTTCTAAAATACTGTGTTCAGAACCTACCAATTTTTGAAAGTGTAAAAGGGTAGAGATCACTGTTCAATTTACTAACGGTCCTAATAGATCGGGAAAGCATAGGAAGGCGTTAATCGCCTTAGGGAACCAGCTGAAGGACTGACGACAAAAGAAAACTACTTTTGAAAACGACGACAAGGGAGGGCAGTACCCAGACGGTGATATTTTAGAAGAGTAAAGTTCAGTGCGTCGGCGCTTTAACATGTCCAACTAAGCTGCTAAGTCACGAGTAATTAATCAATAAAAAGAAGTGACAAACATATGTGAAAAATTACTCGTTGAGTAGTGTCACAGTTATCAGTGAACAAGTATTACGAGACTAAACCACCACATCAATCACGCGGCAATAGTGTTGCCTTTTCACAGACATGTGTTTCAGTCTCGACCACTGGCGCCGCGAGTGCCTCCATATCGGAAAGAAGTAATCAAAGATTTGGATCAGTTCCAAAATCGGAGCGCGCGTTTCGTGACTGGTTCTGACAGCCGATATGAAAATGTTAGCAACGGCTGCGCGGCTCGATCGAAACGGGAGAGGCGGATAAACACGTTCCACAGGGCACGACCAGCAGCCAAACAAAAAGGATAAATCAAACGCGATACTCGCTTTCACTACTTTACACTGCGAAAAATTTCACTGTTGATCTTCGTTCAACTTAGTTGTACGTCTCTCCGATTTGTGTAATGTTTCTCAGTGAATAAAACTTAAAATAATATGAATGACGTTTAAATACAACAAACAAACTTAACAGTCAACATACAAATTGAACAGTTCTACTGTGTGGCTCTGTCATTTGCTGCGAAAAGGTCTTCGAATGTACAGGGTTCGTCTAGTTTGTTGCAGATCATCACGTGTTATGAGTCCTCCAATTTTATGTGTGTATGTGTGTTTATTGTGTTTTTTGTATTTTTTGTTTTTTTGTTTTTTTAAATGCTAGTGAGGTCGGTGTCGTTGTATACATGAAGCTTCTCGATTTAAGCTATGTCCGCAAGCTGGTAGATTAGGTTTATGGGAATAGGGCGTTGGAAGCCTGTTAAGAAGTGAACTGTCTCATTTTTATTTTTTAAACCAATCCTTTCATCACCAAGATACAAGGTGGCTTTATTTGAAAAAAAAAAAAAAAAAAAAAAAAAAAAAAAAAAAAAAAACAGCTATGACAATAGTATCTATAAACATCACAATACAAAATGCTATTTACTATTGATATAAAAAGTTTAGTAAAAATGTAATACCGGTACTGTGTAGCGTTATTTTTCAGTTTAGTCGTCCTTCGTTTCATCATCAGGAGATTTTCTTGATGAAACCAACTTTCTACTGTCAATATGTTCACACATCGAGAGTGCTACCACAACTCAAATTTTTGCGGACGATCTTTGTAAATAGTATCGTGCCATATCCACGCAAAGGCGTAGGCTCTCCGTATGAAGTTATTTTATTCGTCGACAGCAGCCTCCCAGCGAACTGTAACGGGTGTGGAAGTGATTTTAAGTGCTTTGAAGTGCTTTTATATATATATATATATATATATATATATAATCGTGTGCCTGTAATTATATCTGTGTAATGTGTCATTCGTATTTTCGATGAATTAAAAGACAGGGTGAAACGAGAAGCTGACATTTCCACGCCTACTCTCCCGGATGCCAAGCTTAACGTCCCCAGCCGGTGAAAGAAACGTAATGTCGTAAGCCATCACCACATACGCTCGGCCGAGTGGTTAGCGATTTAGTTTGCGAAAGATATTACTTCTTTCTTACTTTCTCTTCATCAACATATAATCCCTCACCTTTCGATTCTTGCAATTGACCTACATATAATCAACTGCAAGATAATTGACCGAGACGTCCGTGACAATCATTTTGAGCTGCCAGTTGATTTTCTCTAACTATTATCTTTTATAACTGTAAAACTGAAAGAAAGTATACTTTACACTGAAATAAAACCAATTTTCAAATTCTCTATACACTAACAGAGAAAAGAAACTTTTTCATAAACATACCCTTTTTTAACATTTAAAAAATTAGCGGAGTAACACAGTCATCAATAAACAGACATACCCTTTTTCTTCCCTTCACAAAATCTTATTGTTTACTTCTAATCTTTCTTCTTATAGTGAATACAGTGCTCATTTGTTCAATGTCAATTTTTTGGAGTTCAATAATGCACATAAATCTTATATAATCAAATCTTAACCATCCGATTTTCAACCTCTGACCTCTCTTGCAATCATAGTATCCACTCTCCTCTCTCTAAAACAAAGTCCACTACACACAGAACTCCTTTCACTGACCATAGAGATTAAATTTCGTTCATTTTCTTTACACTATATTCTCAAAAGGATTAAAATATTTAATCAAGTAACATTTTTTCATTTCTTTTAAATATTAAAAAAGGAAAAATCAGAAATACATACACTATGGGGCCAATCCCTTACAAGTTAAAATGATTAGGAACGGTATGCCTCCACTTCTCCTAACCTGCTGTCCAAGTGCCATCAACAGCACTAGAATTAGCGAAACCATCGACGAAAACCCGACACCAACATAGTACAGCAACAACCCTAGCCGACTGCGTCAGCCATCATTTAAAGCTTTATTTCATGTACTGTATACGCACACGTCTTCTACCATATCCTCACCAAATCTGAAACCCCCAGTTTTGTTTTTACCGTAAGAAATTTTACAATAATTTCTATTACGTCCTTCTATGCATGTTGCACGATTCCAATTGTTGAATTAATAATTATTCTCCGAATATATACGCTATCTTCTTGTATTCTCAATTTTTTCGTTCAAAGTAATTTGCATACGCAACTAAAATAAAATTTACAACAGAACATATTCATTTAAACAGGTAATACTTTTAGCAAGTTAATATTGATTTTATACGTCAATAAGCATTCACTTATTTTGCTTTAATTTCAGTTTAATTCATTTCCTATTTACATAATTAATTGTGGTAACTTTTACGCAGTTTAACTTTCAAATTCACAATTACTGCACAGACACAGATATCACATAATTTTCAAAGGATGCAGGAATTAATACATTTATCACCGGTTTGCTTACTCAAAATAATCCTCGTTAAAAAATATTTTTGCATATATACACCAAGCTCCAGAAACAATCTTCTGGTCGCCAATGATTCTTCTTTTTACTTTTGACTCAGTCGAAGATACTCCACGTAAATACTTCGATTCAAAAATCAAGATATCTGTTTTCCTCACCATCAAAAAAATAACACAATTAATCTTGTCTTACATATCATTTAAAGTGATTCTCGTGTCACCTTACAACTTCTATTCACTTGTTTTCTGTTTTTCTGGAATATATGTCCCCGAGCATCAGCCAGTGTTGCCAACTTCTATGTTTGATTCTTTTGTAGATTCGAATGATAATTTAATGTTTTAAAACGTGTATGGACTACAGAAACCAGGTACCATTTAAAGCAAAGAATGATGTGACTCCAGTTGACTGTATGATGACAGGCCAATGAATTTTAAACACAGAGCCCGTCCTTAACGGCTACCTCAATTTCAATAATTACAGAGCAGTTCCGCCGCAGATCTCCATTAATACCTGGTTTTAGCCGTTAACTTGGTGTGATATCATACTGCGACGTGTCCCGACTTACTGTTGGGCCGCCCGTATGTTATTACTCACATCCCGTTCCTGTCGTTACAGTAATACACCTCTCTTTCTCTCTCTTTTTTCACTGACGTGTTGTTAACCATGACACTGCTTAATTAATGTTTGACATTGACAAAACGTCAAACACGACACCATTTCGGGTGTTGGCACCAGTAGTTCGATAGTTGCTATGTAAGTTGATATGAACTCTGGGCAACAGTTACCTATTAAAATCTATTTGTTTCCAGACGATCACAAACGATATGAACATTTTTTAAAATTTAACTCAACTGGAAATTTTCTTACACACCCATTTTGCCAATTTAATTTCCCTACCTACTTTTGCCCTCTACTAAATTCAATGTTAAATTCTTTCTGCGTTTTTAGTAAAATATTCATCATCTCTCTTGGTAATTTATTCCAATCCCCGACCTCCCCATAACTACGAAAGAAAATCTTCTTACAGCCTTGTGCCTGAAATTTAGTTTCAGCTTGTGGTCATGGTCATCTTTTCCCTTCCCTCCACTACTAATTCTTCCACCAATATCTTTTCACGCCTCATCACCAATACGCTCCTTGTACACTCCCATGACTTTCTTCATCCTCCTCCTGCCCATTTCAGCTCCTTTATCATATCAGTTACTGATCGTGTTCTGCTGTAAGCTCCAGAGACAAATCTAGCAGCCATTCTCTGCACCTCCTCCAACTCCTGAATTTGATGCTCTAAATGTGGTTCCCATTTTCAAGCAATGATCTGTCCAAAGTTGTGAAACCCAATTCCCTTACTTCTCTGGTACATGCCCTCATTAATCGCCAACAAGTGAAGTATTTTGAAAGCTTTTTCTACAACATGTTCAATGTGTCCTGCTTGGCTGAGTTAGTTATCAACTGTTATGCCAAGGTATTTACATTTCAAGACTTCAACAAGCAATTCTTTCCATACCTAATAATCATAACCAATCTTTAATGTTTTAACTGTGTACCTAATAAGCTGACTCCTCTTTGCACTTCTGTTCATGCCATGTTGACCTGTCCTGCAAGATATCCTGACCAGATCATCCTACAGCTGTTGTCTTCTACAATTTTGATCCTATTATATACCATTATGTCATCTGCAAATATCCTAACTTCTAGTAGTAAACCATCAAAATAAACATTCATCTGAATAACGAATGGCAATGGTCCAAATCAGGGTTGTTACGGATGCAAGAATTTAGACATCCGCGGATGCAGATGCGGATGCGGATTATTAGAAGTTCACATCCGCGGATGCGGATTCGATGCGGATGCGGATTTTGGGATTTTAAAAGGATAATTATTTAAATTTTAAGTGCATAAATAACTGAAAATCAATTTAATTTTAACTTTTTATTTATTTAATCAATTTTTAGAACAAAATTATACAAGTTTTTAGTTTTACTTATGACACAACAGAATTTAAGCTTCGAGTATTATAATAAAAAATCTTTGTTTCATAATTAAACTTAAAAATTGGTGAATTATATTTAATAAATAGCAATATTGCAGCCTTCTAAGCTTCCAACCTGTTTCTTAGTGGATTATATATTAACCCAGCTCCACTAAATAGTTGTTCGCTGGGAACACTGGCTGGTGGAGGTGATAAATATCTGCATGCTAATTTGGAGAGAATTTTAAATTCACAACGGTTAAATTTCCACCAATTAAGTGGATTTTCATCTAAATCCAGTCCGCATTGATTGATGCGGATGTGAATGCGGATGCAGATGTCTGAATTAATGCGAATATTCCGCATTTGCGGATGCGGATGCGAATATTCGTAACATACCTAGTCCAAATATGCAACCCTGTGGCACTCGCAATTTCACTTCCACTTTTTCATAATGCATTTCCTAACATAAGTTTTTGCTTTCTATCTTTTAATAATTCTTCCACTCAGCAAATCACACTTTCAACCACTACAAGAGTTTTTACCTAATTTAGCACCATTTTATGGCTCACTCTGTCAATATTCATTGAAAAATCAAGAGCTTCACTATCAATTTGGCCTCCCTTGTCCATTTGTATATAGCCCACTACTTAAACTGTAAGTTATCTGCTTTCAGAAGATCACATACGACATGATCAATTGTTTAAATAATTATTATTTTTTTAGTTTGTATGCAATCGTATCCAGTTTCTGTTTAAACGTGCTTATACACAAAATTAAATAGCGATGTTTTATTGTAAGATACAAGTAACACATTACAAGCTTTTATGTGTGTAATCCACATAATCAGGAAAATTTTGGGAAATTTTACTGAAAACATTTGCAAGCTTGAAAATGTGATCTAAAACACTGAAGGAAAGTTTCTCGGGCTTCTAGCCGCGTCAAAATCGCATCGTCTGGCGACATTGGGGAAGCTACATTAAGTACTGTTTCATTTGTTAAGCGAACGTCAGTTGTAGTTGCTGCCGCCGCGAAAGCGTTCGTAATTCTTTAGTCTGAAATACCATTTGGACACACGATATTGTGTGCACGTAAATACTAATGATTTAGCAATTTTTTTTTAACTAGACAGTCTACACCGAACTAATAGATTTCAGCCTTGGCAACAAATTATCAAACAAGGGCACCAATCAGATCTTTCCTTTGGTACCGAAAAACGTGACAACCCATCCGTGTTTTATACCCAAAGAAGCGTTCCTGAGAAACCTTAGAATACATGTGGCAAAATTATCAAGAACGTCTAACGTTCCAAAGGGAGCAGTTTGAAGATAGGTTTGAAACCACTACGTGAATTTAACAGCAGGTTTCTTTTGTGAGACTTGTTCATAAATATCAACATTATTCTCCGAATTCAGAACCATCAATTACACAAGTTACTAATACAAAGTCAAATGATTGTAATAATGAGTGATTTTAACTAAATGAGAATGAAAGAAAATATGTCTAAAAGTGTAATCACCTTTTTGTGCTTGAAGTTCATCTCCATCTCGAAATACAACTTAATTTCGTAGATGGTGCAACGATACATGTTCAGAAAAGTTTGTTCTGAGTGGATGGAAAACTGGCAACAAGAAAAGTGGCGAACAAAGTCGTGGCGTCAGCGGCGATGTAGTTTGCCTGGGACGAGGCGGGGCGTGCAGGGCGATATATCCCAGCCATTTTTCGCCCGATACCGAGCACTCCAACTCTATTCCGCCCTCACAAAAGGCCGACGAAACGTTATGCGTGTTGGCCGCCCCCACAAGAGCAGCAGCTCGCTGTGTGCCCACGGGTTTCTTAGGGGGATCGAAACGTTTTAAGACTGCTGTTCGTGAAGTCCTTGGTTCCAAAACCAAGCAATACTGCCTGCTTCCCTTATAAATGGAAATAACCATTCTTCTCATTACTTTGCCTAGAATTCTAAAAAGGAGCTACTAACAACAAATTAGCTCCTCCCAAAACAAAAACAAAAACAATTCAATGGTTTTATATAAATCATAAAAACAGGAGAAACCAGTAGTGGTTTGTTAGCTCAGTGAATGAGGTGTTTACTTTCAATGTACAATGTCTTCTGCTCCAATTCCAGAGTGCCAGGAATTTTTTTTTTTTTGGATCATATAAGCTATGCCAGGATGTCCTGTGGTTCGGATTCGATTTTAAACTGTAGGTCAGCCACGAAAGAAGCGAAATTTGCGTTAAATCTAAACCCTGCCACAAGAACGCTAAATCATATGAATTTATTTTATAAGAAAGCAGTAGATTATTTAACCTAAAGATTTATTTTATTTATTTTTTTTTTTTTAATTTTGCGAACCTCTTCAGTTCTGAAGAACATTATATACTGGGCACCAATACATTAACGAGATATTTTATAAATACTTGACTGATGATTATCAATAAAATTCGTTCCATAGAGTATGATGTCATTTTAAGAATCGTAATGAAGGAAAATAAATAGGAAATAGAGACGTTACAAATAACTTTCAAGTCTACAACAGTCACGAAACATTTTTCATGACGAAGTTAGTGCATAAAATAATCCAGAAAATTTGGTGAACTGGAAATACTGGAAACAAGAGTTCATGAAGTTTTTGTAGAACACATATTTCTGATTTTTTTCTTACGAGGCGGTCTTATGTCAGACTTAGACATTATAGCGATTTAATTTTGATCAGAAATTTATATTACAATTCTAAATGCTGTGTTTTATTTCGGGTTTGAGAGCACAAAAGTCTTTAGCGTTCGCAATCACAGCACTCAGCATATGAATCACCAAATCAGAGATTTTTTTTTAAAGAAAATCTGTTTCGGTTATACGTTTTTGAAAGAATGCGTGCACAAATAAAAATTGGCAACTAACGACACAGAGATAAGAAAAAAAATCGAAAAAAATCCGGTCTGATCTTTTTATTTAAATTTTTGTTTAGTGTTTGCAAGACATTCTCGTTTAACGGAAAAAATCCGCTATCAGTTATGGTATGTATTTAATATTACCGTAACATATACGAATTTATTTGCGTATTAATTTACATAAGTGCACAAATTTAAACATTATTTTTGTCCTCGTCTATTTGCAGCTGCAACAGATGTCGACATTTCCACCAATATTTTATTCGAGTGTGCCATTGTACGTTTGTGGGGAGGGGGTTTCAATCCTGGTCATGGTACCCCAATACCTGTTTTCCACGGCTGACCAATATCATCATAAGGGAATGTCGAGATGATCCTGTCATAAACACCATGGCTGGTTTTCCAACCACTTCTTGGCCAGAAAACGAATTGGTACCACATTAGTGTATCGAGGATATGGGGAACCGGTATCATCATCCTTTTTTTTTTAAATTAAAAATAAAGAAATTTTGTTTGTTTGTTTATATCGACGTATTGTGGTTATCGGCTCACTAGAATTACGTGACGTTGTTCGTTGCCTTTCTTAGAGAACAATCGCCGCTCTGAACGCTTCCCGACCTACTTACCTTAAGCTCAGCAGGATGTTGTATTTCCCGGTTGTTACGCACAGCAGCAACAAAGACTAGCTATTTCCACAGTAACGGAGAGGTGTGTGCGGACGAAACCAGTTCGTCGGGCTCTTTATATGGTGATTATCTCTGCCAAGCATTATGCCCAGCTTTACTCAGTGTCAGATGTTATCGTAGAAGAGTCAATGCTCCATAAAGTCTTAACAGAAACTGAAGCGATAGCCCAACTGTGAGTTTTTACAAAGCTTCTGTTCTGTTTTATTCAGTATCATAAATACAGTGCTTATAAATTCCCTATACCTGACTGAAACCTGTCACGTTCATTACCACTTTATAGCCTCTTCAATTCCGTGAATGGAAACTACTTTATAATGTTTATCATATTTCTATTCAGCTCTTAATTCCCGTTACTTAAGCAATGTTTATTAACAATTTTACTTCTTAAACCGTCTCTTAAATTAAATCTGAAGTATTCTAGTTTACCTTATTCACACACCTTGGTGGTTTCAAACAGGAACGTTACGTTTTTCACCATCGTTTACTCATAAGTCGTATTTCAACAATAGGCATCCGGTTATAACTTTATCATCCTCTGTTTTTAATATCTGTACGAAAACCGTATACGCTGCCTGAAATTACTTCCCTTTATCTTCATTCAGAAAAAAACACTACAGTATCTATATTCAATATTTGTGTTGAATCACATATTTATTACTCCACTTCTAATACGCAATACAGTTAACTCAAAATAACTTTGGTAATAACGTATTTTCTTTTGCCGCAGTAGTAACTATTTCACATTACTTTCATATAAGTCAAATAATCCTTCATGATATATCTTCATAAAATCATTATAACCATTAAAAATATTCTTTCATCTTCCGACATCACAATCCGGTGAAATCTCTAATCGTCCATTAAAGTCTAACATTATCCAATATTTAGTATCGTCTGCCATCGTCCATTATTTTTACTACTCTGTCTTCATTCAATATCTTGTCTCTGATTACAGCCTCGTTTACTCTGTGCTGCCAGAGGTTTTCCCAAATATGACTTTAATATCTTATATTCACAATATACATAAATAACCACTTTTCTATACTTAAATTTCTAAGCTTATGTGACGTACGACCGTTACATGCGTCATGTTTTAGTACCAATCTTTGTTCGCCATCTTTAAATTTCTGTACAACATGTAAGTTTGATTAAAGTTAAACGATTTTATTGAAGGCTTGCTAGGCATTTTGTACAATTCGTTGCTCTGACCAAAGAGAAGTTTAACAAACATCGATAGGTGTACTGGTACCTCAGACTTCTACAAAATGAATTAAGAGCCGTTTGCGTGACACGAAATTCAAGAATTGTTTTCTTTTTTGGTAAAATCGTGTTATAAACTTGAAAACCAAAACGTTTCCTACGTATGAAATTTCATGCAAATCGCTAAAACCATTTTCGAGATAGTTTTGTTTACCATCTCATAAATTGCTTTTAAAGAAAGAAAATAGAAATCTTAATACTAATAAGGGATTAATTAATGGTGTAAGATTAGTGATAATTCGTTTAGACGAATACATCATCAGTGCTAAATTCATTCATTCCGATAAAATTATGCTTATACCTCGCATTAACCTCACACCTTCTGATTCAACTGTGCCTTTCCAAATGATAAGAAAACAATTCCCAATAAAAGTAATCTTAATCAGAACCGGTTTGTCGTATGGACACATGTACGTGCTTTTTCACGCGTTCGTAGATTCAATTAATATTTATGTTTGTGTTAAAGACACACACGGCCAAAAAGTAAACGATAATATTATAACTGATAATATTGTTTTCAAACAAGTTATGTAAACTAAAGAAGTTTGAAAAAATCACATCAGCCAAAGCTAATATTTATTATTTAACTATCTACTTTTTAATTGTTTTACAATTGAACTTGCAGCATTTAATCATAACAACTTTTTACAATAAGACTGATGCTTATTATTAATCTTAAAAATAAAATGGCTTTCATTAATGAATATACTTACATTTACTTATTTCAGTAAATATACTTGCATTTACTTATTTCCACATTATTATATTACTATTTGGTGACTGACCACAATACTGTGCGATATATTCGCATGGGTCAGCTACTAAAGATTTAAGAGCTCTTTGTTGTAACCAAAGAAAAACGAACTATCAGTAGGCTTTCTGGTACCTGAAACGTCTACGAGATGGTGTTAGAGCCGTTTCCGAGATAACAAACGCAAAAATTGTTCGTATTTTGAAAAATCGCGTTTTTGCAGAGTAAAAGCTATTTAGATAAACTTAAAAATCAAAACGTTATCTAAATACGAAATTTCATTCAAAAGCCGTTTCCGAGATACCAAATATATAAATATGCACATATATACAACAATTGCTCGTTTAAAGATATGAGATTAATGTTACATAACGTCCAGTTTCTTGCCTTAATGACAATTATGTTTCGCTGTATCGTGTTTGAGTGAATTTATCAGCCTATTCTATCTTTCTTCACTGATTGATTTTTCCAGCCCCTTTGATTGTATCTACTCTCCCAAATATGTAAATCTATCAATTCGTTCAATCTTTACCTGTTGTGTTCCTATACAGTTTTCGGAAGTTATATACATGAAGGGATTATTAATTTATCAGTTACATACGTATGTAGTTGAGATGCGTAGTTTCAACTAATTATTTGTTAATAACGTCCTGTACTGTTTCATACCCCACGAGTTATGGTGTGGAAGAAACCATATCGAGAGCTCCAGTCCTGCTGGCTGATTTCTCTCTGTGTTGGAGACGGCTCTGTCGACACCCGTCCGCTCCATTAGAACTGTAAGACAAAGGCGGTCGCAACAAGACGCCTGGTAATCAGATTTCAGAGGCGCCGCGCTGATTGGAGTCAGCAGCGTGGCTGCTGATTGGGGCTCTAGCAGGGGGCGAGTTCAAAGCCTCAGCGCTTCTGCAGTTTCTCAGACGCGCATTACTCTGTCTTGTCTGGGAATTCTGCCCTCGAGCAGTAGTTTCCAACAGTCGAACAATTCAATTGGTTCCGTGCTGGATTTCAGATTCCACCACCACTGGTGCGAACCTGTTTGATATGTCGATCGGAGACCAAACGTGAAGTCATTACGTTCCATATGCTTCCACAACTTTATTTTTGCGGATATGAAAGGGAAACCTTTACTAATACGTCAAAGGGCCATAATGAAAGTCGTGAGCAACTCACTGTAAACCATGAAAATTTCAACAATGTCACTAAATGACAGTAGTGTTGGAAATCACAGTATGTACACGACATGTTCTCAGATTGTCACTTTGGTTGCTGCTGTTACTTGACCACAGGCAATATATATATATATATATATATATATATATACCGAAATATCGTGTGACAACGCATTCTTGATTCGGCTAGTCACCCGAGAGCATTTCATACATTCTCAACGCCGAGAAAGACTTCGTTCTTGGATATCGAATAGTTTAAACAGGACAATGCACATCCGAATACTGATCAAGCCTCTATGGAGAAAATCAGGACATTTTGGTGGGAAACTCTTTCACGTCTTCCCTACAATTCTAACTACAATCCTGCGACTTCCATCTTTTCGGTTGTGTTAAGGAAGAGATACAAAGCCAACCCTACGAGACGCTGGAGTATATTCGGCAAGCAGTGTGTCAGTGTCTGCAGGCTGCTGTAGTAAAGGTAAACTTGCAGAATGATGGAAAAAAGGCGTGCAAAATTTATTGAATAGTGAAAGAAAAGTCTGTAAATGATGTTTGGCTTAAAAATAAACATTAAGATTGTTAAAAAATGTTGCTCACGACTTTCAGTATGACCCTCGTAGCCCAACGGAAATCCTGCTCCATTTCATTGGAGAGCAGAACTTCACGGCAGAAAAAATTCGACTGCATCGTTGAATATAGGTCTATAAAATATTGAAATCTATAAGATTAACATAGAAATGTGGTTAAGTTATGAACTGTCTGTGACCGAACTGCTGGAACGTTCGGATCTAGCATTCGAGAGTACGCGGGATCCAATTCCCTTCTGATCATCCCGAATTTGGTTATTCATGTTTTCTCCTAATTCCTTCCCTTTACTTGTTCCTCTCCTGTCTCTATTAATCTCAACGTCGAAGAGAGTTAAAACAAGAAGGAAAAAATAAAGTAAATAAATAAGTAAGTTGTCTGTAACGAGTGTGGTGGATTAACTGTAACGCTCTGGCCTTGTATTCCGGAGGACGCGGTCTCGAATTCTCTTCCGGCCAACCAGATTTCGGTTTTCCCTGGTTACCCGAATACGCTCTGTGTGATTGCCGAGATCATTCATTCAAAAAGGCCTTGGCCGAATCATTACCGTATCCAGCCCTTTTCCGCTTCTAATGGCCTCCATCTCGACCTCCACCTCTACCTCGACTTTGACTTCGACTTCGACTTCGATCTCGACTTCGACCTCAATCACGACTTCTACCTCAGCCACTACTTCGACCTCTACTGACTTCGAACTTGACTTTGACTACAATCACGACTTCGACCTCAACCACTACTTCGACCTCAACTGCGAACTTGACTTCGACCACTACCTCGACTTCGACCTCAACCACGACTTCGACCTCGACCACGATTTCGACCACGACCTCCTCTACCTCAATCTCGACCTAAAAGGGGAGTGAAGCCATAGGCAAAAAAATCCATAGTTAAAAGAGTAGTCTGCATTACTATATATGACTGCATATTAGGGACATTACAAAACGATGAATGGGGATTTCTACGACTTACTGCATCGTGGTACCAAAGGACTGCAACAGTCTTTCAATTGTGGTGAGTTCAGAAATTGCATAACCTGTCAACATTCAAATTTCACTATTCACAGTTTCTGGAGGCAGGTTTTTCGTCAATGATCCTTTAGGTTTCACATGCTGAATGGTTGAGCGGCCAGGGCATATTTGATACTTTTTCTGGTGGCCGTGACCGAGATTTCTCGAGTTGATATTAGAGAGCCCCTGGGGTCACAGTAGTCAGCAGAGTGGGCAGCGCAGCTGCTGTCCAATCAGCCGGAACATCGCTTCTTGTCGCGTGCAGCGCTCCGACAGGAATTCGGGCGGCGTCCGTCCTCGGCAGGTAGACTGCATTCATTTGTCTTCTCTCTTAATTAGGCCAGCCCTCCGGCTGCAGGACAATGGTGGCGGACGTCGAAAAACGTCAGTCACAAGTCTCGTCGGGTGGACACGGTGTCACCTGCTGGTAGCTTGTGCACAAAAACATACTGCAGGGTGTCAGGACTTGTATACAACTTGGTGATAATACAGCAGACCATCTCCATGTTAATCTACTGACAAGGGACATCTTTGTCCTCGAACGCTCGGAACCGCACGAAAACATGCTTAGAATAAAAAGCGATCATATACAAAACAGTGGTGTGCGTCATTTCATGCAAAACGTTGTATTCTACCTCAAGTAACATTTGAATAGAGGGAAAGAAGGTAACAAGATATCAATTCCATATGAAGGAAATTATACGTAATTCGATTACGTCAAAGTATAATTAAATTTTCAGTCAATACTGCCAAAAACTCTCTGCTTAAAGTACGTTAATACAGCGCAAAACAAGCATATACAGCACTACCACACATATGATAGTGCTTATATTAGTCCTCAAAGTGCAGATGCGGGATTTAGATGAAGTGGTTAAAACAAAGTGGAAGAGAACAATGTGCACACCTCACTAAAGCCACGTTATCACATCCCAAATCACTTTCGCATTCACGTAGTCCAATATCAAAAGCCACACTAATCACATTTTAAAATGAAGAAGTTAATATGTCAATATTATTCCCCGGCTTTCTCCAAGCATATTGCAACATAGGCTTAAACATATGTGCAGCAAATTGATTGTAAATCACAGAGTGAAATTCCATGATGAAATAACTATCATGTATCTTCACATGTGGTTTGGCACATTGTATTCTTAGAAAATCAGTAATCCTTCTGATATGGAGATTATATTGCCGAAAGAAGTAAACATCAAAGGGGTGGCAATATTTTGTTGTTTTCGGTGGTAATATCTTTAGCAAAACATCTTTGTTTGGAAAAGTTGCATCTAGAAGGAATCACACAACAATAGCCTCTTTTCATTTGTTACATGTTCGCGGAGTTCTAGACTCCCGAGTTCTGCATGGAAATGACACACACCACTGTTTTGTTCATGATCGATACTTGTTCTAAACATGTTTTCGTGCGGTTCGGAGCGTTCGTGGTCAGAGGTGTCCCTTGTGAGAAGCATTAATAGTTGTGTTTTGCTTAATTGTATGATTTGTGTATCTTTGTTTTGAATGTAAAACAGAAGTGTATCTTTGGTGTATGGCATGCAAGACAGGTTAAGCTGAAGTTGTGAACTTATAATAATATAAAAACAAAGGTATGGCGAATATTGGTTGGTGGACGACACCGTGAACGTAAAAAATATTGACTATCATTTGAGTGTTAGAATCATTTAAAGTGTTTTTTATTTGAATGTACGGAAATACACAAATACTTGTGCTACCTAAAATTTAAAAAAAGTAATTCAGAAATCTTTAATTGTTTAAAAACTTTCTATGAAAGACTGAAATGGCTTTTGAAAATAACTGGAATTGTTTTTTATTTTATTCCAGCAAAACCAAAGTGGATACAGTGTTTTCTTATTTTGAAATCAAAGAATGAAGGAGAATATTAAGAAAAAGAAATGTTATTCATTTGAATGGAATAAATGGTGCCATTACGGCAGCCGTACTAAAATGTGAATAAGATAACCTCTTGGATACTAACAATACTCATAATGCGTTCTTTGAAGGCGGTACGCTATGTACTGTAGAGGGGTCAACGGGATAACGTGTTTTATTGGGTGGCATCAAAATTACGATGGACATAAAAACTGTTCAGTTTGAAATGGCTAGTACTGAAATACTACTTAACGGAGGAGATCGGGGTGTTGACGTTCTGGCCTCGCATTCGGGAGGAAGCCGGTTCTAATCCTCATCCGGGCATTCAGATTTCGGTTTTCCATGGTTTCCCCAAATCACTCTAGGCGAAAGCCGGAATGCTTCCTTCAAAAAGTCCATGGCCGATTCCTTCCCGTTCCTTGTCTCCAGTCCATCCCGCCTCTAATGACCTTAGTCGTCGACGAGATGTCATAGCTCCGACTGTCCAGCGTTGAAAACTCATCTTTTTAACCATAGCCTTTTATAATGGACTGTGATGAATTTATAACCTCGGGAAGATAGAAATACATGTGTACGTTATATCTGTTTTCGTTTGTAGGAGAGTGTGCTTCTTTCTGTTACATTAATTGTTCTTCCTGCAAACAAGTTAAGAATGTTTGTTACGTGACAAAATTCGCTAGCAGTTATCGGACAAACACAACAATGAAAAACACCTGAAAATTAGGTGTGAAAAGTATCTGGGTGGATGGATCGAACCCAATGGGCTTGATAACGAAGCGATTTAAACGAAAGCAAAAAAAAAAAAAAAAAAAAGAACTTGCATATAGGCTATCACAAAACAGATAAATTAAGAAAGCGATCTACTACAAAGCAAATATTAGATACTAGATGACCCGGTGAACTTCGTTTCACCTACATCATATATGTATAATGTATTGAGATGGCAACACCGATCAAAAACTCTTTATTGTCATGACTGTACAATAGTGTCTCTTTTGTGCACGACACGGTTTATGCAGTTGTTCTACTACAGACACCTATGTCAACCAATAAGGTGCCTACAGTTTTTTTTGGTGTCTAATATAATATGCATTGCCCGTTTTGAAAAAAGTGGATCGAGCGGCAGGACAACTGATGTTCATGTCGTAGTTGTTATAACATTTTGTTACGTTGTGACGAATGTAAAACAATAATAATTTTAATTTTGACGGCTATGTTTTAGTAATAACAGCACATATACATTTCACATACACCCACACGCACACCCTCACACACATTCAGTATACCATATCTCACACTGTTTTAATTTCGATCGGTCACTAAACGAAATTTGCTAACAATTCAAATGAATTCAAAATTTTTGTCTACATTAAATGCAACACAGTTATACACTTAATCAATTTAAAGATTTCTGATGACCTATATTTTTTGCGGTGCGTAAATATATAAAGATGATGGTTTTCCGACGCGCTAGCACGCGACGTATAATTGTCCATGCGCGAAACAGGGAAACTCCAAGTTGATTCCGAAAACTTGCAACGACTGACCTTGCGATTTATTTATGGTCATCGCAAAGGCCAGACGCACGGGAAATTTTAGACGCCTAAAATCTAATGGCAAATCCGTTGGAATCATCGGTATACGTGGGATCCTTTGTATTTTCCCTTGATGATCTTGGTCTCGATCACGTTATTCATTAGCTTTTTCACAGCCAGTCTCATTCCATTGCACAGTCAAGGTTCATTAATGTTACGCAGTGTAATCACAATTGATCCTACTTTTAATTGTGCATTGTGAGGTGTTAGTCCAGGCAATTCCAGTGAATTTAAAAACTCTGTGGGGTAGTTTACTAAATCATCCTGGTTTGTAACTGTATCAACTGATTTGTAAGAAAGCAACTCTTATGGGTCGCATTGAGATCATTGACATCTTTGTTTTTGGCCGCCAGTATTGCTCGTTCACTCAGCCAATTATGGTTACTGAACTGTTGTTCTATGTCCGTAAAAACACGCTGAATAAGCTCCTCTTTTGAGTCGGTGAAGTGGCAGAAATGCGTGGGTAGTGTAATTAATCCGGTCGAGGTATCAACTGCGACTTTACCATTTGCAATATTTAATAACTGCTTCGAAAACACAAACGCAGTTTGAGCTTGTTGCAAAACCACTCGCGTGTTAGTTGTTAATTGGAGTGTCTTTACATTCCGCCACAAATTAGTTGATTTTAGGCATGCTTTTAGTTCGTCAGTTGATCGGGGAATAATTGGAAGAGTCTGACGAAAATCACCTGACAACAGAATCATGGCTCTACCAAAAATGTTTTGGTAGTCACGAAGATCTTGTGAGCCATCGTACATTCATCCCAAACGATCAATTTGCATATCTGTAGAATATTCGCCATTGTGCTGTTTTTTAGTGATGTTGCAAACTGGTCCTTCAGTGAATTGCATGTTTAATAGTAATTTCAAGGCAGAATGTACAGTTCGTCCACCTTCTAACAATGTTGCAGCTATTCCAGATGAAGTCAACGCTAGGGCTACTTCATTTTAGATCTGATCGTTGGCAACAGCAATTAAATTCGAAACGTTTTCCCAGTCCCTCCGGGAGCATCAAGGAAGTAAATTCCACCAGATCCACTGTTCACAGCTTTAATTAAAGTATCGTACACAATTCGTTGTTGGTCATTAATTTGCGGAACATTTGAACGAACTGTTTCGGTCAATACTTCAGTATCGTACTGTTGTTCTCTTTGTATCTCGTGGTTAAATACATCGCGCATAGGACGATTGGGTGATGTCATGCCCAAACACGTCAATACTTTATTTGCCACCAATAAACACATATCTTCTATCATGATTAATGTCTCATTGTAAATTTATGTAGTATAGGACAACGCACATGATGCAACTCATCCTCAGACATGTCATCCCTATATTTCATCCACAAATCTTTCGGATTCTAGGGGAAACATGTCGATATTATAATCGCAAACAACGGGCTAATTTGATGAGGCGATGAGGATATGACGGATTCCTTGAGCGTATTATCCCAATGCGAATCGTTCTCGAGCAATCGTAGTAGTTAACACGCCTCACGGTATGTCGCACACAGATGTCCATCAACTGTTCTCAGTTGTTGAAACTATGTCGGACCATGAACATTCACCAACAACAATTGAAGATAATAACATTCATCGTTAATTGAAAGAACTGCGTAGATGCGACATAAAGAGCATCTGAGGCAAATACATTTGGGTGTCTTTCAACTGGTGTTCCTTGTTTCCGATGCTGAAACGATTTCGATGATGCGTTCCAAGTGTAATAGCGTGGCATATCAGCATACAGCAATGTGCGTGCGAAAACATCTGTTTGACAAACTGAGAAGAAACTTGTTAATGTGGTCGATGGTGGACGTGCCGCCATATCCACCGCGTTCTCATGATTGAAATACACTCGTTGTCCATTTTCTAGATGAACTGCCAAATAGACTACTGTAGGGTGTCTTTCATGGATCGAAAATAAAAATATACGCCAAATAGCTTCGTTGCTTCTTATATAGCGACCCATCTGATATTGAGATACTTCATCATTTTTTCATTTGTTACAGCGAAGATGGCCATGTCGCTACCTTTGTTAACATATTTACAGGGGTGGATCCCAGGATTTTATTTTGGGAAGGGCTTGAGCGGACTTTGGTTTGGGGGAGGGGGCTTGGTTTGAGTGAATTTTGGTTTGGGGGGGGGGGCTTGCCTTCAGGGGGTGGCTTGAGTTGGGCAAAGGGTAGTATTTACAATCTCCCCGGGCGTTGAATCCGTAGAGCTAAAAAAAAAGGTCTCCAAAATCACAATGTCGGAGGTGGAACTACATAGTTTTTTGTGTGTGTGTGTGTGGGGGGGGGGCTTGAACCACCCTGCGTCCTTCCCCTCCCCCCCTCCCCGGTTCCGCTCCTGCATATTTACATATGTACTTTACCGACTTGACGGAGTTACAATATTACTCATTGATGTGAGCTTCAAAGCTTTTAACAATAATGGCGAGTACGGCACAATCCAGCGATAGTCTACTTCAAAATCTTGTCCTTTTACCTTCACAACTACCGATCGCCCACCGTCCGCCACTGATCGTCAACGATATAATTGGTAACGGTCATTTCCCGTGATGGTTTCAGCAATCACGTCTCTCGGGTATCGCTTGGAGCACTTGCCGTCGACTATACAGGGTGAGTTGTTGTTGAAAACTCCGCAAGGTCCATGTATCATGTGTTTAGTCACTATTGCATTCAATTTTGGGTCAACTATTTCATCGGGAATCTCAGCTGAAATTATGGAATCAATTTCATCTGGCCTTAATTTGTCAACTAACCAAACTAATATGTGCGCATGTGGAAGACCACGCTTTTGCCACTCAACAGAGTATATCCAACAATGGACTTGGCCATACATACGATGCTTTATAAATGCTTTATATATAGGCAGTATTTTTCTGTATATTAAATTGTATAGGTGTGCAATTTTCAATCGAAATCGGACAAAATCTGTGGGTTTGTGTAAATTATGGGGATGTGAAAGGGGTTGAGAGGTTTCGTTTTTGGAAAACATATATAGGCAATACTTTTTAGTTTGTTTTTAAGTATACGTGTGCAAATTTTGGTGGAAATCGGACAAAATCTGTTGGGTTGTTTAAATTATGGGGTGTTATGGGGAGGAGGGGGTTGTTTTTTGGAAATTTTAATTTTTAGGAACCATCTCTGAAACGCTCTAGACAACTCACCAAAGTTTCACCGTAATCGGATGAACGGTTTAGGAGCACATAGAGCATAAACAAAACTCACATGATTTCTATATATAAGATTAAATTGTCATTTTTTAGTATTTTCCTCACAATTTTTCCATTTTTTCTCACCGTTTTAAACCTTCCCTGAACTTCCACAAATAGTTCAAGATCAAAATTATCCAAATCGGCCCAGCCATTCCCGAGTTTTAGCGAGACTAACGAACAGCAATTCATTTTTATATATAAGATTATACAACACTTGTCAAGACAGAGGCAATGTTCAGCTCAGAATGTCTGGTGTTGAATATGAAAATGGAGATTTAAGAATTAGAGAAAAAAGAAATGAATATCCTAGGATATCCTGGGTTGAGAGACGAGAAAGCATATGGAAAAATTTGGCTCCATCCAGATGGAGAAGAGGATCGAAGAATGTTTAAAACAAAAATTGATAAATTCGGGGTGTTTCAGGAATTATATACAAAGGCCAAGACCACATGGTGCGCAAAAATTCTGGGAGGAGAAGAAAAGGTGATACAGTTAATGAGTTGTTTCTTGTGGTCCAAAATCGGAAGAAGAAGAAAAATCTAAGATCAAAAGGTTCATCTGAAATGTTGATAAAGAAAAGAAAACTCTCATATCATTAGTTTAGTTATGTTTCCCAGTGGTTCGTAAACTTGGTTTCATATTGTCATAATTTGCGTTGAGCTCGTACTGGCACAATCAATCCTTAATGCCACAGCTGAGTGTAGTGATTTGTCACACGTAGCTCTGACAGTTCCGAGAATTTCGATTGAGCCTGATGGGGGCTGTCAAGAGGGTTGACTACGTGCCGAGTCACTGCATCAACACTCATGTGCTGTGAGGGTGTCGGGGTGAGTAATGGAACCCTTCATATACGCCCCGCCACCCTTAATGCGAGAGATACTCATTCGGGAGGCACGATTCTGTACTTCCATCAATCATGAATTCATATGGACAAAGCGAAAGAGTCTCTAAATTGCAGAACGTAGAAACTGCTATTTGGGTAAACTAATGATCGTGATCACAGACAGATGGTGGTCTGAATATTTAGCTCGCAAGCTCATCCTGTTCCATTGATGAACTTCGTATGATATCCTTCGAACTAAACAACTTCACAGAGTTATGAGTTATTGATGTACCAATGTCATTGTAAGGTACATAGTTCTTACTAGAAAAATGAAAATGCAACGATTTATACGAAAGATGATGCTTTAAGAGAAGAAGCTTAAAATAAAATATTATCTCCCCTTCTAGTAGACAAGTTTATAAATAATTGTTAAAGAAATGTACGGACAAGCCAGGCGAATGCCGAGATGCTTCCTTCAAAAAGGCCATGACCGAATTCCTTCCCGTTCCTAGTCCCCAGCCCAATCCCGCCTCTGATGACCTCGATGTCGACGAGTAAAAAAGTTATAAACTAAAAAATAATAATAATTTGACGAAAATCTGAGTAAGTAGGATACCTGAATGCTAAAACGTTTTACGTGCTTTTTTCCTTTCCTTTTTTTTTCTTTTTGCTTATGCCTCATCGACGTCTATGTTATTAGAAGCAGCAAGAGACTTGGGGAAATAGAAGGGAAGGTATTCGGGCATGGACTTTTCGAAGGAACTATCCCGGGTTTCGCCTGGAGTAATTTGGGGAAAATGAAACATGGATGACTGGGCGAGGATTCGAACCCACGTCCTCCCCAATGCGAGGCCACAGCGTTACCACTCACCGACCACGCTCTGTATTTTTGGGAGTAAATCTTTTTTTTTCGGGAACACACATGGCCATGACCACTTCACGGCTCGTTTGTTGGCAACAGATGCTCTCCAACTCTTCAGGAAGTCACGTAGCAGCGACAAAAGCAGGAGCCAGGTGCTTTGCAGCTGACGAGCTGTCCACACCCGCATATAAAACAGCGGTCTCCATCAACACTAAGCTCTCTCACATCTCATTCAAACTTACTTTGCCTTATTTTGAAACAATACAGGTAATTTGAGTTAAACGCTGAATCCAAAACACAACCTATCATGTTTTCTAATGGTAACCGGAATAAAATTTGTAACACTAATCTGGTAAAATATTTCAAACACTTTTTTTACAACCATCAGTCTATATATCTTTTATATTTTTCCACCGCCTATTTTTTCTTAAATTTGAACTGTTTAAGTTTGAAATTAATGAAATGAATTTTCAAGAAATGAGTAGTCACATTGGTGATAAATATATATAACCTATTTGACAGCTAAGTATTCATCTCATTATTTTTTTCATTAAATTAAATTTAGCAAAAAAGAAGAAAGTGTGTATTCATACTGTTCTTAGAGTGGCAGTAAGGCTTCTGTTGTGCAACGTTGATAAATAAAATAGAAAAACAATAAACAATCAAAAAAAAGAAACAAATAAACAAAAAGCAAATAAATAAAAAACTTTAGAGATTATCCCCAGCATTGGGTAAGTGGTAGAATTTTCATATGACATTCAGAAATTTTCGATTTCGATGGTTTCTCGAAATAATTAAAGCAAATTCCGGATTCGATTCCTTGTAAAAGCCAAAAACGGTTTTCCGATTTCTTACTCACAATCGTCTCCCGCGTTCAAGTGACGTCGTCCTCAACAAGCGGTAAAGCTGGAGCAGCTCAAATAAAAAATGACATTATGTACATAATCATACATTTAACTCATCTATGAATGCCAAGGTAAAGAAAGACATATACAAAATTGGCTTTGAAACACTGTAGTGCAGTATGCTTTTGGTCAACCAGTTCAGAACTATTCCCGACGTTACCCTTAAGTAAACAGAAGAAAAGATTGACCGTAAAGATTGACCTTTATGAAAATATTTATTTTTAGTCGTGAGTCAAGATCGCAAGTAGCTTGACATGTAACGTGAATAAAGCATACAGTCAAAAACTCCGGATGTAACTTCGAACCTACAGTACTGTGGCTTTGAGTTCTTGGAGCATTTAGAGAGTATGGAAGAATTACAACCTCATTCTGCATCTAACTGAAAAGTACTGTAGCAGCTACAGGATTCTAAAAATAATTTTTACATTAGCACGACAGAATCGTTTCGTTATGAACTGACTCATAACTCATCCACCCTCACTATTAATTTTTTCTGTTCTCTTTTGATCTGTCGCTGCTATGTTAGAATTAAAAAAAAAAAAAAAAAATCCCTTTAAGTATGGAGTGGAACAATTACGCTGAAATGCACAACACAGTGGTGAGAACGAAAACATTTCCAGGTTTCGAATACCGTAAAAGAAACCAAACCACAAACTGCGAGACCTACAGTTTTCAAGCATAATTTCTTAGGATCAAAGATAGGGGTAATGCGACGTTGTTACAGTATGAAGGAAAGTATACAATTGCCGAATTACTCCCTGTTTCTGGTTCCTGGCTGCAATGACCCTACGTGATTACATTTAAGACACATTTAAAAAAAATCTATAGAAAAAAACTATCGTTTCTACTTAATTTAAAACCACGCTCCACGTAGTAATTCCACAAACATGTCAAATTTTTCTCATTACTAAATCCTATCCAAAAATCTACTTTTCAGTATTTTATAATTCCTTTTACGGTGGTTTTGTTTCCTATTTATAAGTTAAGCTTGCTTCTATTATAAACTTTTCCCATACTGATAATTTCTTACAACACGGATGAATTTTTGAGCTATAAACTATAGGAAAAAGTCTTAGAACTATTTATTTAGTTAGGTTTCCGTGTAGAACATAACGATAAGATCAAATAAAGTGGCGTACCATTACCAGAATTTTTTTTTTTTTTGTTTAGTGATTATTACTTAATAGCGGTCAGAACTTTAAATCACCTCAAGTCCTTTAAATTATTTAAAAACAGAAATAATTTTATTCTGTTGTCACAAAAGTCATTATGCAGTGACAATATATGTATTCAACGTTACTCGTATAAACGTAGCTAAAATTAAACTTGTGTAATAATTCAGACGCTATTAAGAGTCACAAACAGCACACACCAACTTATTTTCCTCTGAGTTTTCTGACCTTGTAGCAGTGACAGCGGCACATAAATGGAGGAAGAGAAGGGAGTAGTTTGCGTGGAACATAAAAATGTGGGTCAGTTGAGCCATCGTAATTATGCGCGCTGCATTACGGCTAATTTATTGCAGCATAAAGCACACATTTTGGAGGGCGACGAAATTAATGTCATAACTCAGGTGCCATATAAGGCGAAGAAGAGAGTTGCCTGGGAAGAGCAACTTCAGCCATGTGGCTGTATTACGTAAGAGCTGTCATCTGGAGGCGGAAGCTGCTTGCAGAGGCGTCATCACCAAAGATGGGAAAGCTTCTGGAATACTGTCTTCATAATAACTCCCAGTTAAATATAAAAATAGTACACTCAGGATTGCTGGATTCAGTGGAGTAAAGGAGTAAAGAAAGACATATACACATATTTACTTTGTGACAGTTTGTCCACATTTCGAAGAAAATTTCATAAAATTTTATCATTTTTAAAAATTTATCTGAATGCATACACATATTTAGGCTGATAACTTTACTAACCCCGTTATCATATCCCAGTATTTTAGGGATAATTCCCAATATTTTATCGGTACACTGTAATTCTGAGTACTTGGAAAGTGAACATAAACAAAAATTAAAGCTGGCTTTCAAACCATTTTTTTTTCTGTTAATTGCGAAGACATTTTGATTTAAATGATCAAGTGACTTTTTTAATGTACAAATATGTGTGTTTAGTTGTCAACAAGGACCTTAATTTTCCGCAAGAGAAATACATCTACAGCAGCATTGTCGTAGAGGAAGAATATTCTCTTAGGTCATGAGGTTCTCGTTTATACCATAAGCTGTATTGTAATAACCTTCATCCGTTAAATAACCATGTTGCCCAGCCTGGTGACAATACAGTCGGCGATACCAATATGAAAATCTTTACAACACGTTACGATAATATATATATATAATATCATAATCACACCTCATTCTCACAGTCATATAAAATTACACTCTCTCATTCTACTTTATTGGTTTTAAACCAAAGAAACGCTGTTTGCAGAAACTAGAAGAACCTGCTGACATTATTTGCTCAATCTCAAACGTAAATACTAGACTTCTTCCCGTACTGTTTCCACTAAAAAACAGGTAGAATGGCCTTTAGGTCCGCTTGTTAGCAGCACAATCCTAGCTAGAAACGAAACTTGTTTTTCTATCCAGCATTATGTGTCTTATCGTGACAGTTCCTTCGTCGTCCACCGTTTAATATCTTTCTGCACTGCAACTAGCTGTACCTGTTCAAACAATACTACTGCCCTCACCCCTTCTTACTTCTGATCTAACTTGCAGCCACACGACACGACAAAGAATTTATTACAGCCCCTTGCCACTACTCGATTGTGAACCGTAAGGAACACCACGGATTTTAACAAACACAGCTATCATTTAAAAGTTATGAATTTTCTGATTGTGTTAAAAAGGTAATAATATCAGACAACTAACATATTTATTTTCTTCGAGCTATGTGGTTGATTAAAGCCGAAAGAGGGTGGGGGCCAAGGTGCGGAGAATGAATTCGGTCATGACCATTTGAAGGAACCATCTTGGTATTAGCCTTGTTTGATTTCTGGGAACAGTGGAAAGACGATATCAGAATGACTGGACGGGAATTTGAAGCCATGTCCCCACCTTACCGCTCGCCTACCACACTCGGTTTAACGTATTTACTTTACTGGTAACATAATCCCACAAAAACAATTCTTGTTTAAACATGCCAAGTCTCGTGCTTGTGTAGTGACAACGTTATGAGATCTTGTTCTGACCCAAGTCTATATTTTGCAATGTGTGTTCCTCTCGTTGTTATACGAGAGAGCGTTTATTAAGAATTTTTTTAAAAAAATTGTGACTTGGCCATTATGCATGCCTTGTTTTAGTTAACCTATATAAAGACCATAAATGTGTGCTTTATCAAATTAACAAATACATAAAACTTAAAAGCCCAGATTTCCTTCGCATATTTTCGGAATCGACAAGTCTTAGAATAAAACATATATATTATGTCATATGTTTCAGTAAAAATTATGGCATGCATAATGGCCAAGTCACCAGAATTGGTTTTTTAATCTATACTATTATAAATCTGTAAGCAAGCTGCGTTTGTAGTGAGGCTTGATCTCTAATAACGCAAAAACTACCGCATCAATTTGCATGGTGTTTCCAAATTTTTAAAGCTAATGTTGCTGATCAGCATCTGCAGAAGTAGCTAACGACTAATATGTACCATGGGAAGAAGCAAGTCAGTAAAAAACTTCAGAAATGTGAAACTGTAGACCACAGATAATTATACACATTCAGACGGTCACTCCTTTCATAAAGAGACCTGGCAAAATTTAGGATGTCCTTTTTTTTTCTTTTACTTCTACGATTCATTATTCTGGACCGCAGTACTTCAAAATAAAAAGAATACGTGAATCAAGTATAATCAGCATTTACTTGAATCGTAACAGGTCTGTTGAATTACTAATATTGAAGACATGTATTGTCTCTGGTAGACTGTTATACAGTTTGTCTCTGGAACAAAATTGCTACGTGAACGCTGTACAATACAGCCACAATAAGCCAATACCTAATACGAAATTCAGTTTTTTCTCGAAGAGCGATGTCTGAAAAACAGTTATTGTAAATATCAGCAAGTAATAAAACATACTTCTTTCATAATGACTTGTGCGGAATTGCACATATTTGGAAGTACTTTATTCGATTAATATGTCTCGTGGCTATAACGTGCAAATATAACTAGGCATCCGAAAATTCAGGTACATGCCACTCAAATAATTACATAGAAAATACGGATATATTGAAAGAAACTCAAGTAAAAAAACTTTCATATCCTAATGCTACACCGCGTAAATTATAAAGCTAAAAGCATCGTCCCTTTGGCCTATAACAAAGCATATCAGCTGTCATCACTGTCCAGGTTGCATTTCAATTGATTTACAACTTGCGATAATTTTGCCACTGAGAAATAATTGCTTGAGTTACATGCACATTAGTACATATACTGTACCGTGATCCATTTTGACATTTTTGAATTAATTATATCTGACTGAAATAATGACAATAATGATACGACGATTTGAAACCAAGATTAACTCCAATTCACGTAAATTTCTATTTTAAAGCAGGAATAATTGATGGTGTATCAACATAAAATAAAAACCAATATCCAAACAGCAAAAAATAAATAAATCAGAAAAAATTGAGATGCTGTGATTATTGGTAACGAATTTTTATTTCAAATATAACTAGGAATCCTAAAATTCTATTCTACACCGTGTAAATTTTAAAACTATGCCTGATGCTAAACAAAACGAGTCAATTGTCATCTGGTCCAGGCTGTTGTTTCGCCAGGTACTTACATGCGACTGAAATAATTACATAGAAAATACGGCTATATTGAAAGAAACTTAAATTAAAAATGTTTCATATCCTAATGCTACACCGCGTAGATTATAAAGCTGCAGGCATCGTCTCTTAGGCCTATAACAAAGCATCATATCAGCTGTCAGGTTGCATTTCAAGCGATTCACAACTTGCGATAGTGTTGCCACTCAGAAATAATTGTTTCAGTTACATGCACGTTACTACATAAACTGTACCATGATCACATCTCGACATTTTTGTATTAATTATATCTGACTGAAATAATTACAGTAATGATACGACGATTTGAAATCAAGAGTAGCTCCAATTCACGTAAATTTCTATTTTAAAGCAGGAATAATTGATGGTGTATCAACATAAAATAAAACCAATATCCAAACAACAAAAAATAAATAAATCAGAAAAAATTGAGATGCTGTGATTATTGGTAACGAAATTTTATATTTCAGCACACTACCAAGAGGACTAAGTCGTAGATTACTGCTATATTTACATAAATTTATGGCACCGCGGTTATGTTGCAATCCTCGGTATCCACATTTAAAAATAAACTTTTTTTAGTTAAGTATCATGGAAACAATATTTTTCATTATATCCACAGATACATCCTTAACAAAGCTTATACCTAGCTATATAATCCCAGGCAAAGTTTACGCATAAAATCGCCAAAAAAAATTACTCATAATGATTATAATATCAGCTTTCTTAACGTTACAACTGTTATATATCCATTTAAATTTTCGGTACCACGGTTAACGTGGAATCCTCCATATCAGCATTTAAAACATATTATTTTTAGCTGAGTTAAATATTGCTTTCGGAAATAATATTATTTATTACTACCACAGATATTCTATATTGTAACCAAGTTTATGCTCATCTATATACTCGCAGCCAAAGTTCACGCATAGTGATAATTGCAGTTGTGAAAACGTTTTAATTGTTAGTGCTGTGAGTTGGGTAAGTATAAAAGTTTATGATATGCCCTTGCGAAAGAGATCTAATCTGTCGGGGTCAACTTCTGCAGCTAAAAGATGTCGCCGAAATCGGCTAAATGAGAGTGAAATAGACCGACAACATCGTCTGCAACCGAACCTAACGTATTAACCGAAACAAACGAAACTATTCAGAATACATTAACAGTTCCTGCCTTTCCACGTTAATGTCTGATAAGAGAATAAAATCGGTAAATAATTTCTACACCTGCCAAGGCACGCGCGCGTGAAGCAGCGGGCAAATGCTAGTTCTAAATAAACGATCAATAACACCGAGAGAATCCATTCTGTTCCAAAAAGTCAACTTAATACACACTTCAAAGTATAGACATGGCTTAGAACAAGATCTTATAACTTTTTGTCAGTACACAGGCACGAGACTTGGCCTCTTTTTACAAGAACTATTTTTGTGGGATCTTATTTCTTTTTGTGTGTTGATGGATTATTCTGAATCGTCACTCAAACGTAATGATTCCATTTGAAAATCGCTGAATAAGAACATTTCGGAATTGAAGACATCCATATACGTTACCAACAAATAATACGTTACCAACAAACAACAATGCCCCAATCTCTGAAAACAATGGGTGTATGTCGTAGCCGACCAGTGCAGACTGCCGCTGGTTTAACTACCACCATAAGTAAATAACAAATAGCTTCCAACCTAGGAAAATTTAAAATGTTATTTAAACTAGACTATGCAGTAAAGAAATCGCCTGCATATAGCTATAGTTATGACCTTCGGAAATCAACGTTTGATATTTTTGCAACATTTGCTTCTAAACCAATAATTTATCCTATTTTTCCGTACGATTGTTTTCGTATAAATGAACAGAAATTTGTCAAATCATTTTAATAATCTGTAATATGTTTTTTGTTCATAATGTTGTAACAAAACGCACTAATACAAGTTTATGCTCGATACTGTCACATATTAATTAGCTATCGGGGATTAGTAACGAGGATAACATAGATCAGATTGTCATAAAATTTCGGTCTTAGCATTTACTACTAGGATTTGGAACTGATTTTGGATGTGAGGAAGTGGAGAAAGTTTCCATTTAAACATGGGGGAGTCTGTGACAAGAATAAACATACCGGAGAGCAACTGAATAATTCACCTCAGTCACGGAAAAAGTAAATTTTTGCGTCGTCCAAAAAACGATGTGTAGAGAATATGTTTTCAAGGAATAATCTCCGTCACATTTAAAAATAATACTGTTTCTGACTCCGTCATGGTTTGATTTATAAAGTTAGTTTGCAACTAATGCTTTCATCTAACGTAGCCCCTACCACAGTACCAGAATGGATGATGCACTGTGAGAAATAAAGAAAATATAAGCTTCATTTAACGTCGTTTACATATACAAAAATGAAAACAGCAGATACATTGTTTTACTTCGGCAAATTTGTTGCAAATATTATTATAATACGTTGTGTTGTACAAATTTTCCTACCACCTCCAAAATTAAGGAACATTTTGCGCTTTCCAAAAGATGACCTCGTCCTTCGTACACCGGGAGTTTATTGCATCCCGTGTGAATGTGGAAAGAAGTACATCGGCCAGACAGTACGGTGTGTTAAACAACGTTGTTTGGAACGCGCCCGATATGTTCGCCTGGGGCAAAAGGAAAAATCAGTGTTGACAGAACATAGTTTGGAACAAGGACATGGATTCGAATTTGAATCAACTACCAATACCTAGCAAAGTAATAAACCAAAAAAAAAAAAAAAAAAAAAATAAATAAATAAATAAAAAAGGTGCTGGCACATGCGAGAGACTTCTGGGACAGAAGCGTTTGAAATTCGCCTCGCGTCTGATTTGGTTAACCGGGATTGTGGTTTCCAGCTCAGTGATGCGTGTATACCTGTTATTGAGGCTGCTCGTCACCAACGCTATGCTTTTTGTGTTCTGCGGGCGTCTGATGACGTCTGAGCCGCTGCTAGGCAACATAACAACGTCTGCCGTTGCCATGGCAATTTGTAAACAACACGCTCAGGGAAACATGTACCTGAATATAGCGACGGAGGTTTATGTCGCCCAAATATTGTGTATCAATAATAATATTACTCGGTTTGTTTCCCTTGACACATTTATGAATAAACAACGCAGACAAAAATTTCATTCATTTATGATATTATTCTTATTTCTTTCTCATATTCTGAGCCGCTAAAAACCTTAACTTACATGTAGCATTTAGATACTGACTGCAGCACAAATGAACCGACGCTTAATAATTACTCAAATATAAAATTTAATCATATTGACCTCAAACAGGAATCTCACAACTTATAATAATGTTTACCTACTTTTAATTTCTTAACAGCTTTAAGAATCTAAGCCAGGAATTAATCATTCATCCTGGTAATAAGACACCTCGATGGACACAAACTATATATAAAACCAGCGCTTAAGTAGTCCAAATTCTGCCGACATGAATATTATCGACTAAAATATTTGGATTATTGTTCCATTTCAAGGTTATCTTAGTACTGTAGCAAATTAATGTTTAAATTTACCTGACGTGGAAAATCTAAGCCTTAAACGGTTGCACCACGTGAAGGAGAGTTTGACATTTGGTTGGAAAAGACTAGTATAGTCTCTCCCAAACCCTTACACCCCCCATCACCTTTAATGACCGTAAAAAAATATGATGAACTTAAGTAAATGGTAAATTCCGCTCAGCTTGGAACTTGAAGTGAATAGTAGTTTCCGTACAGTGTAATCAAATTCGAAAGGTGGAAAGGACAGAGCTGTAAATACTGTTTACTAATACCAGATAAATATTCACTGACTAGATTAGGATTTGAAGACTAGTAGGCCACCCTAATTGAATAGTTTATACCGTGATATATGCCTTAAATAATGCGTGGTTAAAGTCCTTTAAATCTGTTATTTTCTTTTGCCCTTACAATAATAATTTTTGTGATGAATTTCATGCGATGTCCTGTGCAGCCTACCTCTTCTGGAAAAAAGATAGAATTACATCACTAATACAGTAAGATATGAGGATGAATAATACCAGAAAGAAGGATAATTTAAGTATTTGAAATGTGGTGCTATAGAAGGATGCTAAAAGTTAAGTGGAAAGATAAAGTACGAAATGAACGAGTTTTGGGAATAATGGATGAGGAAAGAAGTTTTTGGAAGAGTGTTACAGAAAGAAGAGACTGGATGGTGGGTCATATTTTCAGAGATGCGGGATTGTTAGTGGAGGGAACAGTCGAAGGTAATAACGGTAGAGGAAGAAAGATATTAGACTATATGAATCAAGTAATTGAAGACGTGTGTTGTAAGGGGTACGTTGAGATGAATAGGTTAGCGAAAGATAGGAAAGGATGGAGGATTGCATCAAATCAGTCGAGAGACCGATGACAGTAAAAAAAAAGTGTAAAAATGAATAAGGGTCTTGATTTTGTTTAGAAAATGACGGATCTGATAGGGAAAGAAAGTTAGGAAAGTGGTGTGAAGAGTAACACCTCACTGGTAACCAGCATAGCGGCGTCCTTGTTCCCCGTGTCCATTTTGGTGGACGCTGGAGGAAGGACATTCCACGGACGTCCGGATCCGACGCCATCTGATGGATGGGTAAACGTGAGCCGCATCTTCACTGGCACCAAACACGCGTTCTTCACACTTATGTTGTCACAGGCCACTGTCCTTTCCGAGAGAATTCACCTCCTGCACCCACGTAATGGAATTTCGTTGTAGCTTGCAAGTTGCAATGTATCAGGAATATTTCTCTGTCACTTACAAATAAAAACAATAACTGATACAAAACTTAGGGTTTAAAAATATGCAGGCAGCATATTTCTACCAAACGGTAGTCACTAAATCAAACATAAAGTTTTTTATCAGATATTTTTTATCTATAGATTATCAGTTATAGCCACTAAATCAAACATAAAGTTTTTTATCAGATATTTTTTATCTATAGATTATCAGTTATAGCCACTAAATCAAACATAAAGTTTTTTATCAGATATTTTTTATCTATAGATTATCAGTTAAGCTACGAGTATAACGTGTCAACAAAAGGGTGTGAAAAGTAATTTCCAGGAATTATTCTGTCATTGGGTCAGTTTTGTGGATTCTTCTCTTCGTTCAGAATGTAGAATTCTTTTTCCTGTTTTAAAGAGTCGTCTAAACACTCAACAATACATGAGAAATTTAAGTATTTGGTTAAAAAAGTGAAGCCATAATTCAGTTGATTATTCTTGTCTCAAACATTTAATGCCCTGAATTTATTTTTACATAAAATATACATACTTAAAAAATATTTGCTTAAAATATTTTTTATTTTATTGCTAACGAAACACATTTTCTAAAAAACATTACTGTTTTCCTATGTGTTCGTATGTAAGGCAAAATGATGAGAAATAAATTATCAATCAAATTTACTGAACAGTTCAAAAATTTACATTTTGAGACTTCAAATTCAAATTCTGTAAATTGCTGATAATATATTTTTTTCTTATGTATTTACGCCTCGTCAACGCCGCGGTCATTAGCGGCGGAATGGAACTGGGGACAAGGAACGGGAGGGAATTCGGCCATTGTCTTTTGAAGGGATCATTCAGGCACTCGCATGGAGTAATTTGGGCAAAACCCAAATCTGGATGCCTGGATGGGGATTCGAACCGGCGTCCTCCCGAATGCGAGGCCAGAGATTACAGATTTATTTTGTCCATTGAATTTGGACAACAGTTTTCGAAGATATGGTGTAGTAAATGTTTTTTTTCCTTAAAGATGCATTGCTTTCAGCATGTCAAACAATACAGCAGACAAGGTGAAATGTCTGTCTTGTCTTCACAGCCAGTGGTCGCCCAAACATTAATCAGATGACTTCCCTTCGTGACAGTAGCCATTATTTCTGGCACCCCACATAAAACTTTTGAGAGGATGAAAAATAACCACCGGTTTGAAAGGGGACAGCTGTGAAACGATCTGTAACAAATGCTCGCGGAAATAGGGCATCGATTTGTAGAGCTCCAAGTAACGACTAACCGAAATTTAGAGCCTAAGATTTCCAACCTACGGGAGGTAATAATTCATAAGCCAGCGATAACAATAACCATCAAGCCGCGCTATTCAAACGTTACGGAGGTCAGAGATCATGAAAAACTGGCTGTACGAGCTGGAAAATGAGCTTTACTCAAATCGTTTCTCACAGGATGCCCGTCGATGTATTTCATTCTTATTATGTTTCTTCGTATTCGATTCAAGGTATTAAAGGGAAGAAAGATATATGCATTGCAAAAACACAACAAATCCTTAAGGCTGTAATAGTTAAAAATCTACTTCAAGCAGTGTTTATTTTAAACAAAGAGAAACCAATTTCTGTTTGCTTTGCAATAAATCTTAAACGAAAAAGTTAATTAGAATGAACTCAAATATCTGATATATAGAGAAAATTTAAATGGTATTGCGAAATAGTAAAGTAAAAATCAGATTTCGAAACAAAAAAATACACATTTGTGTAATTTTATTTTTGAAGCATTTGATTTTTTTTTACCAAAAAAGTACTTGCTTGTAATACTGAAAGCAATAATGATACGAAAATTAACGAAGTATGAATACAAATTTCTGACAGTACTTTGTTTAAAAATTACTTGTTTTTATTCAGTGAGTTTAAGGGAAAATAAAAAAAAAAACCACATTGATTTAACTTATCAAATCTGTTCATTCATTCCATGTAAGAAACGTTAAATTTTTATTTTTTACACGTGTTTAAATAATCCTTCTTTCTACTTTAGTTATTCAGTCAGTCATGAAGCTTTCCAATAAGTTATAAAGCTTTTAAATGTGTAGGTTCCCCTGCGAAATTAACCGGCAAAAACTTTTGCTATTATAGATTCCAGACACGTTTATTTTTAATTTGTGCAGGGGAAGAAGATTTTACTTTAATGCTGACTTACCAAACAGCAGAGAAATAGCAATATAGGATCAAGAATGGATTGTAAACAAGAGTTAATGTAATGCAAACATTCTCTTAAATTTGCTTTTATTATATCAGTAAATTTCAGACTTACTTTTGGATTAGTAAAATATTTAAATATTACAGAACTTTATTTGCCTATTCTACCAGTTCGGTTTTCCTAGACAAAATTTCAACATTTGGTAATCACTGAGCTTCTTTCGTGTCATGTGTATGTGATATTGTTTGTTGTACATAAGTAACACCCAGGTATCATGTAATTTCATTGAAATTAAGTATACAGGATATTATTCTCAGCGAATTCTCATATAGGAAATACTAAGTTCTATTACATTATCAGCGTAAATGTTTAAAACAATGGAAGAACTGCATTTTATTTATCTTTATTCATATTTCTCATACTGTTAGAAATGTCAGGAACTACAAGCATCACGATATCAGTCAAATAATTTAAGTGTTCCGACTACACCAATTTTGTGAAATTATATTACTCCTTTAAATATTAAAGTTGACCAAAAAGTTAAAAAAAAATGCATAAATGGTTAACATTTCTTTCTCTTGTTGTGTTAAATCATCATCTTCTATTATCGATGGCTGTACGTTAATCAGAGTGTGTTTCAATCATAAGAGACGACAAGACTTCTTTATGGTTATCTTTTTCTTTACATGATTATATATAAAATTTGGAGTTGTAGTAGTTGTGCTAATTTTTTATTTTAAAACTCAAATTTAATAATTCAAATTTCATAATAAAAATTCAGTAAAATGCCTAAATAATTGCGATGGTTTGTTAAGATGAAACTGCGTTGAATGATAACTGAGCATCCAACAAGGTAAATGCACCAACAGACTTTTTTTTTTTTTTTTTTAACTGATATCGGAGTACATTTTACTTTCATATTCATTTTATTACTAATGTTGTCTATAACTTCAACGTCTAGTTAACAGGGAAAAATGTATCTATTACACAGAACTTCATTAGTCTCCATAAAAGTTTTTCGTAAGATGACACAAAATTTAACACTGGTATGCTGCTCATAAATATTAACCGTCAGAAAAACGGTGAAACTCACTTAACACTTGAGTGAATAGATGATTCCAGAACAATTACTAACGACTGCAGAATGAAGTGGCAGAAAGTTAGACGATTACCTCTGCCATCACTACCCGCTCCATCCGTGTCAACACGTTGAACGGTTAACAATCCTGGGGGGTAGGCGAGTGGTGAAAGTTAGGTCGTTGTATTCTAGAGAACGTAGATTCGATCCACGGTCCGATTACACAGAATTCGGTTTTCCGAAGTAATTCTAGGTGAACGCCTAGATAGCTCCTTTAGAAGACGACGGAGACTTCCCCACTTTTTGTCTCCAGTAGATAATGAGATGAAATGATCTAAAGTTGATGAGTTAGAAACCTATAACTTTAAAAAAAAAATTAAATAACCTTGCTGTTTTAAAAAGCAAACCTTCCATCAAGCATGCGGGTTTAGTATTTATTTCTATGTTTCGAAATTAGAATTATTACCACGCGGAATAAGTTTATATGAAACTCGGTAATGAGCTGTTTTCGCAACAATGCTATCATTAACATTATATCTATGATATGTTGCAGTTAATTCTGAACTGCCTAGTAAGCGGACACCATCCTACTGATCCTAGGAAAAAATTGTAGCTAATGTTTGTCACAATACTCAATACAATTTGCCAGCTGCTTATTCCGCAATCAAACTCCTATCCTCCTCCTTCAAAATATTCGGTTATTCATCATAAGTGATTTCTCTTATGAGATAGATTGTCCAGCAGTGGGTTCTTTTCATGCAGCGGCTACAAATTCAAAATCATAGAAAACATCGTATAATGTTACAAAAATAAATTTTAAGAGCCGTGAGGGTAAATCCTTGGTGGTTAAACCAAATTTTTGTTAAGAAAACTTCTGTAGGCACGTGAGACCATGTTTGGACGGGGGTAAATCTATGAGTTGGCGACTTCCAGTCACCGACATGCTGTTACGTGTTGCGCGTATTATTTGCGCTTGGGACGCTTTTTGGATGGGTAAAATCTTATGAGCTCGCTTCACCAACATGCTATAATAGCCACTTTCACTTGTAGCCGCCAACATTTTCATGGAATCATTCGAGATGAAGGTGCTTAACAACGCGCGCCTAAAACCTGCAAAGTGGATCCGTTACGTTGATGACACTTTTGTCATCTGGCCTCACGGTAAGGAGAGTTTGCAAGAGTTCTTAAACCACCTGAATAGTGCCCACCCAAGAATTCAGTTCACTATGGTTGTGGAAGAAAATGGACAACTGCCATTTCTCGATGTCCTTGTTCACAAGCGAGGCGATGGAAGTTTGGGTCACACTGTGTATCGCAAGGCGACCCACACTAATAGGTATCTGCACGCCATGTCGCACCATCATCCGGCAACGAAGAGAGGCGTATTGACATCACTCAACCTAAGACCTAAGACAGTATGTGACTCGGAAAGTCTGAATGAAGAAATGGAAACACTTACAAAAATATTCCAAGCCAACGGCTATAGTGAATCTGAGATCAGGAGGGTTTTAAGACCCAAAAAACCTATGGGAGACGTCGACTTATCCCATGATATTAATGTGCCAACAAAATTCGCCTGTCTCCCATACATACAGGGTATCACAGATCGGATTGGGAAATTGTTAAAGCGGGTGGAGGTGCGAATAGTATATAAGGCTAACTGCAAACTTGGACAATCACTGACAAAGGTAAAAGACAAATTACACCCATACCAGCTTATGGGTGTCTACGAAATCCCCTGCAGTTGTGGCAGTGTTTATATCGGTGAGACAGGTCGCACTGTGGCGGAGAGACTTAAAGAACATATCCGCCACTACAAATATAACAACAGCGACAAATCCGCCGTAGTCCGCCATGCTATTAATACCGGGCATGAAGTAAAATTTCAAGAAACGAGGCTACTGTGGAGAGAAGACCAGTGGTGGCCCCGACGGGTGAAAGAGGCAGCAGAAATTTTAAAAAACACCAACAACATCAACGAAGATAGAAGCCTCTTACTCTGAGATGCTTGGCGCTCATTGCTATGTCAACATAAACAGTATCTCTGACGAAGGCTGGAGGATACCAGCCGAAAGCTTAGGTAATAAAATAAACAACGCGGCAACCCGAAAGTCAATTAATCATGAGTATATTTATAGTTTGTAAGTATGACGTGTTGAGCTTGGACAGCAGTGAAAGTATTGATTATACTTGTATCTAATATGTAAAAATGAGTGTTTCTATTTTTTTCCAATGTTCTTTATACAAACGCACAGTTTTTATCCGATTTTGATGGAACTTTGCATACGTATACTTTAAAACAAACAGGAAAAAAACTGTTTACGTTTGATTTACAAAAACCTACAACCTGTTCTCCTTTCGCTCCCCTTTCACCTTAATTTCTGTCAACGTTGTTCCTACAAACCCACAATTTGTATCAGATTTTGATAGTACTTAGCACACGTATTCTTCAAAACAATGCTGTCTGTTAGCTCAGTGGTTAAGGCGCCTACTCCGGTCGCGGGTTAAAATCCTGTGGTGTGCAGGAATTTTCAGGAATTGTATTTGATTATAATATGAGCTACGCCGGGACCATTCGTGGTTCTAGACCCACGTTAAACTGTAGCTCCTCTGTACCTGGTAGCAGGGCCGGCGTTAGGGAGGGGTAAGCGGGGCAAAAGTACCCGGAGCCCAATCCACAAAAGGGGGCCCTCGGTCCAGCGTGTCTAGCTAAATAGAAATTTAAAAAAAAAATCCGAAAAAGGTGTTATTTGATTTTTTGTTTTTGATTAAAATTTTCTGACTTTATCCAAAAAATCAAAGTGTAAACAAAAACAATAGAGGCGGGGGGCCCCGAGAACACTTACCTGGGGCCCGAGAATCCTAGCGCCGGCCCTGCCTGGTAGCACTACCGGGTTAGGTTAAGGCGGCTAATACAAGGACGGAAGGCGCAGTCAATGGAAACCCTGTCACCAGGTCATTTTGACCACCGAGAATTTTCGTTATTTAGTAAATCTGTAGCTATTAGTATGACGTATTGCGCGTATGATATTCATAGTTTTAAGTTTTCACTTCTCTTGGCTGTCCCATTGACTGCCAATTGGTTTTTTATTTGTTTACTTAGTCATGTGGCGATTTTCTCACCAAGCTTCCAACCGTTAGATATTTTATAAAAAAGGAAGTGTAAATACAAAGAAACGGAATTTTCCCAATGACGTAATTTGCTGCAACATGCAAATAACATCGCCGTTCACTTATCTCACAGTTTCTCAGTAGTAATTATTTAAGAAGATTACGGGGAAATATGTCTTGATATCTGAATTTTGATTCTACAGAAATACTGTTAGTAAAAGGCGGAAACATAAAGAAAAACGTACTTGTGAGAATTTAAACCACCTGTAATGAATACCAACGATGATTTTACACAACCCAATGAACTTCATAACTTGTAACGCTTGCTGCTTGCTACCACAACTGATTTCTACCGTCATCCCGGATAAGACAAATCCAAGACTTGCCTCTGTGTGACTTTTTAGCTGAGTAATGACTTTGGAAATAGTTATACTGTACATTAAAATCCTTTTTAGTGTAGAAATTTGTCAATGGAACTGGAAAATAACATGAAGACTCATTGAGGGCCCCACAGTTTGCGTGCTGGATGATCAAGTTTTGCCTCTGTGAACATTTGATTGTTTCCATTGCTTTTATCATTATATTATCGTGACCTCAGAAAGATTGACATGGTGAGAAAAAAATAGAAACGCCCAGTTAAATTCACGGAGCCCTCCCGTACCCATCAAGCTACTCATACTGCACTAGAAGTGTACTTCGAGTTGAAACACTCTTCTTGAAATTGTGCCATACCCGTTTCAGGAGGAATAATGCAATCACAACGTTGGTATTAAAAATCACTTGACATTCTACCTAAAACACGGCTGAACAATTGAACCTCATGTTACGATGCGAATTCTGTCCTACAATTTTACTTGATTTGATCGAAGATTTTTTTCTATGCCTTAATAGGCTCTATTTCGCCTTACATCTGTATTCAGGGAAATCTTATCAATTAACAGTTTAGAACACGTTGTGCAGTGTTGATACTATCATATCTTAAAGCAATATACGGCAACATTACAATAAATTATATTTGAGCATTTATCTGTATCTTTCTAATATTCCGGTACTTCCCTTTCCCACAAAAATAATTTTTCTACTAATTATTTCGTATCCAATGTGCTTAATACCTGTTTAAATGTTCTTGATCATATCATAGTCTACTACTCACTCCAGATTCCTCTGCTGGTTTCGAAGCTTTATGCTAAGCCCTACTCGCTAGCTATATTTTTATAGGTAAGATATTCACAGCGAATTTGGTTACTATGGATTATATCTCAGTTTCTAATTTCTTTAATGCCACCTCTGTTTACTAAATTCCTCTTCATGGCAAAAGTAAGGTTTAATATTTAATTTTGTAATAATTCCCTCTTCATAAATTAGTATCCCCAAACATTTCAAGTCTTTTAAAGCAGGCCTACATGCGCACCTTAAATCTCACCATCTATGAGTTTATGTCACCACTTTGACTAAGGTTTATACGTTCTTTTTTACGCCTCGTCGACGTCGTGGTCAATAGAGGCAGGAAAGGACTGGGGCTATGAATGGGAAGAAATTTGGTAATGGCCTTTTGAAGGAAACACCCTGGCATTCGCCTGTAGTGATTTGGGGAAACCATGGAAAATTTAAATTTGGAATGCCCGAATACGTTTTCAGAACGTTACCACTCACCAACTACGCCAACAATTAATTAAAATTACTTTTGTTCGAGGCCGGATCGTAAGCAAGCATTAGCCTGTGTGTGGTCACTCTAACAGGCCATTGCATTTAACTTGAACGCTGTTTCACGGTCTTAACCATTCGCTATGCTGCGATAGCAGTGGGATTGACGCTCCTGTAGCAGCCGCTACCCGCCGTACAGTGCACAGTAGTGGCTGTACTGCCCGTAGGCATGCTATCGAGCGGGCAGCGTGGGAGTGTAGCTTGCGATAAGCCAGCCCAACTGGGGCAGACACAGTGACCGGTGCACATTATGTAAATGGCCGGCGGTGAGGTGGATCGGCTGGCTGCCCTCCCATTTGTCACGGCGCTAACTCTGCCGGGACACTTTATCTTGCCTTACGTCGAGTGCCGACCTCCCTGAGCACCGTGCCGTAAGTCGAGCCGCTTTCAAAAGAACTGTCATCAGGGCGCCACGATATGACGCATTCCGAATGGGCTGTATGTCTCAGACCCTCAGAAAATCCCTCTACAGCGCGGAGGCTTCTCAGCTTTCAGACCAACAACCAGGGTACCAAAACCAGTGATGGAGAAGGGGAATTATATCTGGGACAGGCTACTAGGATTTGCCCGAACTGAAGCCTTGGGTCTATCGAAAAGTGAAACACTTCCAGCTATGCTTTGATTAGAATCATATTTCTGCGGGATGAGAGCTTTAATGAAGGAGTGGTATCAATCATTATGTTTTAAAAACTTATTAGAAAGAACGTTACCGGTACCTTGTGCATTGGTATAGTTCTGGAAAGCCGGATACACAATTACCAGAAATAAGTTGACACGTTCCAACGTTTTTCTTCCAAACCACCGAACTTGGTGGATGAACCGAAACGCTCTGCCCTCGCATTCCTGAGGACGTGGGTTCGAGTCTCCATCTGGCCATCCAGATATTTCTTTCCGATGGTTTCCCCAAATCACTCTAGGCGAATGCCGGCATGGTTCCTTCAAGCGGTCATGGCCGAATACCTTCCCTTTCCTTCATTTCTTTTCTGTCTCTAATGGCATAGACGTCGACGAGGCGAAAAGCCATAAGTAGAAGAATTCTTCCAGAACCTTTAATTATCTGTAAGTACTTCGGTCATTTGCTCAAAAATCCCTAGTCTCTGTAGAAAAAAAAACTCTTCACATTTGTGAAAACCATTATAAAATTTGTTCGTAAGGCTATTTTGCAATTAAGGAACTTATTAATAACTGCAGAAACATCAATACGGAATTTACTTCTAGATTATGTATCTTCGATTCTTGTTGAAATACTAAGATTTATTTCTGTAGACTAGGCTTCGAAATCATGTGATAGTGTTTCATAGACCCAGACTTCAGAGGGTGTTCGATTTACATTGGATTTGATTTAGCGCTAACTGTTTCTTCACTAAATATGTATGTATTCTCTAAGCTGAAACAATAGGTCATGTAATAAAATGGATACAAATTTTTCCTTTTTTTTTATTATTATTATTATTTTTATTTTTTATTTTATTTGTATTTTTTTTGTAACTGCTCCTTTAAACAGAATGTTTGCAACAGAGTCGAAGCTGCCATGCTTCGGCTGTGGAGGTTTAGGCCCCTTGGAATGTATAGACTTTCATTTGATCCGTCAGTGGATGGCCCTTGAGCCCCCCTCTCCCTCCCTCTGGCAAGTTACGAGCCGGCACCAGGCGTGTAATTGAAATATGTAAATATCCGCGCTTTGATAAGCTGGCGGCCCTTAACAACCTGTTGCTCCCCCGTCAGGTGTGACCCAAGCACAGTAAATTCATACAAAATATCTATACACTTCGAAAATAATATAATATTTCTAGATGATATTGATTTACAAAAGATTTTTTTACAAACGAAATTTCTCCTTTATATTTTTATAGTTTTACGTCCAAAAAGCAATTTTTTACAGTACCATTAATTCCGGTATTCTAGGTTATTACCTTGAAGAAATCTAAAAGTGACAGCAAATATTTTTTACTCCTAACTGTTAATCAAGTAGAAATTATTTTTAGTGCTGCTATGTAAGTCGTATTTCGTGTATAAGATGTTCTTATCCATGTAAAAAAAATTAAATTTAGTTTTTTATTTAACAAATAAACTACTGGATTTGACTTCCTTTCATAATAGATTAGCCAAAAAAAAAAAAAAAAAAAGATTGAAACAAAGAAACTAACGAAATACTGTACTTGAAGAAGTGCTAAATTGGTGGTTACTTATCGAATCGTCGATCTATCACCAATTTGGATTTTTACGCAATAGTAATTCTGGGGTTGTCAAAGGATTACACATCATCAAATAATTAAATTTTGTCAGTAGAATAACACGTGGAGGCTTAATGTAATGATAGTTAATATGGGTTGTTATAACTTCAACTCAATCAAGACTGAAGAAATTGTTGATGTATCTTAAAGCTATCAAATAAACCCATGCACCAGTAATGCGAATATTTGTTGATTCGCTTAAAAACCACCAAAAAATAGTGAGTTTCATTTTTCTTCAAAGATGCCACTGCTGTGATTTTTTTCCGTATATCAAAAAAAAAAAATGATACATTCAGCCAACAATCCAGATAGCATCTTAATACACAGTACGTTGCTGTGATGATGATGATGAAGTGGTTTTTTGGGACTTTAGGCAGCGTCAACGTGTAGATCATAAGCGTCCTGCTCATTCGTAAAATCAATCGTTATTCACTATATTACGGTGTCACCTATAACATTTCACTACTTCAAGCAGAAGGAAAGAAAATCAAATGCTTCCTCAGTTTATTAGTGTACTAATTTCGTTTGTAGAAGTTATAGTTATCTCTCTTCTATGTAATTCACATCTATGTCAGAAACATAATATTCTAGTGGGAACAGTTTTCACCATTGTCTGTTCTGATTGCATTGGAAGTCGTGTAGGTAGAATGCATTTAAGAAAGCATTTAACTGAAATTACTTACGGATCATTCTAAGAACTGGTATAAGAAGTGACAACCATCCGCTTCACAACTGGAGACGGTTAAAGGATCGATGAAGAAGTGTTTTCAGTGACAGGTTATAAGCTATTCAGTAACGTTTTTTCTAGCTCGCATGTAAGAAAATTTATATTGCTATTCGTGCTACCGCAGTCCTTTTCTTATATAAATATTTATTTATAATTTTATCAGTACGTATATTATAGAATAAATACGACATATTGAAACTATCAATTTTGGACGAAACTGAATCGGCGACTCTCTACGTGCAACACTCCCGGAGTCGACAAGTCGAGAATCCAAGAGAATTACCGAAATATCACATTGCAGGGATGGTTGTCTTTTCCACCAACCAATCTGAGTAAAGTGATATTAGTGTTATTTTTTATGTCCTCCAGCCAGATAAACAACTAAGATCGTAATGTTGAGCGTGGTAGGAGAGCGGCTGAGATTCGAACCTGGCATTCGGAAGGATGTGAGTTCGATATCCAGTGCCACCATCCAGATTTTTGTTTTCAATGGTTTCCAGAAATCGCTCCAATCCAATGTCGGGATTGTGCTAGCATAACAACATATTTTCTTCCTATTCCTTGCCCAAAATTCTCTTCTCTCTGCTCCTAATGTCAACGTCAAAATTTAAAGAAATAGTTATGGAAATAGGGATCGTTGAATACAACGCAAAGGAAAAATGGGATATCCCATTGCGTTCTGTTTTTAACAAAACCTTGGATAAGCCATCTGAAGTTTCATACCAAGAATCGAAAAGCGAGTCACCCGTTATTGCTGGTCAAAAGGCAAAATAGTAATTCCATTTCAGGAACACTGTGTGAAGCGTTGCTGCCGGTGCATCGCACTGTTTTCTCTACTTCCTTCCTTTCGAAGTATTGTACGAAACAGTATGTCCGTGCGCAGCCTCAGGCATCTTTTTTTTTTTTTTTTACTTTCTTTCTTCTATATACTTACCAGTTTTTTACCGTTATTCTAATTGTTTCTTGTTGGCTTCAATGTGATTCAATCCGAACCTAAACATACTTTAGTGTCATTGAAGTTTTTATTCGATTACTTTCTGGAATAAGTCGTTCAGTTTCCTTAGATCATTAAAAATAAAATTCATTGCTGTAATTCATATAAACAAGATAATTTACAATTAATACTTGTCTTCAGTTATTTTCATGATACATTCTTTCCTGTTATCACAGAATATTTTAAAAACCACACATTAATTTTCTTTCGTTATTCTCTCGGACTGTATACATTACATTTAACGTTTACACACTGCTTCTCAAATACAACTTTATTAAAAGTTTCTTCTTCAAAACTTCCTCTTTCATTTAATTCATTGCCTGTTCATGTTTTCATCAAACCCATTTCTTTTTCTTCTCTCTTCGTATATTTTTTTTCCCTCTGTCTTTATTGGCGTCTTTGACCTTTAAACAAAATTATCAAGGTTAAAAATACATAATTTGTGACTTCACTTCATTTCAAGTACTTTTACAACACAAACCATAATTTCCGGTTACTTTACGACTACAAAACTCTTCTCGCGAAATGGACGAATGCTGAGAAGAAATGTGATACCAACTGGAGACGAAGCTAGCGTTACGTAAGTGCCTGTGTCCATTTTAGCTTCGAGTGTTCGTATATAACTTTGGAGTTAGTAGGAGGAGACTGTCTTAGCTGGAACACCCGTGACGTCACAAGATGGCCGCCCGGAGGAGACTGTCTTAGCTGGAACACCTGTGACGTCACAAGATGGCCGCCCCCCGTTGGTGTGACCAAGATGGCCGCCGAGCGCACCGCCCGGTCGTATGACGTCACACGTTAGTTCCTCGACCTGTCGCACAGATGGCGGTAGCTGCCGGGCTTGCACATATGTTAGTTCCACGATCCGAGGATAGATGGCACCATCTCCCAAGGGCTTAATTTCTTTGGGCGCAGATATTCCACACCGCCCACCCAAGCTATTTCTGTTCTGGAATGCGCGCGTTGTGAAATGTGTACACTGTTTCAACACACCTACGGAAATACCCACTCGATTGTTTGCTTTTGCGAAATGTGTACTCTACCAGTTGTGCAAGCGGTATCTCTTGTGTAAGCGCGGAGTGAGAGGCTCCATGCGACGCTATAAAAGGAGCGCCCGTGGCCAGCTCTGGCTCTGTACCATTGCGAACCTTGCCGTGTGCGCTTCTAGCAGTTACCGCAGTGTGTGTTTCTCGCAGTCTTCAACACAATGTCTCAGTCTTATGAAGGTAATTAGTTATAATAGTAATTATTATATGTGTGTGTTTGTGTGTATGTATCAGTGATACTAAAGATTAATTTTATTTTACAGAGCTCCCAGTTCTATCTGCTGCCGATGTGGAAGAGTACCTCGCAAACAGTAAGCTAATTTCCTTATTGTTAGTAGTATTAGTTTAAATTATTATTATTATTATTATTAAGACTAATTTTTCTTTTTCCCTGTTTCAGATCTACAACAGATCTCACCGCTGTTTAGCGATGATTTAGATAATGGTAAGTTTTTGTATCTAAACTGGAATATTTTTGCTGTAGATGTTTACTTGTTGCATACTATAATTTATTTTCTATTGTAGAACCACGAGTTGTCTCAACTCCGGAGCTGCTGTTGCTATACAATTTTTCTGGAGGTATGTATTTGACTGTAATTAATTTTTTTTAATTTCTCGTGCGTGTGTTGATACTAAAAGAAAATTAATTTGTTCTGTTGCAGAGCCTGTAATTGCTACTGATGTTTCTGATAATAATTTTGCAAGGGGTAAGTAGTACTAGATATTTCTTGCTGTAGCTAATATTGTTTGATTTTTTTTCTGTAACCAACTAAAATTTTTTTTTGTTGCAGAGCCTATGAATGATACTGATGTTTCGGGCAATAATTTTGCAAGGGGTAAGTAGTACTATATATTTCATGCTGTAGCTAATATTGTTTGATTTTTTTTCTGTAACCAACTAAAATTTTTTTTTGTTGCAGAGCCTATGAATGATACTGATGGTTCTGACAATAATTTTGCAAGGGGTAAGTACTTTATATATTTCATGCTGTAGCTAATATTGTTTGATTTTTTTTCTGTAACCAACTAAAATTTTTTTTTGTTGCAGAGCCTATGAATGATACTGATGTTTCGGGCAATAATTTTGCAAGGGGTAAGTAGTACTATATATTTCATGCTGTAGCTAATATTGTTTGATTTTTTTACTGTAACCAACTAAATTTTTTTTTTTGTTGCAGAGCCTATGAATGATACTGATGTTTCGGGCAATAATTTTGCAAGGGGTAAGTAGTACTATATATTTCATGCTGTAGCTAATATTCTTGTTTGATTTTTTTTCTGTAACCAACTAAAAAATTTTTCTGTTGTAGCTTCAGCTAGCTGTGTCAATGCATCCTCCGAGCTGACTAGGTATTTTGCCAATTGTAAGTTAAAAAAACTTATTTTCTTAACTGAATTACTTTAAACCTTTTTGGCTGTGCAGTAAAAGATGATTTTTTTTTCCACAGATTGCCCTGAACATGATGATCCCAACCAGCCTGGGGACGTCTTTGTTGGTAAGTGTTTAGATTTATTTTTAATGAGTTTTTCTTTCTTTTCCTTGTCTAACTAAAATTTATTTTGTTATAGGTCAACATGGTTCCTCGGGACCCCTCCAAAAAAGGATGAATAATGATGATGATGATGATGATGATGAAGGGCCATCTAAAAGGATTAAAATGGCAGGTAAGGTATTTCTTCTACTTTTTTTTATTATTTTATCTCTTAGACTTTTAACCATGAAAAAAAATCTGACTATTTTTTTGTTGCAGATGTATATATGTCGCTGCCGGACCTGGAAGCGTCGGACGTGCCACAGCCAAGCACCAGCGCGTGGGCAGAACCATTGGGGGATGAGCTTCTTGCTACTTTGTCACCGCTTGAAGCTCTCTGGGCGACAGACGAGCCATCCTCCCAGTGGCTGCCCAACACTCAAAGCGACCGGGTCCGGCGTTAATGAGGGTGGGGAAAAAACAGGTAAGCCTGATGCTACGCGCTTAAAGCCAACTATCAGGGCAAGTGCTTACGCGAATAGGTTGCTTCACATCACTGTTGTAAATACTGAAAATTTTAAAGATCCTGGTAATTTTATTAGAGCATGTTTCAAAATTTTTAATGATCAAATTTCCGCGATTATTCGCAATCCTTCAACACCGGCTATAAAATGCCAGGTGGGGTTGGATTGCCTTTTCCAAATTCAGAAGAACAATGTCACTAACGTCAGCCGTATTTGTTTTATGCCCAAGATGCGCGAACTCACATTAAGCGCTTCCCTGGAAGAGTGGTATGAAGTCTATGTGTTTCAAGATATCAAGAAGAGATTTAGTGAATTCCAAGACCGGGATAGTGGTAAATGCCTCGATCAAATTAACGCCCTCGACATCCATGTAGCTAAATTCGAACCACTTTTTCGAGGCTCTTCATTTATAGCACTGCCATCCGATATCCAAGCAAAGAAGGCAATTGTCAATGTTAAAAACAGTGATGATCGTTGTTTTCTTTGGACGATCCTGGCTTTTCACGAACGGGTGCAAGATAACGCGTATAGAGTCAGCCATTATATTAAAGTACGTTCCAAGTACGATTTAGATTTTGCAGGCATAGACTTCCCTGTAAAATTGTCAGACATTTCTAAATTTGAGAGGCAAAACCCCGACTATTCGATCAATGTCTACGGCTTGGAACCAGAAGGTAGAAGACATAAAGTTGTAGGCCCCCTCCACCATGCTGCAGTCAAACGCGGTTTCCATATAAACATGTTGTTGATTACAGAGGGTGAAGATAAATTTCACTACTGCTGGATCAAGAACTTGTCAAAATTAGTCAGGTCATCTATAACTAAAAATACATCTTCCATTTTCATATGTGATAGATGTCTGCAGCATTTCATTCGCGAAGATCTCTTGGAACGCCATGAGGTCGATTGCGCAAGGGTTGGCGCTGTAAGAGTAGACCTACCCGGCGACGAAGACAAAACCTTAAAGTTTAAGGATTTTGTACACCAACAGCGTGTACCATTCGTCGTTTACGCGGACTTTGAATGTTTGTTGAAACCCTTTGATACGTGCAGACCCGACCCCAACGCCTCTCACTCCACATCAGTCCAGGAACACATCCCTTTTGCTGCGGCATACCAGGTCGTTTGCGCATACGACACTCAGCTGAACCGATTCGACTCATTCTCGGGGGAAAACCCTGAGACGTGGCTGGTGGAACAACTCGTGAACCTGGCCCATGACGTTGATGAAATTTACAAGGCGGTCACACCTCTTGTAATGTCGGCTGATGATGAGGCAAAATTTACCAGTGCCACGGTATGCCACATCTGTGGTGACGGCTTTGAGCCGGGGGCCGTTAAGGTCCGCGATCATTGCCACATCACAGGTGCTTTCAGAGGGGCTGCACACAATAACTGTAATTTACAGTACAAGAATCAAAGGCACATACCCGTCTTTTTCCATAATTTGTCTGGGTATGATGCGCACTTCATTGTTAGGGCCTTAGCACACCTCGATGAAGATGGGATGGATGTCCTACCCATCAACACTGAACGTTATATTTCATTTTCTAAAAAGATTAAAGGTACGTTTATCACTTTGCGGTTCCTGGACTCGTACCGTTTCATGCAGTCCTCGTTGGATAAGCTGGTTGGGACTCTTGCGGAGCGTGACATGCACATTACCAGTAAGCATTTCACGGACCCCGAGCAGTTCCAACTGGTTAAGCGAAAAGGAGTTTTCCCTTACGAATACATGGATTCGTGGGATAAACTCAAAGAGGCCACGCTCCCTCCCAAGTCTAAATTTTACAGTTCGTTGTCAGGTCTGATATTTCGGATGACGACTACGAACACGCGACACAAGTGTGGCGGGTTTTCCAGATCAAGAATTTAGAAGAATACGCAAGTCTGTACATGGGGACAGATGTACGGCTACTTGCGGATCTGTTTGAAAAATTTAGGGCTGTATGTTTGGACAAGTACACCCTGGACCCCGCCCACTCTTTCACAGCTCCAGGCCTTTCGTGGCAGGCCATGTTAAAGAGAACGCGTGTCGAGCTGGATCTTCTGACAGATAATCGACATGCTTCTCTTTTTCGAACGTGGAATTCGTGGTGGTATTGTCAGTGCGTCCATAGGTACGCCAAGGCAAATAACCGGTACATGGCGGAGTACAACCACGACGCACCTGAAAATTTCATCATGTATTTTGATGTAAACAATTTGTACGGCTGGGCCATGTCGGAGTATCTACCCTCTGGAGGGTTTTCGATGGTTATCGGCCGAGCAGATTGCTAGCATAGACTTCATGAGCGTAGCAGCCGACTCACCTAGGGGTTTCGTTTTAGAGGTAGACTTGACGATTCCCCAGGATATACACGACAATCTAGCAGACCTACCGCCATGTCCAGAGCACAAAGCCGCCCCTGGATCTTCTTTCCCCAAGCTGATGACAACGCTGGAGGATAAGGTTCGGTATGTTCTCCATTACCGAGTCCTCCAGCAATGTATAGGCTTGGGGATGAAGTTGGGCACGGTACACCGGGTAATTTCTTTCAACCAGTCACCGTGGTTGAAAGAATACATCTCTCTCAACGCGTTCTCGTCAGTCAGCCAAATCAGAATTTGAGAGAGACTTTTTCAAACTTATGAATAATTCAATTTTCGGCAAAACCATGGAAAACCTTAGAAAACACCGCGACGTGAAATTGTGTACAGGTTGGCCGGGCCGCCGCGGTGCCCGGAGCATGTGGCTTCACCACACTTTAGGCGTATGACTATTTTCGAGAAAGACTTTGTGGCTCTGGAGATGGCGAAAGTGCGGATACTTTTCAACAAGCCGCTCTACGTCGGGATGTGCATTCTCGATCTGTCTAAACTGCGGATGTATCGATTTCACTATGAATTCGCCATTCCGCAGTTTAGACAGATCGAGAATGCACATCCCGACGTAGAGCGGCTTGTTGAAAAGTATCCGCACTTTCGCCATCTCCAGAGCCACAAAGTCTTTCTCGAAAATAGTCATACGCCTAAAGTGTGGTGAAGCCACATGCTCCGGGCACCGCGGCGGCCCGGCCAACCTGTACACAATTTCACGTCGCGGTGTTTTCTAAGGTTTTCCATGGTTTTGCCGAAAATTGAATTATTCATAAGTTTGAAAAAGTCTCTCTCAAATTCTGATTTGGCTGACTGACGAGAACGCGTGTTGAGAGAGATGTATTCTTTCAACCACGGTGACTGGTTGAAAGAAATTACCCGGTGTACCGTGCCCAACTTCATCCCCAAGCCTATACATTGCTGGAGGACTCGGTAATGGAGAACATACCGAACCTTATCCTCCAGCGTTGTCATCAGCTTGGGAAAGAAGATCCAGGGGCGGCTTTGTGCTCTGGACATGGCGGTAGGTCTGCTAGATTGTCGTGTATATCCTGGGGAATCGTCAAGTCTACCTCTAAAACGAAACCCCTAGGTGAGTCGGCTGCTACGCTCATGAAGTCTATGCTAGCAATCTGCTCGGCCGATAACCATCGAAACCCTCCAGAGGGTAGATACTCCGACATGGCCCAGCCGTACAAATTGTTTACATCAAAATACATGATGAAATTTTCAGGTGCGTCGTGGTTGTACTCCGCCATGTACCGGTTATTTGCCTTGGCGTACCTATGGACGCACTGACAAATACCACCACGAATTCCACGTTCGAAAAAGAGAAGCATGTCGATATCTGTCAGAAGATCCAGCTCGACACGCGTTCTCTTTAACATGGCCTGCCACGAAAGGCCTGGAGCTGTGAAAGAGTGGGCGGGGTCCAGGGTGTACTTGTTCAAACATACAGCCCTAAATTTTTCAAACAGATCCGCAAGTAGCCGTACATCTGTCCCCATGTACAGACTTGCGTATTCTTCTAAATTCTTGATCTGGAAAACCCGCCACACTTGTGTCGCGTGTTCGTAGTCGTCATCCGAAATATCAGACTCTGACAACGAACTGTAAAATTTAGACTTGGGAGGGAGCGTGGCCTCTTTGAGTTTATCCCACGAATCCATGTATTCGTAAGGGAAAACTCCTTTTCGCTTAACCAGTTGGAACTGCTCGGGGTCCGTGAAATGCTTACTGGTAATGTGCATGTCACGCTCCGCAAGAGTCCCAACCAGCTTATCTAACGAGGACTGCATGAAACGGTACGAGTCCAGGAACCGCAAAGTGATAAACGTACCTTTAATCTTTTTAGAAAATGAAATATAACGTTCAGTGTTGATGGGTAGGACATCCATCCCATCTTCATCGAGGTGTGCTAAGGCCCTAACAATGAAGTGCGCATCATACCCAGACAAATTATGGAAAAAGACGGGTATGTACCTTCGATTCTTGTACTGTAAATTACAGTTATTGTGTGCAGCCCCTCTGAAAGCACCTGTGATGTGGCAATGATCGCGGACCTTAACGGCCCCCGGTTCAAAGCCGTCACCACAGATGTGGCATACCGTGGCACTGGTAAATTTTGCCTCATCATCAGCCGACATTACAAGAGGTGTGACCGCCTTGTAAATTTCATCAACGTCATGGGCCAGGTTCACGAGTTGTTCCACCAGCCACGTCTCAGGGTTTTCCCGAGAATGAGTCGAATCGGTTCAGCTGATGTCGTATGCGCAAACGACCTGGTATGCCGCAGCAAAAGGGATGTGTTCCTGGACTGATGTGGAGTGAGAGGCGTTGGGGTCGGGTCTGCACGTATCAAAGGGTTTCAACAAACATTCAAAGTCCGCGTAAACGACGAATGGTACACGCTGTTGGTGTACAAAATCCTTAAACTTTAAGGTTTTGTCTTCGTCGCCGGGTAGGTCTACTCTTACAGCGCCAACCCTTGCGCAATCGACCTCATGGCGTTCCAAGAGATCTTCGCGACTGAAATGCTGCAGACATCTATCACATATTGAATGAGATGTATTTTAGTTATAGATCTGACTAACCGCGACAAGTTCTTGATCCAGCAGTAGTGAAATTTATCTTCACCCTCTGTAATCAACAACATGTTTATATGGAAACCGCGTTTGACTGCAGCATGGTGGAGGGGGCCTACAACTCTATGTTTTTACCTTCTGGTTCCAAGCCGTAGACATTGATCGAATAGTCGGGTTTTGCCTCTCAAATTTAGAAATGTCTGACAATTTTACAGGGAAGTCTATGCCTGCAAAATCTAAATCGTACTTGGAACGGACTTTAATATAATGCTACTCTTCGCGTTATCTTGCACCTGTTCGTGAAAAGCCAGGATCGTCCAAAGAAAACAACGATCATCACTGTTTTTAACATTGATAATTGCCTTCTTTGCTTGGATATCGGATGGCAGTGCTATAAATGAAGAGCCCCGAAAAAGCGGTTCGAATTTAGCTACATGGATGTCGAGGGAGTTAATTTGATCGAGGCATTTGCCACTATCCCGGTCTTGGAATTCACTAAATCTCTTCTTGATATCTTGAAACACATAGACTTCATACCACTCTTCCAGGGAAGCGCTTAATGTGAGTTCGCGCATCTTGGGCATAAAACAAATACGGCTGACGTTAGTGACATTGTTCTTCTGAATTTGGAAAAGGCAATCCAACCCCACCTGGCATTTTATAGCCGGTGTTGAAGGATTGCGAATAATCGCGGAAATTTGATCATTAAAAATTTTGAAACATGCTCTAATAAAATTACCAGGATCTTTAAAATTTTCAGTATTTACAACAGTGATGTGAAGTAACCTATTCGCGTAAGCACTTGCCCTGATAGTTGGCTTTAAGCGCGTAGCATCCGGCTTACCTGTTTTTTCCCCACCCTCATTAACGCCGGACCCGGTCGCTTGAGTGTTGGGCAGCCACTGGGAGGATGGTTCGTCTGTCGCCCAGAGAGCTTCAAGCGGTGACAAAGTAGCAAGAAGCTCATCCCCAATGGTTCTGCCCACGCGCTGGTGCTTGGCTGTGGCACGTCCGACGCTTCCAGGTCCGGCGGCGACATATATACATCTGCAACAACAAAAATAGTCAGATTTTTTCATGGTTAAAAGTCTAAGAGATAAAATAATAAAAAAAGTAGAAGAAATACCTTACCTGCCATTTTAATCCTTTTAGATGGCCCTTCATCATCATCATCATCATCATTCATCCTTTTTTGGAGGGGTCCCGAGGAACCATGTTGACCTATAACAAAATAAATTTTAGTTAGACAAGGAAAAGAAAGAAAAACTCAATAAAAATAAATCTAAACACTTACCAACAAAGACGTCCCCAGGCTGGTTGGGATCATCATGTTCAGGGCAATCTGTGGAAAAAATCATCTTTTACTGCACAGCCAAAAAGGTTTAAAGTAATTCAGTTAAGAAATTTTTTTTTAACTTACAATTGGCAAAATACCTAGTCCAGCTCGGAGGATGCATTGACACAGCTAGCTGAAGCTACAACAGAAAAATTTTTTTAGTTGGTTACAGAAAAAAATCAAACAATATTAGCTACAGCATGAAATATATAGTACTACTTACCCCTTGCAAAATTATTGCCAGAAACATCAGTAGCATTCATAGGCTCTGCAACAAAAAAAAATTTTAGTTGGTTACAGAAAAAAAAATCAAACAATATTAGCTACAGCAAGAAATATATAGTACTACTTACCCCTTGCAAAATTATTGCCAGAAACATCAGTAGCATTCATAGGCTCTGCAACAAAAAAAATTTTAGTTGGTTACAGAAAAAAAATCAAACAATATTAGCTACAGCAAGAAATATATAGTACTACTTACCCCTTGCAAAATTATTGCCAGAAACATCAGTATCATTCATAGGCTCTGCAACAAAAAAAAATTTTAGTTGGTTACAGAAAAAAATCAAACAATATTAGCTACAGCAAGAAATATATAGTACTACTTACCCCTTGCAAAATTATTGTCCAGAAACATCAGTAGCATTCATAGGCTCTGCAACAAAAAAAAATTTTAGTTGGTTACAGAAAAAAAATCAAACAATATTATCTACAGCAAGAAATATATAGTACTACTTACCCCTTGCAAAATTATTGTCCAGAAACCATCAGTAGCATTCACAGGCTCTGCAACAGAACAAATTAATTTTCTTAGTATCAACACACGCACGAGAAATTAAAAAAATTAATTACAGTCAAATACATACCTCCAGAAAAAGTGTATAGCAACAGCAGCTCCGGAGTTGAGACAACTCGTGGTTCTACAATAGAAAATAAATTATAGTATGCAACAAGTAAACATCTACAGCAAAAATATTCCAGTTTAGATACAAAAACTTACCATTATCTAAATCATCGCTAAACAGCGGTGAGATCTGTTGTAGATCTGAAACAGGGAAAAAGAAAAATTAGTCTTAATAATAATAATAATAATAATTTAAACTAATACTACTAACAATAAGGAAATTAGCTTACTGTTTGCGAGGTACTCTTCCACATCGCAGCAGATAGAACTGGGAGCTCTGTAAAATAAAATTCATCTTTAGTATCACTGATACATACACACAAACACCACACATATAATAATTATTATTAACTTATTACCTTCATAAGACTGAGACATTGTGTTGAAGACTGCGAGAAACACACACTGCGGTAACTGCTAGAAGCGCACACGGCAAGGTTCGCAATGGTACAGAGCCAGAGCTGGCCACGGGCGCTCCTTTTATAGCGTCGCATGGAGCCTCTCACTCCGCGCTTACACAAGAGATACCGCTTGCACAACTGGTAGAGTACACATTTCGCAAAAGCAAACAATCGAGTGGGTATTTCCGTAGGTGTGTTGAAACAGTGTACACATTTCACAACGCGCGCATTCCAGAACGAAATAGCTTGGGTGGGCGGTGTGGAATATCTGCGCCCAAAGAAATTAAGCCCTTGGGAGATGGTGCCATCTATCCCGATCGGGAACTAACATATGCGCAAGCCCGGCAGCTACCGCCATCTGTGCGACAGGTCGAGGAACTAACGTGTGACGTCATACGACCGGGCGGTGCGCTCGGCGGCCATCTTGGTCACACCAACGGGGGCGGCCATCTTGTGACGTCACAGGTGTTCCAGTAAGACAGTCTCCTCCGGGCGGCCATTG
>JARYHS010009186.1:136936235-137077455 GCA_031002005.1 Vandiemenella viatica
TTGAGCTGAAGCGAATGCTAGCCACAGACAATGATTAGTTTCTTTTTCATCCTTCGTGATGAACCATCAACCATCCCGACCATAACTCGGCTCTACATCAACATGAATAATCCGTTACTATGACAGCCAACTGTATACCTGCGTTCTCACGATGTCTCTTAACGGAGGCCTCCCGGGACGGGACAGGTCGGATACCCAACAAAACGCCATGGGAACGGGGCCGCCTCTGCTAGCGGGGATGAGACGCAGCTACCACTCTATGTCGGTAAACATCACAGGCGTGTGTAGGGGTGCGCTGTTGTCATCGGTTTGCAGCAGAGGTACGCACCCCTTCTGTTGCTGTAAAGTGCTCTGTGGCAAACGACATTAGGCAACGTGGTGAGGAGGTGGTGGCGGGGTAGCGAGGGCTAAACTGCGGCGCGCGCTCATCCCTACACTTCGGCGTGCGACGTGCCGCCTCCGTTACAAGACGCCGTAGGAACGCAGCTTAAGGTAGATGTTTCCAAACTGGGGAGCGCGCCGTTGCTAGGGGGAGTAATGACATACCAGGGGGGGGGGGTGCTAGGTAACTTCTCCGCTCGTATGGACAACAATACCCTTCCTACACACTGCCGCAAGTATTTTGCCTCCTTCACTGCCTCTTAGTGTGGAAAATCTTTTTTAAACGTCACATCTAGTGATTTTCCTCTCGGATATCATTGTTAGTACTGAAAAGTAGTCATTTAATAAAACTGTGGCGGGGCGAGGGAGGTACGGGGGAATTTTTCTTTCAATGAAAGGTGGGCGTGATACGAAAAAGTTTGGTAACACCTAGTTTAAGGGTAGTCTCGTAAGTTCGACGTCTGACTCTGATGCACATGAGTCACTCTATTTTCAATACAGAAGTCAGTGGCAAAAATACATTTTCGAAATTCTGAATTAGGTTTAAGTCTAAAGGAATCCGATGCACTCATGAATTCTAGCCATGACTGTGACAGACTTTTAACTGGGAACATTGTACCAAATAACAGCATTTTTCTGATTATTTGCCTCTTTTATTTTTCTTGATAGCTTCATGAGGTTAGCACAATAAGCTCATAGGATTATTTCACTCCTTATATAGGAGAATTAATTCCACATAATTCCAAAACATAGCAACCATCACGTTCCATGCTGACGGATTACTATGTCTTCTTTGGAGGGGAAGAGTTGGTATGCTTCCACAGCACTGACTTATATTCTGATGTAAAGTAACGAGCCCAGGTCTCATCCATTGTCACAAATCTTTCAACAAAATTTAATGGATTGGCTTCAAAGGGGACTAGATTTTTCGCTGCCACCACCTTCCTCGTTGCTTTCTGAGCCGTGCTCGGCTCTTGTTGTATCTTTGCCTTCTCTTCCGCTCGCGATTGTTTCCTCTTTGGTGTTCCCCCGCTAGAGAGCGCTGGGGCTCCTGGCGATAGTGGTATATATGTGGGGAAACGGAACCGAGCGGGCAGTTAGTCTTGGTCAATCTGCCAGCCAGTCAGTCCGTCGGAAGCGGAGTGCTTCCCTGTGTCGCCGTGAGGCTGGAGGTCCGGTGGGGCTGCGGGGTCCGGGTTGGACCGGGCGGCCAGGGAGGCAGTCAGTCGGTTGGCCCTGAGTGGCCGTGCAGTTGGAGGCATGCGATCGGCATACCGCTTATGTTTCCCGGAGTGATAGCTTTGCGGGACTAAGGAGGAAGCAGTCAGTGAGGCAGCCAACAGTCGATTAGTTATGCCTGGTATTTCTCGCAGTGACCGTGACTCAGCTTGATGGTTTGACCGGGCCGCCCGTGGATTATACTTCTGGTGAATTGGTGGGTCCCTCGCGACCGTGCTTCAACCACCTGCAGAGAGGGAATTTCTCCGATACACTCTTCGCCGAGAGTGCTGTCCCGAAGCTTGGGGAACACCGTGGCGATCGACCCGGGTGGTACCTTTCGAGCTGAAACCTGCCTTCTCGCCCTGGGACGGTATTGGAGGTAGTGGCCGTCAACTGCAACCACAAGTGTCGCTAGCGGTGTGCTTCAGCCATAAATTGTGTTTGGTCCTACTGGCCGAGTGTTAGATGCTGGTAGACGAGAACGAGCCGTCTACGTGGAATTGTCGGCCGGTGTTATTTGACATTATATTGGTCATTTTCTCTGTCAATTACTACTACCAGTGTGTCGCTTTCTACCTCGTCGTTAGCGGTCTGGCTCAAATATAAAATTGTATTTGGCTAGTAGATTATTAAGAGCCATGCTGGTTATTTTCTATAATTTGGTATAAGTAGGATTGTTTGTAATTATAAGAGTTATTCAAGGTATGAGTTGCAAGACCAAGATTTGGTCCATAATATTATATCATTTTGTGATAACAAGATTATTTTTATTTTCGTTTGCAAGACCAGGATTGGTGGTATTTGATATTATATTTGTAACATTTTCTGTAAGTTTCAGCATTATCATTAATAATTGTAATAAACCAATGTTTAAACAAGGCTTGAACTGCTAACCATGTTCCCACACACTTCCCACTGTATCCTTGTGGACAATTACTGTCTGTTAGTAGTAGTAGCACCGCCTCACTTTCTTATCTTGTTTCGAAGGATTCAGTGCACAATGGGAGCAAACCTTCCTAACGGCTAAATACTTAAATCACAATTCGACCAATTGTTCGTGGAATGCTTGATATCTCCTTAATCTGTCGAACTGTTAACTTTGTCTGTCACACCAGTTCATGTACCCTGTCCACCATGGGCGTATCCAGCCAGGGGCAGAGGGGGCTGCTGCCCCCCCCCCCCCCCTAGAAGAAAAATTAAGTTGCCTTCAGTACGCTTCGATGAGTGAAGAACTAGTTCAGGAGCACTTTGGGAGAGAAAGATTGTCTGGATTATGTCTGATGAGTGTGCATCGAAATTTCGTGAAATAACACCATGAGATATTGAAAAACAAAATAATTGAAATTGAAAATCCGAGACAATTAATGTTTACATAAAAAACTAACTGACTTACGATCTTAATTAACTACATAGTAGGTCCTTAGATTAAGTAGTTGGGTTACTATATTAATCAATGATAAAAATAGTTTCCTGAATAGGTTTGAGTTTGATGTTGTAATGTCATGTTTCAGTCCCCCACCCCACTTCCTCGAAACCAAAATGAGTTGCCCCCCCCCCAGTTCAAATCCTGCCCCCTCTAGTTCTGATCCTGGATACGCCCTTGCTGTCCACATCTTTCCGAGTGTTTTTGTCCTCTTACTTTGTGTGCGGGGATCATCTATATATAAGTATATATAGTAAGGTACCTAGAAAATAATTGCCAGTAGTTTGTGTAAATATAGTTGATATAATTAATGTGTATATTATGCTGTGACCGTACATCTTGTCATGCAATAGTTTATTTGTAAATTAACAATTCTGCACATCACCCAGAGCAAGTCTCTTATATTGGGATCCATGGAAAATGAATGGATTGTTTAGTATTGTTGCTTAACAAAGAGTGGAGGGTCAGCGTTTACGCTCATGTCTCGCACTGGGGAGAACGTGGGTTTGAATCTCCGTGCAGTCATCCAGATTCAAATTTTCCACTGTTTCTCGAAATCACTCAAGGCGAAAGTCGGTATGGTTCCTTCAAAATGCCACTATCGAAATCATTCTCATTCTTTGCTCCCATTCATTCCCGCCTCTACTGACCTCGTCGTCGACGAGGAGAAAAAATGTTGGTTCTCTCCATCTAAATTCACATTTATAGTTTTTATCTGTGTTGTAGGCAGCATGTTGCAAAAATTTTTTCACTAATTTACGTTGGTGAATTCTTCTCTTTGCACAATTTAATCACAGGAAGAATATTTTTTTCTGCCCTTCAGTAGTGTGGATTTGAGAGAGCGCTGCCAAAGATACATTGTATCAACCTATTGTTATGCTAATTAGGCTATTGTTCTAATTGGATACATTGTATCATTCTATTGTTCTCCACCCTCCCACCTGTCAATCATTTTCACACCTATTGTTCTCTCCCCTCCCACTTGACTGGAGGGTCACTTGACTAACCACTTGACATGTATTATCTCTGGTTCTATTGGCCACTTGACTTGAGGGCCACTTGACTAACCACTTGACATGAGGGCCACTTGACTAACCTCAGTTATACCCCTATTGTCCTTGACCACGCACCCCTCTAGCCGCACCAGGTGTGACGCAGCCGTTGCCAGACCACTTGAGCGAGCAACTGGACTTTTCGGACAGATGTCGACATGCCGCTCCTTTTTCGAACGAGGAATTCGCGGAGGTATTTACCAGTGCGTGCCGAGGCAAATAACAGGTACATGCCGAGTGCGTCCATTAACTACGTAAGTACATTTTGGCCGAGTACCGACCAAACCACTTGAGCGAGCCCAACCGCACCAGGTGTGTACTCTGCTGCTTTTGTCGTTCTGTGAGGTATGAGAATTCTGCGGTATGAACAGAGAAGTTCACCGGAATAGCATTGCCATGCTCGAAGCTTGTGGACTATGCGTTTCTACCGAGAGTGGTGGTGTAACGGTTAGCGTTCTCGCCTCGCATTCGGGGGACGCCGGTTCGAACCCCCGTCCGGGCATCCAGATTTGGGTTTTCCATGGTTTCCCAAATCACTCCAGGCAAATGCCAAGTGCTTCCTTCAAAAGACCATGGCCGAATTCCTTCCCATTCCTTGCTCCCATCCTTGCCCCGCATCCTTTCCCGTCTCTAAAGACCTCGCTGTTGAGAGACGTAAAGCAGTTAAAAAAAATACGCGTTTCTGCCGCTAGGCGTTTATGGCGCAACTCATTTGCAGTACAGTGCCGCGTGTGTTGCCGACCTGGCTTCTGTCAATCTGTTTCTGCCAGCGCTGTTTTGTTATTGTTTCGTTTTTTGGTGATGTAAGTTTAAGTGAGTAACGTGCAGCTGAGAAACTTTGTTTTCTAATGAGATAAAATGCTGCTGAAACTCGGTTCACTAGGCTTAAAAATAGTGACATGTTGGTTGATGACAAACCTCGTTCTGCACGTCCATCAAATGTACGAATCGACGAAATGTTGAAAAAAAATTCCAGAGCTTTTGCTCTTTGACCGTCGACAGACAATTTATCAACTGTCAGAAATTAGTGGGTTATCTTGGAGCTCGATTCAGCGAAATTTAACAGAAGATTTGGGAATGAAAACGGTTGCTGCCAAGTTTTTTCCTCGGGCTGTGACTAACAATAAAAAAGAACGTCGACTTGAAACATGTCGTGCTTTGAAATTGATCCAGATTTTCTGTCATTATTGGTGACGAGTCATTGCGCTATGGTTACGACCCAAACACAAAGCAACAGTCAGCCAATGTAAGGCGTCAATGTCACCCCGTCCAAAAAAAAAAAAAATATCCTGGTATGGACTGTGTTTTACGTAGCATGGATTGACCTCTCATCAAACTGAACCGAACATTGACTTGAAATGGTTATATTCTGTTACTTGTAGACCATTTGCAATCATATGCCAGGATGCTTCCTTCAAAAGGCCAGGGGATAGACTACATCCTTGCCTTGGCCAAGACTTACTAACTGCGATAAGTTCGGCGAAAGACGTTTGTGACGGCGAGTGTTTTGGACAAAGTTTTATGCATATTCTTACGGCTCATACCGAGCGTGGTGGGTGAGCGGTTAACAGGGAAATAGTGTGAACTTTGACAAAACATCTTTAGCTGGGCGCTGCATGTTAGAGACTAATACAGTAACTCTAATAAACTACACAATCTTGCTACTTATCCCGTTTCTTTGGCAGAGGCATATTGCATACTGTACGGATATTGAGTGACCAAGACTTACTAACTGCGATAAGTTCGGCGAAAGACGTTTGTGACGGCGAGTGTTTTGGACAAAGTTTTGTGCGTATTCTTACGGCTCATACTGAGCGTGGTGGGTGAGCGGTTAACTCTCTGGCCTCGCATTCGGGAGGACGCGGGTTCGAACCCCCGTCCAGGCATCCAGATTTGGGTTTTTAATGGTTTACCTAAATCATTCCAAGCGAATGCCGGGGTGTTTCCTTCAAAAAGGCGTCGGGAGGACGTGGGTTTGAATCCCTGCCCCGACCATCAAGATTTCGGCTTTCCATGCTTTTTGTGAAATTACTGCATTCGGTGCTTAAGCCCTCTGACGGGAAAGTGAAAAGCCCTCAACCTGACCTTCACATCTTTCACAACTTGCGTCGTAATGTAGTTACGCCTTAACACTTCCGTTGTTCGGTTTCAAGTTTAAACTGTAGGTTCTCTACACCCTGTTAAGTTCAAGTAGGCTATGATAGAGGCGGAATGCGCAGGCAATAAAAAACCCTGGTCATAATGACCAAACGAGCCATTACTCCGTACTTCAGGTGAATGTTGGGTTGGGTCCTTCAAAAGACCATGCCTGAATTCCATTCCGATCCTTGCACCAGTCCTATCACACTTCGTGATCGGTAAAGATCTGGCCCAGCATTTGGGAGGGCGTGGGCTCGAATCCCAGTCCGGGCATCCAGATTTGAGTTTTCCATGGTTTCCCCAAATAACTCGAGGCGAATGACGGGGATGATTTTCTTCATTTGCCATGGCCAAATTCCCCACCGTTCCTCGTCCACTGTCCTTTCCCACCTCTAAAGGCTTCGATGTCGACGAGGCGTAGAACCCTAAAAAAGAAAACCACGACCACCAACTCCAGATGAATGTCGAGTTATTCATTCAAAATACCATGCCCGAATTCCTTCCCAGTCCTTGCCGCCAGTCCATACAATTATGACCATTACATTCTCGCAATCACCATAGAGGGGGAATGCGCAGGCAATAAAAAACCCTGGTCATAATGACCAAACGAGCCATTACTCCGTACTTCAGGTGATTGTTGGGTTGGTTCCTTCAAAAGACCATGCCTGAATTCGATCCCGATCCTTGCACCAGTCCTATCACACCTCGTGATCGGTAAAGATCTGGCCTAGCATTTGGGAGGGCGTGGGCTCGAATCCCAGTCCGGGCATCCAGATTTGAGTTTTCCATGATTTCCCCAAATAACTCGAGGCGAATGACGGGGATGATTTTCTTCATTTGCCATGGCCGAATTCCCCACCGTTCCTCGTCCACTGTCCTTTCCCACCTCTAAAGGCTTCGATGTCGACGAGGCGTAGAACCCTAAAAAAGAAAACCACGACCACCAACTCCAGATGAATGTCGAGTTATTCATTCAAAATACCATGCCCGAATTCCTTCCCAGTCCTTGCCGCCAGTCCATACAATTATGACCATTACATTCTCGCAATCACCATAGAGGGGGAATGCGCAGGCAATAAAAAACCCTGGTCATAATGACCAAACGAGCCATTACTCCGTACTTCAGGTGATGTTGGGTTGGTTCCTTCAAAAGACCATGCCTGAATTCGATCCCGATCCTTGCACCAGTCCTATCACACCTCGTGATCGGTAAAGATCTGGCCTAGCATTTGGGAGGGCGTGGGCTCGAATCCCAGTCCGGGCATCCAGATTTGAGTTTTCCATGGTTTCCCCAAATAACTCGAGGCGAATGACGGGGATGATTTCTTCATTTGCCATGGCCGAATTCCCCACCGTTCCTCGTCCACTGTCCTTTCCCACCTCTAAAGGCTTCGATGTCGACGAGGCGTAGAACCTAAAAAAGAAAACCACGACCACCAACTCCAGATGAATGTCGAGTTATTCATTCAAAATACCATGCCCGAATTCCTTCCCAGTCCTTGCCGCCAGTCCATACAATTATGACCATTACATTCTCGCAATCACCATAGAGGGGGAATGCGCAGGCAATAAAAAACCCTGGTCATAATGACCAAACGAGCCATTACTCCGTACTTCAGGTGATTGTTGGGTTGGTTCCTTCAAAAGACCATGCCTGAATTCGATCCCGATCCTTGCACCAGTCCTATCACACCTCGTGATCGGTAAAGATCTGGCCTAGCATTTGGGAGGGCGTGGGCTCGAATCCCAGTCCGGGCATCCAGATTTGAGTTTTCCATGGTTTCCCCAAATAACTCGAGGCGAATGACGGGGATGATTTTCTTCATTTGCCATGGCCGAATTCCCCACCGTTCCTCGTCCACTGTCCTTTCCCACCTCTAAAGGCTTCGATGTCGACGAGGCGTAGAACCCTAAAAAAGAAAACCACGACCACCAACTCCAGATGAATGTCGAGTTATTCATTCAAAATACCATGCCCGAATTCCTTCCCAGTCCTTGCCGCCAGTCCATACAATTATGACCATTACATTCTCGCAATCACCATAGAGGGGGAATGCGCAGGCAATAAAAAACCCTGGTCATAATGACCAAACGAGCCATTACTCCGTACTTCAGGTGATTGTTGGGTTGGTTCCTTCAAAAGACCATGCCTGAATTCGATCCCGATCCTTGCACCAGTCCTATCACACCTCGTGATCGGTAAAGATCTGGCCTAGCATTTGGGGGCGTGGGCTCGAATCCCAGTCCGGGCATCCAGATTTGAGTTTTCCATGGTTTCCCCAAATAACTCGAGGCGAATGACGGGGATGATTTCTTCATTTGCCATGGCCGAATTCCCCACCGTTCCTCGTCCACTGTCCTTTCCCACCTCTAAAGGCTTCGATGTCGACGAGGCGTAGAACCATAAAAAAGAAAACCACGACCACCAACTCCAGATGAATGTCGAGTTATTCATTCAAAATACCATGCCCGAATTCCTTCCCAGTCCATGCCGCCAGTCCATACAATTATGGCCTTTACATTCTCGCAATCACCAAATTTTAGTGCCAATCGATTTACAGTAGACCTATCAACGGTATTGTCGGTATAAACAGCCTTGAAACGACGATGAATCGCAGTAGGAATCACTTTGTCAGCAGTTAAAAATTCGATAACAGCACGATGTTTAACTCACGTTGACACAACACTAGAACAGTTCTCCATAATTCCGGCAACGAATCCTTACTTCTCAGTACTTTCAAATAAAATGTAATGCCTAAGAGACCGGTATTTTGCGCGGCTAAGAAGACGAAATTTCGCGCGCCGGTTTTCCGGATGCAACGCGTTTGTATTTTTCTATACAGCAGCAGCTTACTGTGGGGCCCAAGCCACCACTCAGCAAACACTTTTGGATATTCCATGTATCAGTGGCACCATGAGATGGTGAGATGAAATAACCTAACCTTAATTTACTCTAACCAACTATAACAAACACTTTAACATTCTGTATTAACCAGACTTTAGCATAAGTTCTGTCTCAGAAAGTGCCATAAGTTTTTAACCAATATTTTGCTATATTTGACCAGTATTCCGAATTTTTTATCTATTTTTTCACTTTTTAAATGAAATTCATCGAAAGTGGCACTTACTAACTGATATCTAACATAATTTATGTTTCATCTGGTATTGAGCCCATTATGTTTCGGTCTTGTGGAGTGTCGTGTTGTTTAATGAAACTTGTGATATTCTCATCTTCTGCATGCCTCTGGTTAGTTCAACTTCAGTACTTTAGTGTGACTTTCGACAGGTATATCTGATGTACTACTCAAGTTGTCCGATGTCATATCGGGCCGTGAACAGAATGAGTTTCATTTATGATGGAACACGCATCATGTCGCACGTTTTGTTTTCTATTTTGGTGGATGCACTCAATATACATCGTATGGCATGATGGACACCTTCTAACCATGTAAACCGATGACATCTTTCGTATAGTGAAGTGGTATAATTGCGGTGATGTATTACCTGTTTTCACGATCTTGTTCCGACTGTGCACTTCCTCTGACGTGTCTATATTGATTGGTAACGTTATGCGTGTATGTGTGAGAGAGAGTGAGAGCCATTGTCTTTAAACCGCGGACTGCCTTCCGTGTAACTGCGTTAAGTCAGTTTCTGCACACATATACGTTGTTTCACCTCGTTTGTACAAACACTAGGCTAGTATATATAGTTATCACCCTGTGCACTTCCTCTGACGTGTCTATAAATGTTGGTAATTGTTATGTGTGTTTAGACTCTGTATGTTATTGTTATGAAAATAAAGAGTGAGCAAACATGTAATTCATACAATTTACTTCTTTGTGGAGGAAATTTAAAAGAGTACTCCATATACACATGTGAATTGCAGCATCCGATGCACTTCCACTGACACGTCTATCATGATGGTTACGGGACGTGTGTGTTGACTCTAGGAGAACTCTACCAAGTTTCGTTATTCATCAGAAAATATTTATTACCGAAAAAAAAAAACATATTTTAGTTTATCCGGTGACTGCCATTACACTTTTTTTCCCCATATAACACGTATTTCTGTAATCCACACACATTATATGAACGATATTGTGATACACGCAGGTGTGATTTTTTATGTCAACCATTGACTTCATTCATGGACGAAATTTACATTTTTACCGATTTTTTGTATATATGACCAAATTTCTTGATTTTGTACATTTTCACACTGTTTTTTTTATGATATTCATAGAAACAGCCGCATACGTACTTATATCCAACAAATTTATGTCTTTTCGAATGTTGGCGTCTATTACAATTCGCTCTTCAGACCAGTATGTAAGTGATGAAGCAGTCACGCCACTACAAGGAAACTCATAAAAATAACTCTGTAAAGGGTTTTATTAATTGGAAAGTGGATAAATAAAACAAATTGAATAACTTACTATGTGTATTTTATTCACACTGTTCACATCAATGTAGTATCCTGGGTTATAATTCTTAATTACTACATTGTTAATAGCAGGTAATACAAGTAAATTTTTATATGCAATAAGTTCATATTTTAGTAGATTATAGTCCAGTGACGAACTGGGGGGCCAATGAGTCACATAAACATCACGAATATGCATATCAACCAGTTTTTGCACTGTTGCCATATGATAGTCTCGTAGCACTTTACTAGATAAAATGCTCACAAATTCTGTGTAGTATCTTGCAACTAGGTATCCCCACCTCTTCTTGACGGTCAAGGCGCTGGACACTGCAGGCTGCGCGTCGATGAGGTTCTTCCAAGTTGAATCGCTGAAGAAGATGCCGCTGGTCGGGTCAACATTTGGGTAAAAACATACAGTTTTCGTCCTGGCAATCGTACGGAAGGAGACGGCGTTCTCACCAAGTGGAATGTTTGTCTGGGAGCTGCCTGTGTAGAACAAATCTGACACTACATCCAATACTTGAGTCAGCACGACCCATTCTTCATACGTTAGTATAACCTTGGTGCGGTATCCAACTTTTTCGAGCAATACTACTGGTTCAAATTTCATGTTTGGACGATAAACCTATCGTCAAAACGCTTAGAATCAGCAGCATTGAGCTGATACATAGACGAAAACAACAGTACCGGGCTGGCCATCTCTGTACACTGGCACTAGCAGTCCATTTGGCTAGTAATCAGGGTCTAGTCCGGGGTGGTGGGTGTAAAAAAACATCAGTACCGGGCTGGCCATCTCTGTACACTGGCACTAGCAGTCCATTTGGGTAGTAATCAGGTCTAGTCCGTGGTGGTGGGGTAACGTGTTCAGTCCTGTCCTTATGTAAGGCTGTTACGACTGAAAAACTCTGACGCCAGACATACATACCAAGCGGCATTACATTTTATTTGAAAGTACTGAGAAGTAAGGATTCGTTGCCCGGAATTATGGAGAACTGTTCTAGTGTTGTGTCAACGTGAGTTAAACATCGTGCTGTTATCGAATTTTTAACTGCTGATAAAGTGATTCCTACTGCGATTCATCGTCGTTTCAAGGCTGTTTATACCGACAATACCGTTGATAGGTCTACTGTAATCGATTGGCACTAAAATTTGGTGATTGCGAGAATGTAAAGGCCATAATTGTATGGACTGGCGGCATGGACTGGGAAGGAATTCGGGCATGGTATTTTGAATGAATAACTCGACATTCATCTGGAGTTGGTGGTCGTGGTTTTCTTTTTTTATGGTTCTACGCCTCGTCGACATCGAAGCCTTTAGAGGTGGGAAAGGACAGTGGACGAGGAACGGTGGGGAATTCGGCCATGTCAAATGAAGAAATCACCCCGTCATTCGCCTCGAGTTATTTGGGGAAACCATGGAAAACTCAAATCTGGATGCCCGGACTGGGATTCGAACCCACGCCCTCCCAAATGCTAGGCCAGATCTTTACCGATCACGAGGTGTGATAGGACTGGTGCAAGGATCGGGATCGAATTCAGGCATGGTCTTTGAAGGAACCAACCCAACAATCACCTGAAGTACGGAGTAATGGCTCGTTTGGTCATTATGACCAGGGTTTTTTATTGCCTGCGCATTCCCCTTCTATGGTGATTGCGAGAATGTAATGGTCATAATTGTATGGACTGACGGCAAGGACTGGGAAGGAATTCGGGCATGGTATTTTGAATGAATAACTCGACATTCATCTGGAGTTGGTGGTCGTGGTTTTCTTTTTTAGGGTTCTACGCCTCGTCGACATCGAAGCCTTTAGAGGTGGGAAAGGACAGTGGACGAGGAACGGTGGGGAATTCGGCCGTGGCAAATGAAGAAAATCACCCCGTCATTCGCCTCGAGTTATTTGGGGAAACCATGGAAAACTCAAATCTGGATGCCCGGACTGGGATTCGAGCCCACGCCCTCCCAAATGCTAGGCCAGATCTTTACCGATCACGAGGTGTGATAGGACTGGTGCAAGGATCGCGGATCGAATTCAGGCATGGTCTTTTGAAGGAACCAACCCAACATTCACCTGAAGTATGGAGTAATGGCTCGTTTGGTCATTATGACCAGGGTTTTTTATTGCCTTCGCATACCCCCTCTATGGTGATTGCGAGAATGTAATGGTCATAATTGTATGGACTGGCGGCAAGGACTGGGAAGGAATTCGGGCATGGTATTTTGAATGAATAACTCGACATTCATCTGGAGTTGGTGGTCGTCGGTTTTCTTTTTTAGGGTTCTACGCCTCGTCGACATCGAAGACTTTAGAGGTGGGAAAGGACAGTGGACGAGGAACGGTGGGGAATTCGGCCATGGCAAATGAAGAAAATCATCCCCGTCATTCGCCTCGAGTTATTTGGGGAAACCATGGAAAACTCAAATCTGGATGCCCGGACTGGGATTCGAGCCCACGCCCTCCCAAATGCTAGGCCAGATCTTTACCGATCACGAGGTGTGATAGGACTGGTGCAAGGATCGCGATCGAATTCAGGCATGGTCTTTTGAAGGAACCAACCCAACATTCACCTGAAGTACGGAGTAATGGCTCGTTTGGTCATTATGACCAGGGTTTTTTATTGCCTTCGCATTCCCCCGCTATGGTGATTGCGAGAATGTAATGGTCATAATTGTATGGACTGGCGGCAAGGACTGGGAAGGAATTCGGGCATGGTATTTTGAATGAATAACTCGACATTCATCTGGAGTTGGTGGTCGTGGTTTTCTTTTTTAGGGTTCTACGCCTCGTCGACATCGAAGCCCTTAGAGGTGGGAAAGGACAGTGGACGAGGAACGGTGGGGAATTCGGCCATGGCAAATGAAGAAAATCATCCCCGTCATTCGCCTCGAGTTATTTGGGGAAACCATTGAAAACTCAAATCTGGAAGCCCGGACTGGGATTCGATCCCACGCCCTCCCAAATGCTAGGCCAGATCTTTACCGATCACGAAGTGTGATAGGACTGGTGCAAGGATCGGGATCGAATTCAGGCATGATCTTTTGAAGGAACCAACCCAACAATCACCTGAAGTACGGAGTAATGGCTCGTTTGGTCATTATGACCAGGGTTTTTTATTGCCTGCGCATGGTGATTGCGAGAATGTAATGGTCATAATTGTATGGACTGGCGGCAAGGACTGGGAAGGAATTCGGGCATGGTATTTTGAATGAATAACTCGACATTCATCTGGAGTTGGTGGTCGTGGTTTTCTTTTTTAGGGTTCTACGCCTCGTCGACATCGAAGCCCTTTAGAGGTGGGAAAGGACAGTGGACGAGGAACGGTGGGGAATTTGGCCATGGCAAATGAAGAAAATCATCCCCGTCATTCGCCTCGAGTTATTTGGGGAAACCATGGAAAACTCAAATCTGGATGCCCGGACTGGGATTCGAGCCCACGCCCTCCCAAATGCTGGGCCAGATCTTTACCGATCACGAAGTGTTATAGGACTGGTGCAACGATCGGAATGGAATTCAGGCATGGTCTTTTGAAGGACCCAACCCAACATTCACCTGAAGTACGGAGTAATGGCTCGTTTGGTCATTATGACCAGGGTTTTTTATTGCCTGCGCATTCCGCCCTCTATCATAGCCTACTTGAACTTAACAGGGTGTAGAGAACCTACAGTTTAAACTTGAAACCGAACAACGGAAGTGTTAAGGCGTAACTACATTACGACGCAAGTTGTGAAAGATGTGAAGGTCAGGTTGAGGGCTTTTCACTTTCCCGTCAGTGGGCTTAAGCACCGAATGCAGTAATTTCACAAAAAGCATGGAAAGCCGAAATCTTGATGGTCGGGGCAGGGATTCAAACCCACGTCCTCCCGACGCCTTTTTGAAGGAAACACCCCGGCATTCGCTTGGAATGATTTAGGTAAACCATTAAAAACCCAAATCTGGATGCCTGGACGGGGGGTTCGAACCCGCGTCCTCTCGAATGCGAGGCCAGAGAGTTAACCGCTCACCCACCACGCTCAGTATGAGCCGTAAGAATATGCATAAAACTTTGTCCAAAAAACACTCGCCGTCACAAACGTCTTTCGCCGAACTTATCGCAGTTAGTAAGTCTTGGTCACTTAATATCCGTACAGTATGCAATATACCTCTGCCAAAGAAACGGGATAAGTAGCAAGATTGTGTAGTTGATTAGAGTTACTGTATTAGTCTCTAACATGCAGCGCCCCAGCTAAAGATGTTTTGTCAAAGTTCACACTATTTCCCTGTTAACCGCTCACCCACCACGCTCGGTATGAGCCGTAAGAATATGCATAAAACTTTGTCCAAAACACTCGCCGTCACAAACGTCTTTCGCCGAACTTATCGCAGTTAGTAAGTCTTGGCCACTCAATATCCGTACAGTATGCAATATACCTCTGCCAAAGAAACGGGATAAGTAGCAAGATTGTGTAGTTGATTAGAGTTACTGTATTAGTCTCTAACATGCAGCGTCCCAGCTAAAGATGTTTTGTCAAAGTTCACACTATTTCCCTGTTAACCGCTCACCCACCACGCTCGGTATGAGCCGTAAGAATATGCATAAAACTTTGTCCAAAACACTCGCCGTCACAAACGTCTTTTCGCCGAACTTATCGCAGTTAGTAAGTCTTGGCCAAGGCAAGGATGTAGTCTATCCCTGGCCTTTTGAAGGAAGCATCCTGGCAAATGATTGCAAATGGTCTACAAGTAACAGAATATAACCATTTCAAGTCAATGTTCGGTTCAGTTTGATGAGAGGTCAATCCATGCTACGTAAAACACAGTCCATACCAGGATATTTTTTTTTTTTTTGGACGGGGTGACATTGACGCCTTACATTGGCTGACTGTTGCTTTGTGTTTGGGTCGTAACCATAGCGCAATGACTCGTCACCAATAATGACAGAAAATCTGGATCAATTTCAAAGCACGACATGTTTCAAGTCGACGTTCTTTTTTATTGTTAGTCACAGCCCGAGGAAAAAACTTGGCAGCAACCGTTTTCATTCCCAAATCTTCTGTTAAATTTCGCTGAATCGAGCTCCAAGATAACCCACTAATTTCTGACAGTTGATAAATTGTCTGTCGACGGTCAAAGAGCAAAAGCTCTGGAATTTTTTTTCAACATTTCGTCGATTCGTTCATTTGATGGACGTGCAGAACGAGGTTTGTCATCAACCAACATGTCACTATTTTTTAAGCCTAGTGAACCGAGTTTCAGCAGCATTTTATCTCATTAGATAACAAAGTTTCTCAGCTGCACGTTACTCACTTAAACTTACATCACCAAAAAACGAAACAATAACAAAACAGCGCTGGCTGAAACAGATTGACAGAAGCCAGGTCGGCAACACACGCGGCACTGTACTGCAAATGAGTTGCGCCATAAACGCCTAGCGGCAGAAACGCGTATTTTTTTAACTGCTTTACGTCTCTCAACAGCGAGGTCTTTAGAGACGGGAAAGGATGCGGGGCAAGGATGGGAGCAAGGAATGGGAAGGAATTCGGCCATGGTCTTTTGAAGGAAGCACTTGGCATTTGCCTGGAGTGATTTGGGAAACCATGGAAAACCCAAATCTGGATGCCCGGACGGGGATTCGAACCGGCGTCCTCCCGAATGCGAGGCGAGAACGCTAACCGTTACACCACCACTCTCGGTAGAAACGCATACTCCACAAGCTTCGAGCATGGCAATGCTATTCCGGTGAACTTCTCTGTTCATACCGCAGAATTCTCATACCTCACAGAACGACAAAAGCAGCAGAGTACACACCTGGTGCGGTTGGGGTCGCTCAAGTGGTTTGGTCGGTACTCGGCCAAAATGTACTTACGTAGTTAATGGACGCACTCGGCATGTACCTGTTATTTGCCTCGGCATGTAACTGTTATTTGCCTCGGCATGTACCTGTTATTTGTCTCGGCACGCACTGGCAAATACCTCCGCGAATTCCTCGTTCGAAAAAAAAAGGAGCGGCAGGTCGACATCTGTCCGAAAGTCCAGTTGCTCGCTCAAGTGGTCTGGCAACGGCTGCGTCACACCTGGTGCGGCTAGAGGGGTGCGTGGTCAAGGACAATAGGGGTGTAACTGAGGTTAGTCAAGTGGTTAGTCAAGTGGCCCTCAAGTCAAGTGGTTAGTCAAGTGGCCATGATTGACAGGTGGGGGACACACCTGGGTCGCTCAAGTGGCCCTCAAGTGGTTAGTCAAGTGGCCATGATTGACAGGTGGGGGGGGGGGAGAACATAGAGGTGAAACTGGGGTTAGTCAAGTGGCCCTCAAGTCAAGTGGTTAGTCAAGTGGGAGGGGGAGGGGAGAGAACAATAGAATGATACAATGTATCCAATTGGAACAATAGAAGGGGGCGTGGCTAACATTAGTTCCGAATTCGCCACTAGGGGGCTGGTGGCCGCGCACAGACAATTTATATCTACTGTCCCACTGTAGCTTTATCATCTGTCCTGCTTTTGTTTTAATTTGTTCATGAGACATAAAAGGAAGCTCAGATAGGATTCAGAAATGAGGCGTTATCATAAATGGAACTTCTGAGACCTTCATTAAAATGCACGATTAAAGTCCATTTGATTAAAGTCTTCTTTGTCCTATTTCAAACAAGGAATGGGACAACAAGTGTTTATAAAACTGCTACCCTCGGGAAGATTTTTAGTGAAAGATGTTCGCTACTAAATTTTTCAGATCCGTTGCTGGGCCAACAGGTAAAGATTCCTAGTCACTATATTGTGAGTCCATGGCCCTAGTTAAATCATAAAACAGTTCACGGAAAGGGTGGAGTGAGGGCATGCGACATGCGTGACGGTGATTCCTCCGTAGGATAGAAGGTTAAACTGGCAGTTCCCGTGTTTTCGTAAGTGTAGACCCAAATGGGTTTCATAATAACGTCATAGTGATAAAATGAGAGAATGGACCAGGATCATGTCTTCTTTGTTTCTTCCCAGTTGAGATATACCGTTTTCTGATAAACGGATCCTTGATCTGTGTGTGCTCTTCCGCTGATACCGCGAGATGAACCGCTGAGCTGGCACTTGCTCTCTGGTTATTGCGGAGAGGGTTGAGTGATGAGGCTGCAGGATTCCTCGCGGCCCGCGCTGCGACACGCATTGTGGTCCTCCTGAGTTATTCTAATGTATTCATACGGAGGAGCCCGGGGTCACAGCGGAGGAGTGTGCCCAGTGTCCTCGCAGCCGGCAAGTTTGGCCTAAACGCCACTGGGAAATACAACGGACCAAGAGCCAAACCTCCAGCCTCGCGTAGCGAGTTTATGGAGCTGTATGCAGTTAACGTCATAAAAATTAAGAATACACAAACAAACGGAAACTTATTACAGGCCTTGTACTGTTCGGAAGTAGATGGAAAGAAGTAATTCCCACGTTCCACAGGGCTATAAGTAGGGTTTGGTTGTTTATGACAAAAAAAATAGAGAAATATGCAGGCAAATATGACCTTAAAAACTGATAAATATGACTTAAAAATTACAAAATATGACCAAACATTTAAATTTACTATATCAAAATATGCTAAATTACACATCATTTATTTTATCTAGTTGTGTCGCTTTCACGTGGACAGCAAACTTTGTTTCCATCTACTGACAGCACCATTGGGAAATTAAATTATAAATCATTTTGTTTAAGTCACTTTAATTTCATAAAATTTGCAGAAAATAACTCTTTCATCTGCACTAAAATACTCCTCTCCAAATTCCCTTACATAGCTCTGTAACTTCGCACTTTCAGAAAATTTAATTTTCGGCATGTTAGTACTCACTTGTCCACTGCATACTTAACACTGACTGAGGATTAATTTCAAAAGTATTTCATTGAGACATTGATTGACGCGGTTCGACACAGGCATACTGCTACTGCATCGTCGAGATTAATAGGCGGGCGAAACATTAACATTTAGAAAATGACAATAACGTATAATTTTAATTTTTTACTAGTGAATTCAGACCAATTCAGTGACAATTACTTTGGTTTTTCCTTCAATATACATTTGGAGTACAGTTCTGTGAATAATTATCTTAATTTCTTCCCATCTACATCTAGTAAATTCCCGGTACCATTAAAAAATTAAAAAATATGACCATAGGACTCTAAATATTATCGTAATATGACCTAAACTAGGAAAATGCCCTAAATATGCATTTATATGCTACATAAAATACATTTAAATACCATCAAAAATGTTCCGTCAGTGTTTAATTCAACATTAAAGCTTAAGAAGAAGTCAGGAAAAAAAATATGACTATAGATCCTAATCCTAGCTATATGTAACTACTAAGAGGGAGTGCCTAACTAAATACGTAAAACTGTTATTCCGATTCAAACATGAAGAAAGTATTTTCTGTATTAGGGGTTTGATCGGCAGAGGGGAAAAAAAAAAAAAAAAAAAAACAATTCTGAAGAGAGAAGTGTGCTTATAACATAGGCACGGTAAGGAAAAGTAGCTAAATGCTATAGTTTTTCATTTTAATTTTTCATAAACTATTGTATTAAATGATCGACATAGACACCGTTTCATACAGAGTGAGGCAGAGTGTATTTAACGAAATTAGTAGATGCCGGAAAATCTGAGCTCGAGATTACGAGAGTTTCCACTAGTGAAAAATAGGGCGACGGGTGTACTATAGGGTAAGCCTTTGTGCGGAAACTGGTACCGAAGGTTTTTAAGCAATTTAGACGGCGAACCAGGAGGTAGAACGAACTAGTCTAGCGCATAATACTTCGCGACTGGGAGTGTTCAGTTTAGTTCGGAGCTCCTTAGCGAACTTGGTCTCTCTTTTAGTTGGGTAGCTCCCATCTCGAATTCCAGAAAATGACTTCGTTCGCTCGCTTTGCTACCGCTACTGCAGGCGCTTTTTTGTTTGTTATGGTTATCGGTGATTGTATTTTAATTGTTAATGGGATCAAATCGTGTTTTGTTTTCATATTCCGGGTTAAATTTCCGTTTGAGCCTCCTGCAATCTATATATTAATACGCTAGCGAAAACTTTGGACCCCTTTTTAAGAATATTGCGCTCACGGAGAAGTGTGATACTTGGCATAGTTAAAGTTTATATGGAGAGGAAGTGCAGAAAGCTAAAATCTATATAATTATAATATGTGTTACAAATACATTAAATTAAATAAAACATTCGTTGTTTACATTCAATTGTTGTTTACTTATCGATTCTGCCAATGTCTGTGGTCAACATTAAAGAAAAAAAATATAATAAGAATAGTTGTTACAAATACTTTATTAAATAAAAAATAAATTCTCGAACGTGTGTGTGTGTGTGAAATCTGATCGGAGCCAACTACCTGACGTGTATCCCCAGCATTGAGATACTTTATGGTATTTGGCGAAACAAAAGAGTCGCTTATAGTAGAGATTAATCTTTGAAGTTATAAAAGGAACATTTCGAAAAGGAATGTAGTGATTCAGCCAGATACTGTATGTTTTATTATTATTATTATTTGAAAGGTTAAACTTTGGTTAACGGTCTTTTGATTTTTGAATTTCAGTAATTTCATTACCGTTTCTTTTCTTTTTCTCTTTTTTTCATTCAGGTATTTGCACCTACTTCTATTATGCCTCGATATAGAACATTGACAGGTCGGAAAGGAGAGAGAGGGAGAGCGACAAAAAAGAAGGAATATTTGCGTGAAATTCAAAATGATAATATACCAAATTCAAAAAGTTGAACCCACGAAATTAGTTTGATGGGTACATTTAAATGCGCACTATGTCATTCCAAGAAATTTTGATAGTTTTGAATTTACAATGCAGGTTTTGCAATGCATAAAATTTCGAATTAGAAGTCGCTTTAGGTGAAAGGACTGCATTCACTTCATGTTGTCATAAAGCTAAAGCAGTTTTTACCAGCCTTAAGCCAAAATGAATATTTTAAATCATTGTATGATGGACATCGTCGATAAATAGAAAATAAAAAATTATTTTGGAAACATTCATAAGTATATTTCATCATTTGCTTTGGTTAGTTCAGAAGCTAAAATTTAGGATACAGTCACGTGTGGAGTGTATCATTTTAATTTTATAGGTATTGCAGGGAATTAAGGCAAACAGCACAAGCTAATAACGTAATGGTACAAGCTTGCAGCCAACGACGTCAATGTATGCAGTATATATCTATGCAAGCGCAATAGAGCCCCGTCCCCCCTATTTCACCTCAAGTACGTCAACACTCTTCGGCGGGGTGCAGAACCCTTAGGCGCATAGAAGAACGTGCTTCCACTTAAGTAAGCCTACAACCCCGTAATGATTACTCGACAGTGCAATAATGACAACAAAAAAGCTCAAACCGGTGCTCCCAACTTAGTTAACTGCTGTATATAAAAAAGTTTTCTTTGAGTAATGTATTGATAGTGTATTTTTTTTTATTTAAACATCTCAATTCCATTTATAATGAAATATTTTTAACCCAAATTCATTCAACCCGCATGATCTCGCAAGTCATATCACATGCACTTGCTACCTTTATAAATTGGAATTAAGGCAAAAAGATCTTTTATCAGTATGGCACTAAGTACAACATGGTCAGTAGACCTAAGTTAAATAAAAAAATATCTCCCTCCAAAGTGTTAATTACATTATGTTAATGCTTATTTTTCTATTCAGGAAACTCGACTTTGCTGTAACAAACCGTTTTTAGTAACGTCTTTGTGACACCAAAATCCATACACTTTTGTATTTTTAATATTACATTTAATAAATATTTTTTCAACGAACGTGGCAAAAAAACTGCCATTTCTTTAATATCATGCAACATGTGGAAAAGTTTTTTTGATTTTTACTAATAATATTTTGACCTACGAATCATCTAAGCATTTAGTCTGTAGTTTTTTGCCTTGAAGAGTTAAAGCTAACTACATTTATTCAAGGTATTCCATTCAGTTTAATTAATTCTAATGAGAAGAATGCAGATAGAAGTTTAATTTCCAACTTGTAGACTACGACGGCGTTTGCAGTGATCTGAAATCGTTGAAGTTCGTGAGAAGAGCTATGGGTTCAAGATAATGCAACTGCTTCTTTTGCGATGAAACAAAGTCTACTGTTCAAACTTTGTTTCAATGCTAGTGGAAAATTTCACTTTAAACTGAACATACAGAGCCGTTCCTTACTCCAAGACACAAATTAAAAAATGAGAGCGAATACCTCTTTAATAAACTGAAATTTATCTGCTTCCTCTTGGAGTCTGAAAGCCTGCTTATGATACAGCCTGAAAGCCAGACAGGTCTTTAGGGCACCGTAGGCGGCAAACAAGGATAACCTCACTCTTGGAGCTACGTTAATTGAGAAACCACTGCCGTGTAATGAAGAGGGGCTTCAAACGCTAATAGAATATATATTAGCGCGCTTCAAGTTTGTTCCTGTTGCCTCACCATTAAGCTGAGAAGCTGTGAGATGATAGCCGATTGTATTAAGTAATTAGTAGTTCATAAGAAGAGTAATTAAAGTATAGTAAAGGTTACTTAAAAGTTCTCTGATTGAAACACTGATCTATAAGTATAATAACTTAGTCAATGAATTCAGCAGCGGAGAAGTTAAAAGTTAATAAAACGCTGTTTGAGACCTAGTGGTGGCCATTAAGATAACTTCTAGATTAACATACATTTTAGAAGCCATATTTTTTTATTATTATTACTGACAACCTAACATTCAGGAAAAAATTATATTTGTTTCATATTCCAGTGAAAACTGTTAAAAAGGTAAAATCTATAAAAATATAACAGTTCAGAAAATAACTTTACTAAATAAACTTTAATGTAGGAGGTCTGACCAACTGGCCAAATCATCATTAAAATTGTGCGTTCTATCACAATATCATCAGCTTTATGCTTTAACTTTAAATTAGAATACTGTTTACGTAGGGAATGTAGTGCCTAGATGACGATCTGATTAATAACTACATGTTAAAGTTCAGTTTCACTAAAAAGTATTTTCTTCAAGTGACGACAGTGCAATTAGGGTTGCAACGATATATCGATCAACCAATAATATCGGAGCAAAATTATATATCGATATTTTTACGTGGTACATACAATAATATCGATATGATGCAGTGAAATATCGAGAATTAACTCTAAAAAAACTTTACTATCCTAAACACTGAATTAGGTCGATAACATACTTTTCTACCCTGTTGTTCCACTTCGTTTCGAGTACGTTATCAGTTTCTCATTCATTTACGTTCATTATTTTATTATTTAATCTGTTGCGATACGCTTGCTTTCGTTAGTTCTTGTTTGTCTCTAGGAGTATTACAATATTGTAAACGAAGTAAAAATATGTCTATCTAACTGATACAATTGCTGTTAATAATAGACCTTTTAATGTAGTTGAAGGATTTAAGCATTTATCTAAGAACTTAACACCGATGTACAAAATCCCTTCTCGTGAAACTATCGAAACAAATTGATAAAAAATATGAAAAATTTCAAAAGTTGTGAAGGAGAAGTTGAAAAGTGTGAAACATTTTTCTGTAATGACGTATATCTGGTCTAAAGTAACACTGGTTATTTGGAGATTACGATAAATTTAATTTTTTGCTGCAAAATGAATTAAAAACAATCATGATTGGTATACGAGTTGATTAGGATACATTCAAAATTGCAATTACTCAAAGTAGCCTCGTCGGTACCTTCTGAATGCGTCTTCTCAAAAACTGGGGCTACTGTCACTCAAACTACTAATAGCCTTCATGGGAAACGGTTAAGCAAAACAACTTTGAATATTTGCACACACAATTTTTTTAGTAAATGTATTATTTGATTCGGATAATTATTTTTAAACTAATATAATATATACAAATATCGGGAAATGTCAATATATCCCGCCTTTATGCGGGAGATAATATCGATAAGTGCACAGGCACCGATATAAATATCGATATATTTATCGATATTCTTATTAATTATCATTACAAAGTGCAATGTTAGTCTCAAAGGCAGATAAATATATATATCTTATGGCGCTGCATGATATTAATTGCAAAAACATCAGTCATTTAAAATCTAACTTTTCAAATCAGAGTTTTTTTCCGCTGTCATCTGTCTTTTGACTGGTTTGGTGCAATCCTCCCACCATTCCTATCTTGTGCTAACCTCTTCATCTCAACATACCTCTTAAAACCTACGTCCTCAATTATCTGCTTCATATATTCTAATCTCTGTCTTCCTCTACAGTTCATACCTTCGACTATTCCCTCCACTAACAAATTAACCAATCCAGCATGTCTCAAAATATGACCTCCTCTTTCTGTAAGCTTCCTCCACAAATTTCTTTCCTCACACATCATTTCCAAAACTCGTTCATTTCGAACTTTGTCTGTCCACTTAATTTTCAGCATTCTTCTGTAGCACCACATTTCAAATGCTTCAATTTTCCATCTTTCTGGTATTCCTAAAGTCCATGTTTCGCTACCATTAAGTGCTGTGCTCCACTCATAGATATTTAAAAAGTTCTTTCTAAATCCTAGATCAATGTTTGAAACTAAAATATTTCTGTTCTTCATGAAGGCTCTTTTTGCTAGTGCTATTCTGCTTTTTCTGCATCATTCCTGCTTCTATCATCGATTGTAATTTTGCTTCCCAAATAACAGAACTCACTTACTTCTCCTATTGCGTCCAATCCTATTTTTATATTTAATCTACTGTTATTGGTATCATTTCTGCTACATTTCATAACTTTTGTCTTGCTTTGATGTATATTTAGTCCAAAATCTTCCTTCAGTATTTTGTCATGTCATTCAGTAACTTCTCAATAGCCTCAGCACTCTCTGCTAACAAGACAATGTCATCAGAAAATCTTAGCCTGCTGATTTTTTTTTTTTTTTTTTTTTTTTCTCGTTGCACACTTATCCCGCATGTAAATTTTTCTTTTACTTCCTTTATTGCTTCTTCTACATACAAGTTGAATATTGACGGGGATAAACTACAATCTTGTCTCACACCCTTTTTAACTGATGCATGTTTCTCATGTTTTTCTTCTTTTATTATAGCCACTTGATTCTTACATAGTTTATAAAGTTTTCTTCTATCTCGATATTTTAGACCTGGCTTCTTTAAAATTTTGAACATCCTGTCCTAAATCAACAAACGCCATAAAAGTATCTTTGTTTTTCTTGATCCACCCTTCAAGTATTAATCTTAAAGCCAGAATTGCTTCCCTTGAACCGCTGTTTATCCTAATCCAAAACTAATCCTCACCTACTATCTCTTCTGCTACCCTTTCCATTCTTCTATATGTTATTCTGGTCATTAATTTTGAAGCATGTGATGTTATACTAATGATGCAGTAATTCTAACATTTGTCGGCTTGTGCTTTCTTTGGAAGTGTGAAGATGACACTTTTATTAAAATCAGATAGTCTAATTTTATTGACTCTGTAAGAGTAAAACTTGCAGTTACTTCCGACTTCCGAGTTTGTTATTTATTATTACGGCACTCAAAGGCTAATAACAGAGCTCTTTTCACTTGCAATCTTACTGCACAACAGCCTGGTTATTATTTGGCTTTCAGTATTTCCTCATATTTATCGCTACTTTTTATTCTGTTTTATTCAGCGCAGTCTATGCCTATTATATTTTGAACACTAAATTACAGAATTATATACAATTCTTACAGTAATTACGTCTTGTGCAGAACTTACAGAAAAACAGAGTTTCTATATAAAAGAACCAATTTTCAAACTTCAGCAGTTCAAACTTTCCCTTCTCGGAACGCGAATTCTTCCTCAAATCCTGCTTCACGTTATTTCGTTTTACGGCGCCCAAGAGAAAGAACTTTTTACTAATTACGTTCTCATTGTGAAGGCTATCAGAATTTTCGCTACAAATTTAAGACAGGGAAATTTCTGAAGTTATTATTGCCTTGTCCTGAGTCGGACAATCGCGAAGGGAAAACTCTCTATCAAAAAGTTAATGTTGGAATTACACAAGCTAATCACGCATTTGAGAATGAAGTCACATGAAAATTATCCTAAAGCTTCATTATTATACAGTTAAATGGGGTTGTAGTCAATAGAGTTCACAATCGACAGGGTTTATCATCACCGATTATAATTCTCATTTTAAATAAATTATGTTTATCTACATCAATAGTTTTTTAAAGTGAAAAAATTTACTTCAGCTGTAGTGTAAACTAATCAAAATAGAGGAAATTTTAGCTAATATTAGATGTAACTTCCATTTCATATATAATTATAAATTGCGATTCATAGTTCGTATTTTGAAGAATGGCAAGGCTCATACAAATGAGACTGCCTACATATTTGACTTCTTGTTGTGGAGTTTAAGATCCGTATCGCAAGGGATTGATTGACACTATAGAGAAAGTACAAAGAAAAACTGCTCGATTTGTGACTGGTTGCAACAGTCCTGAATAAATAAATAGATTGGGATCGGATTGTTTTTCAGACAGATGACTTAGGTTTCGTTTGAACTTACTGACAAATATGCGAATAGTTTCTTTCATTTACGAGTGCAATATAATACACAGACGGAAAAAAAAAATCCCAACACCAAGAAAGACTTGTGTTAGATAAACGAAATTTGGTAGGCGTGTTTATACATCTGAAAGATGACATCGATTCAAATTTCGCGCTTCGCGCATAAGTGTGGCGCTAGTAGCGCTACTCAGAGCTTGCAAATCAGGTTTGCTTTAAATACGCACTGTAAAGTTTGTGAACGTTATTTACCGCTGAGATTTGACATAGTGAGTTGATGTTAGCCAAGAATGCCTTTAAGAAGACGAAGAAGCCATTATCAACAGCTCACCGAGTTTGAACGAGGTCGTGTAATAGGGCTACGAGAAGGTGGATTTTCTTTTCGCGATATTGCAGAAAGACTTGGCCGGAATGTATCCACTGTGCATGATTGTTGGGTGCAGTGGTCAAGGGATGGTACTGCCTCAAGAAGACCGGGTTCCGGGAGGCCACGTGGCACTACTAAGAGGGAAGACCGCCGTATTCGGCGTACAGCTGTGGCGCATCGTACTGCGTCTGCGGCAGAAATTCGAGCTGCAGTTGGTGCCACAGTGACACAACGAACTGTTAGAAATCGGTTACTTCAAGGACAGCTCCGAGCCAGGCGCCCTGTAGCGTGCATTCCACTGACTACAAGCCATCGCCGTTTGCGACTCCAGTGGTGTCAAGCCAGAGCTCATTGGAGGACGGAGTGGAGATCTGTTGTGTTTTCTGATGAAAGCAGGTTCTGCCTTGGTGCCAGTGATGGCCGAGTGTTGGTCAGAAGGAGGCCAGGGGAACGCCTGCAACCAAACTGTCTGCGGCCTAGACACACTGGACCTACACCTGGAGTCATGGTCTGGGGAGCAATTTCCTATGACAGCAGGAGCACTCTTGTGGTTATACCAAACACACTGAGTGCAAATTTGTACGTCAGTCTGGTAATTCAACCTGTAGTGCTGCCATTCATGAACAGCATTCAAGGGGGAGTTTTTCAACAGGATAACGCTCGCCCTCATACCGCTGTTGTCTCGCAACGTGCTCTACAGAGTGTCGACATGTTACCTTGGCCTGCGAGATCACCAGATCTGTCTCCAATTGAACACGTATGGGATATCATTGGACGACAACTCCAGCATCATCCACAGCCAGCACTGACCGTCCCAGTATTGACAGCACAAGTACAACAAGCATGGAACTCCATACCACAAAGTGACATTCGAAACCTGTATGACACAATGCATTCACGTTTGCAGGCTTGCATTCAAAATTCTGGAGGTTACACCGGCTATTAATTTAACAGTATTTCACATTTGAAATGCATTTTCTTGAGCTTAAATTAACCTGTGATCTTGAAAATTTAATCAATTAAACATGTTAACTTGACAAATGCATTGTCCAAATTTCATTACTCTACAATAATTTTTTCTTGGTGTTGGGATTTTTTTTCCGTCTGTGTAGATACGTCCGCCCACCTATTTAGGTCGCAATGACACGAGAGAAAAGATAGAACAATAAAATGCCGTATTGATGCTCGTATGTATTCTTTTTACTCTCGTGCTGTTCAGGATTGGCGTGTGCAGAGTAAAGATTAGTTTTGCTGTGAAGCACCTTCTGCCTCACACAATATTTGTATATTGCCGGAAATGAATGTAAATGTGGATATACATATTTTCTGTTCACTTGGATACAACAAAAGTACAGTGAAATCTCTAAAAAAAAAATTTGACAGGACAAAAATTCATTTATGATGCTAAAACAGGACAACTATGATCAGAAGAACATAAAATGCTAAGTGTATACGCAGGATAGTTATCTAAAGACGGCTTACATTAAGATTATATTTAAATGAAACTTGAAGATTTTGTTTGGTTTCTGATAAACCTTTCCCGTGGAAGTTACTGAAATACAGAAGGTACGTTCCGGAGGATAAATGTATCTGACATAATTTTTTTTACATCCAGAAGCCCAATTTTTGTTTGCTGCGAAAAATGGACTGCGACCGTAGGTTAATCACAAGTGTTCACGTAAAGTACTTCCGTACAAAGATTTAAATAGAAACCAGAAAAAAATTGATTTTGAAGCTTCTGTAATCATTATAGTCAAAGATAAGATACAGAGAATGTAAGATAACAAGTAGTATTAGGAATTTTTAGCTGTCAGCACAGGTGTGCAGGCGGCGACAGCGTAGCTGGTGGGCGTGTCGCCGGTAACAGGTGTTTGGGGTCGTCCATGTCTTCATTACCGACCTTCCTAATTGGCTGTTGCCATCAGCACGCCGCTGTCTTCTTCTTCTTTGATGTCCGCCGAAGGGCACACCGCTCGTATACACACCCATGTCGGGGAACGCAGGTCTCCGCTAATAACAGTTCCTCCAATGCACCGAGCCTCTTGTGGGGCGACAGAAAACTGCCTTCTGCGAATATCAGATAGAACGTTCGTCTGAATATACGAAATAGCCCTACGATTAACTCGAATGGTCGCTTATTGCTAAAGGATTTATAAATTTTAGTTATGTTCCAGTTAGGCAGAAGGAGCTTAAACTGTATTTCAATTATCATTACTAATAAAATATATTTTTTTAACCACATGCCGTAAATTTGAGTGCTATTAGTTATATATATATAAACAACATTGCTCACGAAATGAGGAGGAAATAAGAACCAGAGTTTAAATAAGATATACGAGTATGCAAAATTCTTAGAACATGCTGCTATATTCAAACCGCAAACCTTGTTGCTCAATTGAAAGCTCTCAAAAAACTACAAGGTCGATCAGTGGGAGGGCGGGGGGGGGGGTGTCAAAATCTCAATTAATCTTAAGGGGGGGGGATCCAACCAGATCTCACCAAATCTCACCAGAGTGGGGGAGGGGTCCGGAATTCCGGGAAAACACCACAAGTAATTAATTGACCCCCCGTCCACCCCCAAGAGGTGTGTTAAACCGTTCGGGTATAGCACATGGGAGGATGTGGTTTCGATACCCTACTCATCCTTCTGATTTTTCCTTTACATTGTTTTAAGAAATCTTTCAATTCGAGGATTGTTCTTGCATAAAGGCCGAGGCAAATTCCCTCTACGCTCCATGTCTCTTCCGGCTACATTAACCTCGTCACTAAACCATAAAGAACAGTCAAACAAATAAAAATGCCATGATTCAAAGACAATAACATAGACTGGAGTATAGTTACTGCTGGTTGCTGGTAGTGCAGACACCTGTTTTCCACTTTGCTTTGGGCAGTCTTTCTCTACGGGTGCGGGTCGTCCCCTGCTGATTCAGCTTCCGGGTCACCGCCGTAGAACTTCTCCTTGTATTCTCCCCTCTGGAAATGCGGGACTACTCCAGACTTTTTGAGCGCGACAAAGGAGCTTGTGTTGCTTTCGCCTCGGCTAATCAATGCCTTTAGCGTGAAGTTTCTGCTTGTTTACGTTTTCTGCGAAAAGTCCTTCGTGCACTGGCTGTTTCTCCTTTTTTATCTGTTTTCCTTTTGTCGCGCTGTTGTTGAACCGCGGTTGGAAATAATACAGCCGCTCACCTTTTGTTAAGAGGAGACAGGCGCTCCCGTCCGCATTTCACTTCTCTCTAATGACACGCGAGGCTCTGCTGGTAGCTACAGCCGTATATGATGCTCGAAAACCAAGTTGTTCGTGACGTTCTCGGAAAAGGCGAGTTAAAACCAACGATTTTGTTCAAAGACTAACAAATCTATTCCTACAAGTACTAATAAAAGACGTTTCATATCTACAACCGATCAGGCACAAATACCATCTTTTTTAGTAATTCTTTTGTTGCTTTCATCGCAATAGAAAAATAATTACTGTTGCACCATGCTCTGAATTTAAGATCACGACAACATTGATGTTTTCGGTTTCTCACGAAGGGATTTGACTATTTAAGGAGCGACAATTCTGTGATAATATGTGTGCCTATTGTGTTCAAAATTCGAACCGAATTTCACGTATCAATATAAACAGTTTATGACAACCTCGTATTTGAAGATTAGTTTGCTGATATATCTTGACTAGTTCCTACTTACTCCTCTGTTCCAATCGTCTACTGTGATTCTCGCATTCATTGAAAGTCATAGCTAAATATTAAAAGAATAAAACGCATTGAAATTAAGAACGTGGAAATTGTACTTTTCAGGATTCAGTAGAAATAGACAACTATTGCTAACTCAAAGACTTGGACGTTTTATGTATTAATCTAAACACAAAATCAAATATTTAAATAAAAATTTTGTAAAATCATGGTGTATAGACTTTCTTAAAATAAAGAGTATCGAAATTATATATATATATATAGAGAGAGAGAGAGAGATAGAAGAGAGCTGATTGAGCAGAGAAGTAAAACATTATTAATTTTTTTCGATGTAACTAATGAACATCAGATCACAATTGTTCTCGTTCATAAAAAGACATTACAGTAAATTAAATTAAAACAATGAATCCTTTTTTATTCGGTTTGTCTCAAAATATTTTTAGTCAGTCAAATTGGAATTACATACATGATTACAAACATTAAAGCAATTTTTGGTAATTTAACGTTTTAATCAATGAGAATAATAGATACCTAAATAAAGCACCTTCTTGGTACTGAAAATCAAATATTTTTAAGTGGAAGTTTATACAATTTCTTTCGAAACGTTGAAAATATATTTTTTTTTCTATTCTGCTCCTCATGGAAACTACTCTTTGCGGATATTATTTAACTAACAATAGATTTTCATGTGGTAGTAAAGCAACTAACGAAAATGGCCTGAGAAAAATCAAAATATTTTTTACTGAAGGCGCGTAATTAAAACTTCTTCATAATGTTGTCTACATACTCAAATGCTGGCATCAAGAACACTGACCCTTATTGAATGTATAAAGTGATTCACGTCAAAAGATTTACTTCAGAAAAATAACTAATAAACCATGTAATTAATTCCAATTCTCAATTCTAGAGAGTCAAACAAACGAGACATTGTCACGAGTCACATTTCTATCACAATTTCTATTTACAGGTATTTTTGTATTAATACTTAACAGCAAACACCTACATTGGTATTCTTCTGAAATAACGAAGTAGGTGAAAAAATACGATAAATAATGATTTCTAGGATAGTAGGACCTATATCTTATTTTCTTTACTTTTACTATTTAAATAATTTATTACTTATACGAAGGATGAAATGCTTTCGACAGCATCTATACGCCTGTTAACCATATAGTGAAAGCTGAGTAATTCGAGCTAATGGTCATCAGCTCGGATCTCTGCTCCTGAACGAGGAAGAATGTTTGTTTTACGTCACTGCTGACATTTGTTTCCACACACGCCCGTCACGAGTCCACAAACAATGTTTTTACAGTATAAACGGTGTTTTGACGCGTGGCAGTATTATTCATGAGCTGAAGAAGACTCAGCTATTGTTCCCTGACAAATATCGCGATAATACATGTTGGTAAGAAAGAATGTTGTAAGAGTTAAATCAACGCTTTACATAAAATCAGTTCTTCGTGTTGACATTTATTGCGCTCTTTGGTTGGTCGCTCATTTTTCTCAGGTCATTATACTTATTTCAGAAGTTTGCCATCAGATCAAAGTATATCGTATTTCTACAAGAATATTGGGTTTCCATGTCCCGCCGGGTCAAAGGACAAATAGCCCACATTTCCTTCCAGGGCATAAATTCATGGACAGTTTTTTTATATTAAATGACTATGATCGATATTTTTGGGATTTATTGGCAGCATTTCCGAAGGTAAATATCATAAATGACTGAATACTAATCTGTCGTCTAAAGAGCGATCCCTTAAATAGGTTATTTTAGTTAGAAGTACCACCACAGTGCATTAAAATGACTGTAGTCAAACGCTATTTCCACAAAATCAGGTAAGCGTTGTTCTTAGATACAATACATATGTCAATACTGATGCGTTTCAGAATCACAGCCTGTCTCTTTCTCTCCGTTTCTTTCCTGTTTTCTCTGCAACTAACAAAAATTTCAGAATACGGAAACGATTTTCGTAACACGTAAATTAAATGAGCAAACTCAAACAGTCAAGCAGGGAAGGGTAACACGTTGTAACGGTAAAAACTAACTGTGTAAATGTGATGAAAGTTAGTGTTTAAAAACAAGACTTAAAAACCAGATATCTGATTGCTAGTACAAATTAGAACTGGAACCTTAAGATAGTAATCTCCGGAAACTAATGTGTTCTATGCAGTATGTTGCAAGGTTTATTTGAGGAAAACTCTACAAATTATACTCTAATAGTTTCTCACCTAAACGTTTTTAAATATAGTTTAGGTCAGTTTTCCAGTCAGATCTAATTTCTGATATTTTGTAACTACATTACAACGATTCCACAACGGTATCAGTAAGAATGAGCATGCTGTTTTCCTTTAAGTATCTTCCGTGGTTACTAATTCCTATTGGTGTTGATATGCATACTTTTCCAACAAGTGTGCATTTCCAGAACACAATTTTGTTTATTTTCAGGAAATACCTTCCAAATGGATTTGTATGTTATGTGATGAAAAAACCTATAGGAACTTTGCTTATTTCAATTAGTTACTACCACGCCATTACCAGTTGGTAGGCAAGTGTAAAACTGACCTAAATAGTAAAGTTATGGTTCCATTGCTGTATTACCTACACAACTTCACAAAACTCCAATAAAAGTCCCGGTATTTTACGGTGGAGCAAACATAGCCATCAGCAATGCAATACATCTGTCACGACGAAAGAGGAAGAGGCGAAGGGAATCGACTGGAAGCAACCTGGAGTGACAGTCAAATATGGAAGAAGATGTGCCACACCCCGCGAAAGGGGAAACGCCAGAAGACGATGGCTACTACTATCGAAACATGTTTCATGTTTTATCACTTGTTACTTGTTTGGTGAAATTCTTGATCAACTACCTGTTTGCCTAAGAGAAGTTTATACATTGAAAAGCTCAGGAAAAAAATACTAGCAACTGAAATTTTTCTTTGCCCACAATCCATTCGTCATTATAATACTTCATCGTCGATGAACTATTAAGCCTTAAATTAAAAATGGGAGACAGAATATCACTTTAATAATAATTTACATGAGTAGTACAAAAATTCAATGTTATTTGCATTTTATGATTTTCTGCTAAAGCAAAGTTGTAAATGGATGGTAAAAAAAGAGATCTAATACGGAATGAATCAGCAGTTACAGGAATAATCAAACATCTTCCAAGAAGAACTCACAATTAACAGATATTCTTAGAATGAGACCATGCGGTAATTAATCTTGACGGTTAATTGAATGTGACTGGCTATTCGTAACCATATAAGCATGATTTGCTAATTTTAACATTGCTGGCCCGGCGCTACAGATTGTTTGCAGTGATTCTCAGTTCCACGAAGACTGTAGGTAGTTACCTAAACACACAATGCGACGAGTTCGACGACACACAGTTGAGCAACGGATATTCAATTGAAGCGGTGGACGTGCATCGAAGATAACATAATCCTCGGTGTAATATAGATGGTATCTCGCCGCCGTAGAAAAAACGGCAGGCGTGCGATTCAATAACGCGAGAAAGGAGATAATCAGGTTGAGATATTAATTACCGGCTTGGGCGAGCAGACGGCAAGTCATCTTTTCCAGAAGGGCCTCGTCGGTTAACAAGTGGCTCCTTTCATTAGAGCAGTCCACGCCAGGAGGTGACGTAACATAACATGGCGCCTGTACCCCTGCTCTTAAGCTCGCGACGTCCAATAATTACGCGAAGTAAATCTGGACCCCTTCCCTCCCCCACCCACCGCCCCACCCCCGTGGTGAAATCTCGTGACCGAACGTGGTGGGTGAGCGGTTGACGCTCTGGCCTCGCATTCGGGAGGAAGCTGGTTCGAATCCCCGTCCGGGCATCCATATTTGGGTTTTCCATGGTTTCCCCAAATCACTCCAGGCGAATGCCGGGATGCTTCCTTCAAAATTCCATGGCCGAATTCCTTCCCGTTCCTTGTCCCAGTCCTTTCCAGCCACTAATGACCTAGACGTTGACAAGGCGTAAAGCCATAACTATAAATTTTTTTTGTGATCCTCCCCCCCCCCCCTCTCTGCCGCCGAAGACATCGTAACTTCTGGGAACCTTTTTTTTTAGCTCTCCCGTCTTCAAGAGCGGTTAAACCTCCCTAAGGCTAAACGTTCGAATCGACACTGTTTTGCTTTACTGTCCTCCAAGGAATTAAAAAGATGACGCAAGATTTGTGTTAACCCCCCACCCTCTTGGTGATAATTCGCGCAATTTTCCCCCCTCCTCCTCTCCATTTCACCTTAGATAATTAATGGAGGCACCCTTTAAAAACCCGTTTAGTTAATTGTTATTTAACTATCGACGAAGAGCTCAGTCGCCTAGTGACAGCGTTCCTAGTGTCATGCGTTCCGTATCTATCGTAACGTAACTTAATCTAGTGAGCAATAGCTGCAGTGGTCTTAATTCTTGGTAGGGAATCTGTAGTGTATTGAAAAATTATCTTAAAGAATTCTCGCCAGACATCAGAACTTAACAGAGGATTGTAAACACCCAGGAATGCTGGTATTCGAAATAAGAGATCTTTCTGTGCTAGGCAGGGCAACTAAGATAATACGTATGATATATGTTTACAAAAACAGCATATTTTTTATTTATTTATTCACGAATTTCTCTTGATTGGTTTGATGCTGAATTAATTTCTTCATATCAAGGTACTACCTGCACGTAATTCTTCTGTTTAATTTGCCCTGCTCTGTGTAGTCCTGAATACTATTTCCCTATAAATATTTCCTCTGCTAACGAATTAAAAACCTAGAATTTCTTATTTTTACAGTGTAGTTGTACAAACCCGTTCCTTCTTCTTTTATTTCCAGAACGAGTTCATTTCACATTTTATGCGTCCGATTAATTTACAACATACCTATGTAACATGTCATCACAAATCCTTCATTTTGATTCTTTCTGATATGCTGCATGATATTGATTTTTAACTTTCAGTTCAATTTCAATAACTTTAGAAAGTTATTGTTTAATTCGTAGATCAGTTTTTGCACTAGGAGATTTTTATTTTTGAAGAAGACTGGTTTTACTAATGCGAATTTTATTTTCATAGATAATTCTTGATTCTACGACTAGTTATATTTACATTTGATAAAAAACAAAATTCTCCTATTTGTTCTATTACAACCAACCCTACTGTCATATATAGTTTATTTCTATTATTTATAGTGAAATTAATCAGCTTCGTCTAGCTATGTTCATTTTTAGCCAAGATTTCTCTCACAGTATTTTCATTAATTAATTTATTTATAGGCACAATCTTCTCTAGAATTAGTGTAATATGGTAAAATCTCAAAACAAATACAGAATAGAATAACAGTTTAAATGGCAGCTAAGAATGTCTATTTGAGGTTGACTCAAGCAATCAATAAAGTAACTTTGAAAATATTACTACTTCAACTTCTGTCCGATGTCGTTCTAAAAGTTTCAAAGTGTGATCATGATTACAAGTGAGTTTGTTTTAAAAAAAAAAAAGCATCTTGAGCAGAGATACATATATCAATAAAATAAACTTTAAAATTTATTCTGACATCAGCAGTTACGGCAAGCAAAAGCTGAGATCCAAAAATTCAAAATTTGATTCCACTACAACATTACAGCGGTAGCAAACCTTTATAGCACAAAGAAGAAGCAAAAAATTACTGTAGTGCCAACGGTACAGTAAACACAAAATATCCGCAGTTTTCATTTCAAATTTCGGACATTAATTGTGTAAAGAATGTAAAAAACAGTCTGGTTTGTAATTTGTGACTATTCTGTATGGATTAATCATAGTAGGATCGCAGAGATGTTTAAGAGCGTGACATTCAGAGACAGGGAAACAAACTAGTGTTTGACCACGTTGCTGGTGACAAGCAACAAATTGCGCACTACCCGCTGTGTCCATTGTGTTGGGCGGCATTGTGTTCATTTCTGGTTGACGGACTGCCGACAGACACAAAAACATTCAGCTGTTACCGGTAGCAGGGTCAAGGACACACTGGCTGACAGGGAACAATGCGATAGCCGGACACGACTGCTGGCTGTGTCTCAGGAAAAAATACTGGAGCTTCCTTCCTTACATTGTGTGCTCAAACCAGAAACACGAAACCTCATAAACATGTTGGGCGCAGTTTATGAGCTCCTGTGGTTAAGCAAAAAAAACAGACCAACAACTCGGACTTTATTTCCTGGAAATGTAAGAAGAGATACACGATGCACGCAACAGCTTGATGTCAAAGGCTCCCTTAATATATCACCTTAATAGGTGAAGAGACTTGGTTCATGCAACGATGAGAACCATTAAAAAAATATAAATTGAAAAACTTTAAAATATGTATATATGTTATGGTGTACTTTCACCATTAAGTCCGATGAAGTCCGATGAAGTAGCCCAGTTTATTGGTATGTATACTGTGGTGTGCAGATATCAGAGTTCGCAAAAATCTCTGAAATAGCTTATTTCCTGGGCGGAGATTAAACTGGCGACCCGTCGAACATTAATTTACTATTTTAAAATAGTGTTCCTCCTTTTTTTTTATATGCAGTGGGATAAACACGCCATATAGCCATACCACAAATATTATAACATGCATACAATCATAACACAAATTGCAAATTTTATATCATACATGAACATTAAAATAGTATTTCCTATTCATTGTCGATTACATTGTGATTATTGAACATAGAAAACAAGAGAATGCAAACAATATTGTCCATAGGAACTATAGTTATATAAGTTCATCTGGTAGTCCTTAAAGAAACTGCGTAGCAGTATGAAGACTCTTGAATCATCGGTCGCAATTAGTTGTAAGGCACTGGGTGGTGCAAGGTAGACTAATCTCACCAGCTCTTCTAGTAGGTACGTGTAGCTTTTTTGGTTACGTTCTTCTTTCTTGATGCTCTAATACCATTTTACTGGCAGCTTACTAAATCAACAACAAAAAATATATTTCTGTCGTAAATGTTTTTCGACGTGGGGAGACAGGTTGAATACCGATACGTTTTTGGTGATCACTGAAAAAGTTTTTTCTGTTTATACACGCTGTAAGCTTCCTACCTTATAAAGGACAAAAAATGTATTGTTAATAATTAATTATGATAAATGAATCGTTCCGATCGGCAACGAGCTTCGAGGACCGATTGCGATTGTCCAGCAAATAATAAAGAGTAACGAGGAGAATACGAGACAGATGAAAAAGACTGACAATAATCAGGAAAGTTAAGAAATGTGCTAGAAGTTCTATCGGCTGTGTCAGACAGCAATTAAACATGACATGTAAGCTGTGTCAAGGTTTACAGAAGTTATTTGATGTGTCAGTGTTGTAAATAAAAGTGTGTTTTAATGTGACTGATGGAGTAATAAATCACAGAAGACGTTACGTACGGTTAACAGCTTATAAAATCACTGATCCCTTTATAACCCTTGAATCTCACCAAAATTCTTGAACAAACTGTCCGTTTTGTTTCTCTTACATATGCATAGCGCTATGTGTTGAATGCTGACAGATTGAAACTGATTAGTACTTATTACGCACATCGGTCAGAGCTGCCAAATTCATCACTCCTTCCTTTTACTAAGCGCAAAGTTCAAATATTCAATGTATAATCCAGGTAATAAATTTAACTGCTTTCAAACATTCGGAGTATCGGTGTGAAAGTTTATAGGACACACGGTGTAACTGAGTTCATTATTATGTACCTAACGCTTCATTTTAAAAGATAGGAAAACAGAAAGGGTAACGTTTTCTGAATTAGAATTAGTTAAATAGCAATGTGCACGCATGTTAATTTCTAACCTAAGAACTTGTTGCTTGAGATCTACATCGGCAGCAGAGGAATAAGGACTAAAAATGGGTTATATAATAGATAAGCATTAAAGGTAATATTGCTTCAGAGCAACATTGTTAATAAATAGTCTTACATCAAATAAGTAATAATAAACAACAGATCCATACATTTATTTTCCTTCACCAAATACACATGAATTTCTAATTCCCAAAGATTTCCTTGCTTGAACCGTATGTAAAAGGTTACTGAAATGATGGAGCCAGTGTTGCCTAATGTTTCTAAAATCATAATTACGCTTTGTTGTATGAATCAGCATTGAGGTTTTTCGTTTAATCTGTTGTTTTACATCAGGTCATGTGTAGTTTTTAATATGTGGCTTTAACTATCTAAGCTAAATAAGACACTAACTACAAAATAATTATTGTTTGAACTCTTCATTGTTATTATGATTGTAACAGAACAGGGAGAAATAAAGTCTTTATAATGTACTAATCACATTTTCATAGCTGCTTCAAGCAGCTACTCTGCGACTAGTAATTCCATATTCTACTCGTGTATCGTTTCTTATAATAGAGTTTCGTCATCCATTTCAAAGTAGCCTGCCGATTCATGTTTTTCTGTTTGAAGCGGAAACACTAAATGTAGGATTCCATGTCACGCTCAAAACTTAATTAAATCAGCGATACGTTACATATTAGAAAATTTTATAAAATTTTTGGTTATGGCTATTATACCATGCAGTCATTTCGATATATGTTGGGTTAAGTCGCTGAATCAAGTGACAAACGATTCACTCGTGTAAATGACCCACACTGGAATCGAAGCGGCACCTCGGCTACTACTGCTTCATCGCTTCGAGTCAATATTCAGGCAACGCATTAGTCTTTTAAATGATGTTCTTCGTGTGACCGAAAGGAATAAATTGACGGGTATTAAATAGCGCTGACACGAAGGCCAAACGAAAAGCCCTCCACAGCCCATCAATCAGTTCCCAACATCGGTTTCAGATAACCTCTTACATCAGCACCGAGGTTGGACCTGGGCCCCTTACAAGAACCAGGAAAAATATTGCACGAGTTAAGAGAAATTTTCTTCAAAAAACATTCAATAAATCAGAGGATTTGGATCTCATCCAGGCAACCAGCAACGTCTAAAAGACAGCTACACCGAACCCCTTAATCTCATAGCTTTATGTAAGTGGAAAAATATTCATAGAATTCGTAGTCTGCTATTGATGAAGTAAAGTTCGGCATTATTAACGGATGATTATACAATGTTAACCGATAATAAACTAAATTCAGGCAAATACTATAACGAATGAAACTATTCTCAAGAAATAGAAAGTTGTTTAGGTCCTCCTTATCAGACAGGTATCATTATTAAACATAGTTTAAATTCTAATTGTTCTGACGATTAATAACTTTTTTAAATGAAAATATTTCTTTTTAAGACAAGCAACGGTGTTGCAACAAATATAAAACAAGGTAACCAGTTTTGTTAAATTAAATGGTAATACTACTCATAGATTTCTTTCTACTTATGCTTATACCTTTGTAATGTATTAGAACTGAAAATCATTTACTGGGGATCTTCAACTTACATTTTTTACTTCATAATTGATTGAAATGCTTAGATCACCAAATTTCTTATTAAAAATTGCAAAAGAAATACAGTAAGGTGTTTTATTTAGTTTTATTTAGAATCATAATAAATTTAATCGTTTGACAAGCTATTTAATCTCCTGCTGCTTCCCATTATAACCTTCCATACTCAGAGGTATAGACGTAATCATCTAGTTCTTACATTTGTAATGGAATACAGAATGTGTCACTGGAACATTTTGATACTGTGCTATGTAGTTCGTAGTTTTCTGAGTCGGGGTTCATCAGATGTGGAGTATCTCACGGTTTTATATTGGATCTACTATTGTTTTTGATATATATATATATGATCTACATTGTTTTTAAAATGAAAACTAAAAAGTTGTCCTTTTTGCAAGTGACACTAGCATAAGAATTGAAAAAATACTCCAGATTTCTCCACTGAACATATTACAGATAATGTCTTTGCTCGTATTAGTAATTGCTCATCCATAAGGCTCAATTCCCAATACCCTCTCCAAACTTAACATGCAGCAGTAAGCGATTATGCGGCAGCTTAGATTCCTCAGACTAAAAGACAATAACAGATCTCTAAATATTGTTTAAACGTGAGGATTGTTCTCTGAAAGAAAATTGTCCGGTTCGGTGAGTTATTCTTTATGTTCTACTGCACACTGTTTCAAGAAACCTGAGGGTGATTAAAGTAAAGAATATCCACGACATTATAGTGTCTTTTGTTGAAAATTCAGCACAAAAATGACCAAAGGATATTAATATGGAGATAAGGCTGTAAATTTGAAATTTTTTCTTTCAAACTGTAGATGGGAGGATGGATGCAGAAAAACATTTTAAACTTTTGTTCATAAGATGATAACAGTAGGAGCCCAAAGTAAATATTATAATGGTAATTGTTATGTACGTTATGTGCTTTTCCCAGAGTTTTATCAGAACATGTCCTTTCTGCGATAATTATGTCTATGAAGTGGATGTAGTAAAAAGAGCCTCTTGATACTGGAGTGATTTATTTATGGCATGATTTAAGGACTCAGAATTAACTATTAACAACTGATTTGACTTATAGTTAGTTGTTTTGTTTTTTGAGCAGGGAACTTATACCTCAGGCAGTCACTGGTGTAAAGGAAACACAATTTTGGGTGCTCAGAAAAAAGGGAGGGGGGAATTATTAAAATTCTGAAATAATTCCTGAAAATGGAAAATTACATATAATAATGATGTTAAAAGGGGATCTAATAGGTTACTAACTAGAACCATGAATTTCAGACACAAAATAAAACCTCATTTATTGAGTCTTATGGCCTTACAAGGTCGGGTAGTAATTAACGTTACGTTAAACACAATTAGATCAGCAAAAACAAGCAATACCCGACGTTTACAATTCGCCGGAGTAAGCAAACAAAACTGAATGAAATATCTCAAACAAGTAATAAAAACAGCAAAGTTAACATTGAAATAACATGGCAACACAGGCCATCAAATTGAAGCTAACATTTTACTATACAAAGGAAAATCCCAGGGGGCGCCGTATAAAGTGAATGAAAAGCATCAAAATTGAATTAACAAACAGCAAGATGCTTAAGAAAAAAAATTGAATCGAAATATAAATTCAGCTAGCTCAGAATTTAAGTGGCGGGAGCAGAGTCTTAACCCAGGCGTCGCTTAAGGGCACATAAGTCTGTTAAAATCCACTGAATAGTGACCGTCGTTTCTGGTACATTACCATAGAATCATCGCCGTGATGGTGAGCGACAAACACAATGCCACTGCAGCAATGGAAGCTAAATAAGCGGCTACGCCCGCGTTATTAGCATAACTTCCAAATAATGGCAAGCATGTCACTCGACATCTCGCTTTCCCAAAGCAAGAAATGATCAACCACAATGATCATCAGAGAGCGTGCCGGGCTGACACGTCTATTCACCAGCTCGTCTTGGACCCAAGTCACGTCCGTTCATCAGCTCGTCTTGGACAGAAGTGATGTCTAAAAATGGCTCCTTCTTCTTCCTCGGCTAGTTGCTCGCCACATGTAAAAGAACTCCACGGAATTAGTATTGTAGACCCCAATAAATGTTCAGGATTGGCTATCTACACATTTCCGTCGTCACGTGTTTAATATCATGCGTCGCATTCGCCGCCTCCTTCGCGCGTTTCCTACGTGGCCTTCGGGGTAGTAGCGGGGTAGGGGTAGGTCACCGCCCGATTTCGAACGGGACTCAAGCCGGGCTGTCCCGGCGCCATCGAGTCGCCTCGCCTGCTCCATTGTTCCTCTCTCAACCGCCGAAATGGCAGTTTCTAGCCTTCGATATTCAGCCCTTCTGAGCCATGAGTTTACAGAAAAATTGATTTACAATAAAATATACCTTTGGCCGCCCTGTTTTTAAACATACATTTAACCTATCCAGACAACCCTCATTATTTACAATTAATTACACGTTGCAAGACTAAATAATTAATAAATTTGAATATAATAATAAAAAAAGGAATTATGAATATAATTAATAATAATTTAATTATATTCATTGTGGGTGACACTGTCACACCACACTGGATCAACATTGTGAAAGAGAAGAGAGGTTCTATAAGAAATACTGGATAGTTGATTACATTCTGCATTTCCTTCATGAAATGGGACGGACTGTAATTCTACTGGTGCTCCTTGATGATCCACCGCTACCAGTGAAGAATCTTGAAGAGCCACTTTGTCTGCTGGGTACAGGATTGATTGTAATGGACTCAGAGATCGACAGATTACGTATTACCTTTCTGACTTCTCTTGTTCTTCATTGGCAAATTGCAAGTGATGAGGTTATGACTAATTGCCTTGACGATCTTTTTGGGAAGTCGATACATCAACTTTTCGAAGTTCGTTGATCGCCAATTCCACGCTTACTCTTGGAGTACAGACAATGAGACGGATGCGAAATTTTTTTCTTGCTTGCAAAGTTACCAGTACAGAAAACGGATTTTTCTGTTGACAATATATCCCATTTTTAGCGTCTGCTCTGCGCAACGGATGGGAGAATATAAGGTAAACAATCGGTTTTGTACATGATGCCTCGAGGCAATGAAAAATGTTCCGTTATGAGATGTCTTTAACTCTTTTTGAAGTGAGCTCCTTGGTATAAGAATAATTTCAATCTTTGAGTTTTAATTATTTAAAAATTGATTTAAAGCCGCCATTCCAAAAATAGAAACAATAAGGTGGCAGAGTTCTGTCTTAGAATTGAACACTAGAATGAACTAATATATTTAAAACAATTCTGTTTTAATATAGCAATATAAAAACACTTTTTATTGTATCTTGAACAAAACTGACATCATATAATTTGTTTTTAAATCGTTAATACAGAATTACAGGTATGATTGAATACACTTGATCACGGAGTTCTGTAACAGAAGGGCAGTGATGAGATAATCGTTCATTTAAACCAACATCAGAGGTTATTTCAACGAAACGGATTATTCATTACTAAGCATTGTTCCACAGCTAATTCACCGAAGAACTGAATATTAATTGGGGAAACTCAGTGCTTGCAAGGTCTCACCGTGAGGAATCACTCTGGCAGCGAATGTAGCTTATAACACCGTACGCGTGATATTACATTACCAATAATAATTGTCGTTGTTGCACAGGTGTATACTGTGTGCGCTATGATCACTGATGCGTACCAAATATTTTGAAGAAAAATCCTTGTCTCGTCTTCCCTTCTTGGTCTCATGTACCTGTATGTCTGCTCCCCTTGTTGTTTTCTGTACCATCCCCCTGTAGGCGACCACCCCTCCCTCTCGTCGACATGCGAACAGAAGAGACTCGAAAAGTCAAAGCGCACAATAATTCCTTGCGTCTTGGTTGAGTTTCGTTCAAAATTCGTATCCGGCGCTCTGTAATAATACCACCCTCATTCGCTCTTGCAAACCTGACCTGCCACCTTGAGGTCAAGAGGAGGCCTCTCTTTGACCACAAGTCATTCCCTGGTCCAAGTCAGTTCTACTGTACACAACCCGGCACACAGGATTCACGGTGCCGAGTAGTTCTACCACTCGAAGCTCGTGAATTCATTTGCCTTGAATATCATTGTCTCGTCTAATAAAACAGGTGGTGTTGAATGTGATCACGACAATTACATTAATTATATTACTAGTTACACGTTGTTTGGTGTTTTTATAAGGAACATATCTGTTTTTTTCTTGATTCTCTGAAGTATCATCATAACATTACATAACCCTGTTGCTACGGGGTCGGTTGACCACTTTTACGTTGTAATATAAATGGCTTACCTGGGTTATCAGGGGTATTACTGTTAATTAATTTTGGGCGCCTTTTAAAATTAATTTGAAGATTGTATAAACAGGGTTAACTTTCCTTTTAGATATCAGTAACAGATTCATAATGTAACATCTGCAAACCTTACAGTTTATTATTTCAATTACAGCTGAATATATCTGGCACATGTAACGTTAAAAAAAAAAAAAAAAAAAAAAAAAAAAAAAAAAAAAAAAAAAAAATCATATGGAAATCCGTGATTAGCAAGTTGTCCAACCGAATTAAATTTCTGCTAATTCGAAAAGTATGTGTTTGGCACATTCTCTACCTCTGCAAATCACTTTGCGGGTCGTTTTACAGGTGTCTACGGAATGAACTGGAAGCTTCCAGAATGCAAGTAACTAACTGTTACGCTTACCAGACGGTCCACGTGGTATTGACGATATCACCACTTTCGATGCACTGTATAGTTACTATCTGCAACTAATACCCGGAGTCCATCTTGAGTCTCAGAAACTGTCGACTCATTAATAGAACTCATCGAGACTTTAGACATTGCGCGTCGCTACGAATCATTCACCATCACTTGTCAGAGCGAGTCAATCTGTTCTCTTCAGCTCCCAGGCATAAGATGTCCTCTTCTCGGGGTGCAGAACGTGTCGCTCCACTCTGCTCCCCACTCCTTTCTTCCTAGTCACCAATCACCGTTTTTTTTTTTTTCTGAGCGGAATTTCCCTCGAGAGCAAGCAAAATAGAGCCTTCTGTTAGAACAAAATAGATATTCGGTGTTCATTGGTCAGTGACTCAACAACTTATCCCGCCATTGGCAGCATCTACGGAACAGTTTGATCATTTCACCAAAGATGCTTGTGTCCGACCTCCGTTGTATCCCAGTTGATTCAGTCGCTTGTGGGATCGGCATAACCGTTGCTGTCCATCTCTTCAAGGTTTCCGCGTACCTGGTCCCCTAATGGTATTGGACCCACACGCAGCCCCTAAGAGCTGTTGTTTGTTTGTCTGGCGGCTGCTTCTGTCTGCAACCCTTTCACTTATTCTTATTTGCTGAATTATTTTCACGCGGTACACCAAACGTGTCTCGGATCATCGCATCTGTTACAACGATAACACTGTTATCTTCAGCAAGCCATATCTCTTAGGGGGTTCCATTAATTACGTGAGCACAAAATAGGGGAGGGGGGAAGAGGACCAGCAAAATCACGTTTATAGGGAGGGGTTTGATAAACTCTCGCGTCAACTTTTTATTTCAGGTTGCTGCCCTTCAAAGAGTAGTTAAACTAAAATACCATAAGAATCAAAAGAAAAAAAGAAAATCTAAAAAAAAAAAATCACATTAGGCGAGAGGAGTCCAAATTTAAGAAAAAACACCTCACGTATTTAATGCAGGTCCTCTGGCTAGTCTCCTGCAATTCGCTGTCAGTTTACTTGCCAACGTTGTCCGGTTATTTTCTGAACTTACCAAAAATTACATCACCTGCATGAAGCTGTGTTCGTAGTGCTCCTTTAATTTATTATCGGCAGTGTCCAGCCTGTGTCGCGGTGGCCCTCTTCCGTCAGACTGCAGTATGAATGGAAACGAAGGTCGGAGTGTGTAATGTTTTATGGCTGCTGGCCGCGTTCCCACAGCCCGGCGGGCGGTGGCCAATGGCAAGCGGCTATTTGTCAGTCCCGACATTCCGCGAGCGGCGCAGCCCACCAATAAATTAACGTGACGCATACCACAGCAGACAGAGGAGGCTGCCGCAAAGGGCCTGCCACCAGATTCTACACAACTCCTACCCAACTCCACCAGCTCGCTGTAGATATGATATGCTAGGTGCTTAATAAATGGTAACATCCTTACATCGTGATCACCAAGCTCACACAAAAGGTTAAGCAGTCCACGCTATGAGACAAAAGACTCACCTACAACAATTTTTTTTTAGGTTTTTACACCTCGTCATCGTTGAAATTAGCGGTAGGAGACGATTCGGGACAAAGAACGGAAATGGCCTTTAGAAGGATCCATCTTGACATTCACATGGAGTGATTTTATAAATAATTGAAAACCGAAATCTTAATGGTCAGGCAGCGGTTTGAATCCACTTCCTGCTGAATTCTTTTCCACCGGAATTTCTGATTGTGAAGTGATTTGCCTTTATCCGGTTACTACATGCGACCGAACATAAAATTTCTGGCTTATTAAAAATTCTAACAGTCAGTGGTTTCTCAGGTGTAAAGTAAGTAAGCAAGGTCGCCACATCTCGCCCCTTGTTCCCTCACCCGACTACGTAAATCAACGGTCCATGTTCAAAAGTTTACGACAGTTATTCGCATATCTGTCATCGTGAAGCGATGGATCTATTGTTTCAGTTACCTGCACTATGTCGAAGACAGATCGTCATGTTGGTTTTTCCCTCGCAGAATTAAAGAACGAATAGTGTTACTAATTTGTACGTTATAAATGTATAATGAGTGTGTCTCCAAAGAAAATACAGAAACGTTAATGTCGCTTCAGAGACGAGTGGTGGTCAAATGAAGGCGTAAGAAAAACAATTGCAAAGCAAGTGTAAAATTAGTTTTACTGTGAAAATTGATGTCATATAGGCAGTGAAACACGGTTTCTTCCATAGATGTTTTTGTTAAATAACTGTGTACTCTTTCGTGGCGACATCACTGTAGAAAAAACTGCTCGGGATTATAGCCGAGAAGTTTTTATACGAGGTTTTTGCTGCTTTTTAGTTCGCGATTGTTATAACAATTATTTGTAAGAATAATAAAAAATAATAATTCCCTGTAAATTTTACTTTTTATAACATATAACCCCTCCCCTCCCTTTTTCCTTAGAGGGCTTAATGCCCTGTTGTGACATTTGAAAAGTCCGCAACCTAGTCACGCACCAAAGGCGGTCGACATCTACAACTTTCTTACTTTTTTAGGAACATAACGTCTTCTACACAGTTCAGTCTTATCCCTCAACGAACAGATTTCAAGTTAACAATCATGGTTCTACATCGACACCTACATCCATAATCTGCAATTCATAAATGTTGTTGGTGGTAGGGATTAAAAGAACCAAACCTAATGCCTGTTGTGTGCATTTCAATTCCTAATATCACTAGGGATAAAAGAATACGTATAAGCATCAGTAAGACGTCTTATTTCTCTAATCTTATCTGTTCTTCATGCTATGATATTCGCATATTCATCAATAAATTCAAACGAAACTTACTTCGTCTGTCAGCCAGATTATCCAACCACAAGCTACATATCAATTCGGTTTAAGCTTTCGTAAGGATTGTAGCAAGCAGTCATGAATCGAGCGGCTCTTCTGTGTGCTTTATTTATCTTGTCAACCAATCCCTTGCAATACGGAACCAAGCTCCATAACAGTAATCCAAATGTGGACGCACGAGACACCCTATCATCTTTGTATGAGCATTACAATTCTTCAAAATACGACCTATGACTTGCAACTCCGAAATAGTTTTGCCAACGACGGAAGTTAAGTATAGTACCCATTTCATGTTGCTTTATATTATTACGCATAAATACTTCAGCTAAAAACCCATGTCAATACCTGAACTTTGTCCTCGTGAACAAACGGATGTTTTTTGTTTCACAAACAATGGTACTAAATGATTGGGATTTATACTTCCCTACGAGATGAACCAAACACGTGGCATGTATTGTATTAATATTGGCATTTTTAATTACTTACACCCAGTATTTAATTCTATTATGAAACGATTTTAATATGAAGATGAAAACGCTTTGTCGCTCTCAATGAGATTTACGCGAAACAACAGAGTTTAATTAATTAATTCAACCATTTCGTTGTTGCAGTGAAAAATTAATTTCCGGTTTTCGAATACAATAATTGCTTTATAAATCCTATTATTCGTAACACAAACTGGCGTTTCAACTTTTAAAATAAATGTCTATCTTAACAGTCCCTTATTATTAGTATTTTATTACTTTATGGTATTATTTGTTACTTGTATTCAATTTAGTCCCGGTTACGAAGGATCATGCCTCAGGTAGTATAGATACGAATGTGATACATACCCCCCCCCCCCCCCATCTGGTGAGATCTGGTCCGTGAGAACCCCCCCTACAAATCGTCCTGGAAACTTTTGTAGACCATTTTTTTGTTTTTTTTTTGTTTTTTTTTTGACGAAATACCCTCCAAAAATCGACTTTGGCGCAAATTGTAGACCTTTTCTGTCCCCAATTTTTCGCAAAATCTCACGTGAGATTTCCGTACCGTAGACCCCCCCCTCCCCCCTGGTGAGATCTGGTGAGATTTCGCCGGACCCCCCCTCCCCCATTACACCTCACGTAATTTATGGATGTCCCCTTACACGTGCCGTGACATATTTGCTATTTTTTCTTCCTATTCGGGTTTTTTTTTTTTTTTTTTTTTTTACTGTTCAACGTCTCTTTAACAGCGAGGTTTTTAGAGACGGGAAAGGATGGGGGCAAGGAATGGGATGGAATTCGGCCATGGCCTTTTTGAAGGAAGCATCCCGGCATTTGCCTGGAGTGATTTGGGAAACTATGGAAAATCCAAATCTGGATGCCCGGACCTGGATTCGAACCGCCGTCCTCCCGAATGCGAGGCCAGAACGCTAACCGTTACACCACCACGCTCGGTCTACCAATTCGACACACACTTCGATCATACATCAGCACTTAGACGTATCATCAAGGGCAAGAAACAAATGCTTAATTTAATGTAATATATCTGTAATATTTATTTGATATTGTTTCCACTCTTACAACTCGGAGAATAATGTAATAGGAGAGAGCACAAAGCAAACCCATTCAAATTTTCAAAACTTTTCAGCCTCATTAGGTAACTGTTCTTTTGTTATAAATCTCCTCTGAGACACATCAAAGAGAATGTCTAATTACTGCTGCGTTGTTACTGCGGCGAAAGAAGAATGTTTAGGCGAATAACACTGCGATTCGAGCAAATGAGCCCTAGGCTGCAACATTCCAACGTTATATTATAGTATATCCAATTGTCAACATCTTAGATTTATCGTAAATTTTGTTCTGTAATTCGGCAAATCAAAACTTGCACTACTTGTTTCTTTCAAATCTTTCTTGGAATATTCTTATGCGAACGTTATTGCGAAACATGAAATCAGTGAAACAGGAAGATATAGCCAGAGTTAATTCTAAACGCGTTACTATTATATTCTTTTGGTATTCCAATCATTATTACTTTAATTCAAAATGTGAGATACTGCTTGAGTTTTTAGGATAGGCTTGTCAACAATTTCGAAAATTCTACAATTGCACTTACTTACTTAAGCTGCATGATGATATAAGTTATAACATTCTCCCCAACGAGCATCTTAGGAATAAATACTTATGCACCATCTATTCACTTTTAGCATAAAAATAATTAGGTTTTTTACCTTGTTTTACCGTCTTTGCCTGGGTTGCGTGCACATTTTGCGTCCTTATTATTTTTTTACAAAAACTAATGTAACACCCTCTCCCCATACTGTTTGTACTTGTTTTCCTCTTGTGAGGAAAAAATACATATCCTTCTGTTCCCTTTAATTGCTGGTCCATATTTAGCAGCCCAGTTTCGCCCCTACAAGAGCGTGGTGGGAGAGCGCTAACCCTCTGGCCTCATATTCAGGAGGACGCGGGTTCGGTCCAGATTTCGGTTTTCTTTGGTTCCCCGCAATCACTTCAGGTGAATGTCGGGAGGGTTCCTTCAAAAAGCCATGACTGAATTCCTTCCCGTTCCTTGTCCTCAATCTTCTTCCACCTCTAATGACCTGGACGTGACGAGGCACAGAGCCATAAGCATATAAAGAAGACTTTCAACAGATGACTGTTCAGAAGACCTATTAATCTATAAGCAGAAACAAAAATTAACTTCCCCGTAATCGGTGATAAAGGACGATGTAGGAACTAGTTGGCTAACGTAGTGCATGGAAAGCGATAATGATAAGAAGTTAGTTTTCCTTGCTACTGTAAGCTTCCCTCCATTCTGCTGCTTTTTGTCAGCTTCCACAAATGACTTAAGTGCTCTACTTCAAGCAGGAATATTTTTTGCTGTAGAAGTCGGCACCAAAGAAGAAAAAACTCTGCAACTCAAATATACAAATAACACACGACAGGATAATATAATTAACTCGAAAAATTTACTCATTTATTTTCCTTTTTTCCACAACATACAAATACACACACGGCTCATAAAACAACTTGCACTATTTTTTATCTCAATACACATCCGACAGCTAGAAATCAAGCATGTCTGCCATACCGTGCTTTTTCTGTCTTACTATTCCTTGCGCAGTCCAAAGATTATTCACCTAGTCCACTTCTTCCAAAGATAGTCCTCACTCTCTGTTCTTACCTTTAGTGCTATTTATGTTATTCAGCAAAAACCTTCAACATAATTCTCTTTATACAAAATAAAACATGTTTTTAAATATTATAAACACCAAAATTATAAATATAGTAAGGCGACCTTGTCACCTTACACTACGTAATAAAGGAAAAGCAGTTCTGCTGTTTCGAAGGTACCAAAACTTTTTGACGTAGCTCTCTCTTGCTCCTTCTCCTCAAAAATAATTTTTGTACAAAAATTGGTTTATTTGATATGAAGAAAAGAACTAAAATGTTCTCTGCCGAGTATTAAGGGAAATAACAAATTAAAACCATTGGAATAAATGTATACCTAAACTTATTTGTGGTAGCATGAGATGTTGGATTTAGCTGTGTTGCACGAACTTTCCATTTGGACGCTGTGCACGGGATGAGATGCTAAACGTATTGCCAGCGACATCAAACGAGCCGGACTGGGTCCCAGCAGGAAGCTGCCCGGGCGCATCCAAACGACGGCTTAAGCGGACCCCAGCGGGTGGGAGTGGAAATCTGGGGCCGCGACTCGCAGAAAACACACTCACGTGACGGGGAGGCTGCATTACATTCAATATACTTTCCCACCAGCGAGAGTTGGGGGGGAGCATCTTTTACGATGGGTTACGGCTCATACATATCAACAAAGCAGAGGATTGAAGCGGAATGCTTCCGAACAACCAAATATATCTTAATACTTCCACGGCATAGAGGGAAATAATGTTATAGTGCTAACAGCAAGCGCCGCCTAATTTAGACGTGTTCTTGATATCTACATAACAAACCAAGAACACGAGATTCCATTTAATGTCTAATACCACTGACGGTACACACAGATCAAGTTCTCTGCTCCCTCGTTTTTTTAATTGATTTTAATTTTTTCTTGGTCCATCGTTATGCCAAACTGAGGAGCGCGACTGAATTTATTTACCAGATGTGTTTTTCTTCTTTTTACAAAATCTTTTCCTCCTCTCGCTGAGCTCCTTCATACGTTCCTCCGTCTGGGTGTTCCTTCTTCTGATATACGGTTTACTGGAAAATTGAAGCTGGTTGACCAGAATACTGGCATTGCAACTCTCTTGTTTGATATCATCTCTGATTACAATTTCCTGGAGGTCCTTTTCGATTTTAAGTAGTCAATTATTTTTAGTTTTCATTGAAATGGTCATGGTGTGAATTCTCTTGGTCAGTCTGTCGTTATTCATCATGATGATACGGCCGTAGAATTTAATTCGTCTTTTCCCGAATGTGTATAAATTTTTTGAGAATGCTGATGTAGTTCATGTGATTTCATTTTCATCAAAATTCCTTTTCTACAAACTGGGACAAAGATTTTCGTTAAAATTTTTACTTCTTGCTTTTAAATATCTGTAATCAATAAACTACCCTCAGTATTCAAAATTTCAGATGCGTATAATGCTGATTTGTATTTATTTAAGTTCATAAATTAATACATTACAATATACAAAACTCTAATATTCTTATTCAGTTATTGACTGTCGGTAAAGTCACTTTGTCTTTCCAGAATCTTTTTTATTTAACGCTAAGCATAACATAATTACTATTACGACTTGAAAAAAATAATAAAGTTGGAGGAAAATTGATTAGAATGGAATACAAAACGAAGGGAGCATCCGTTCCGGCAAAATTCGAATTGTGTTTGAGAAACAGCTTCCGACTCCAAGTTAAGCTTTAGGTTTCTTAGATGAACTAGTCGTTCTAAATGCAATATTCATTGGCTTTGCATGCTACCTACGTGGAGGTCAACATGACTCTCGTTTCTGCTGATTTCTACAGTAAACGTATTTCCGCGTTACATCAACTTTGTTGTAAGTGCTCCAATTGTTGTGTTTGAGTAGAAGCTGCCTTTAATTCTTTATTTTATTTAATAATTTATCCAGCCATCAACTTTAGTTAATTTCAGCGCATATTTTCTTCAACGTAGTTGGAAGCGATTCATTCAACACATCACTAAACAGTTTTTTCGATAGTACAAAATTAAGTTCAGCTTAGACTACTAGACTGTAGCTCTTCTTACAGAGCGATATTTTTCTGCGACACTTACTTGTTATTAGGCCCACAACTACGTTTGGCTTAAAATCAGATACCTCGAGATACTGAAATCAACTTCATTCCCAAATATTTTCATAGCAAAATGGTTTGTAAGTGTTTTGTGTGTTACATGATGTAAGTGATTTGTTGCTTGTTACCTTTCCTATATACGAGTACTTTGATGGCTCCCTAACAATTTAAATCACTTAATTTTTGATAAAGTTCCTCTGACAAACAATTATGTGGGTCAGCGTGCCGCAGTTAGTTTTTTCCGAGTACCATTTCAAGAAAGAACTCAACCTCACTTACCCCTTATGCCTGTGCCGCTGCGTTCATCCCAGTCGATTTCTTCGCACAACCACAGCCTTACAGTAATAAAATTTACATACACAGTTTGACTGTCTTAAAATATATTTGTCGATAGTAATGTTCGCGTTTTTTTTCAATTATCTTAGTGATTACTTTAGTCAAAGATTGCCGCGCGTACCACTTGAAGCAACCTTGGGGTACGCGTACCTCTGATGTAAATGATTCCAACAATAATACAGTTCACCAGTGCGAAGGTAGACAATATTTTAGTGAAACCTCTGTAATTCGGTTTGACAATGTTGTAAATTGGTAGCAACTACACGTATATGGAGGCTATGGAAGAAAATTATTGTGATTACTGTCATTCCAGAATAGTGATTTGTGTTAAACTCGAAGTATGGGTGCTGTCAGTTCGCCTTGGAATATAATTTGCTCTTGGCAGCAATATCTATTTCCATACACCTCAATCTCTTTACAACAACAATGTGAAATTTTTCAAATATCTGGCGGATATAGCAATTGAAGTTTTCCCATAAAATGGTTCTCTTTCATACTATTATAATAGTATTTTTCAAGGACCAAGATCAGTTACGAATTCGCTGTTTTAAAGTTGGCAACAAACTTGGATTTTGACTTAAATGCAATACTCTATATTCCTAGTAGAAATAAAAAAGAAAATATTTCGTAATGATACAATATCTATCGTCAAATTCCCATATTTGTTGCTAAATACCACTCTTGGTACCACATAATTCATGCTAGAAAATGAGGGAGCTATAGGAAAACTGGCATAAAAACTCTTATTGTTCAAGGAATATTTTATCTAAACCAGTTCGTTGACATAAGTCTGTATCACTGGTAATACAATTTCCCTTCCCGTATCCTGTGTGAGTTTATTATAATGAGACACCAGGGGGGAAAAAATTACAAGCTACAGTCTATCGATTCTCTATCGATCATCAGCAAGCAACAGTGACTGACAAGAGAGATAATCTCCCATCAGAGATCAAATACAACAGTCACAGTTGTATGCATCACGGGAGTGAAATTAGGGAACAGAGCCTGAAGCGAGCAGCACGCCGCGCCGCGCTGGGTAACTTGCTAATGACTTGGCCCTAATCGCTAATTAGGCTCTGTTTCCTGTTGTGTCTGGCTCTAGAGGGACTCTTCGCTCCTTGGGATAATAGCTTTAGCGGAATATCCATCAAGGTAATCACATGTACACGTCAAAAGTTCATATCCTTCTGTAGAGTAAATGTCTGATTTGGTAGCGACAGAGGAGTTGCAGAGTGACTTTTTGCATAGTTGGGTGTAACGCTGAGGAAAGGCTCAGTTGAGTTCCAGAGCGTTTAACGCTGTCCTAAGGCCATATGTCGGTTTTTCATATAACTATCCAGTAATGTTTCTTCGATCCGAAATGATGGCATTGGAATATCAATACAGATACCACCATTTGAATGCAGCGAGCATGCAAGTGACACACGACATGTGGCAAAAATAATTAGTGGAGATAAATTTCAGAGTGAATAAAATAAAAGACATTGAAAACCTGTGTCATCAATGCAGAGAAATAAAAAGTGTATTACATGAAACGTTAATTAATCACAACCAAAGCTGGCAATGTTTTTGGTCGTTCAATAAACTATCATATAAATACGGCAGTTATTTCTAAGGATTATAAAAATACAGTCTGTACTTCTGCAAATAATTGTAACAATGATTCAACTTCCCGTAATTAAATAGCATTTGCGTAACACGGGAAAATAACAAAATGAAAATCGTATATATTATACAGTAGAACCTTGGTAAGTTTCTTATAAATAATTGACAAGAAAATGGCTAAAGAAAAATTTCTATTGTTCATTGATAATTGTACTGCACATAAGGATATAAATGAAAACAGTTAAAATTTAATACAACACTAAAATTGCATCTAACGGACCAAGCCATCATTAAATGCTTCAAGTAATAGTACCGAAAGGAACCAGTCAAGAACATGTGTGATAATACTGAACAAAACACGACGTTTTGCAAGCCATCAGAATGGCTGATAAAGCGTGGCGAAATGTATTGGTATCGGACACAGGAATATCTTTTGAGGACTTTGTATCACTGCTGGATCGTTATCTGACGGCGAATTCAGGGATTCAGTTGCTCCAAAAGCCGAAATTAATGAGGTAGATGACGTGAAACACTCAAGTAATGCACAATACGTTTCGCTGGTTTTAAGCAGAGAGAAGAGCAGTATTATACACGTTAAGGAATTAAATAGAGCAATCCAGCAATGCAGAAGACAAAATATTTTCTGCTCTGTATACTATTTACAACGCTATAGATACAGAATGTTAAAATTATTTAAACTGACTATTTATACTGACTTTTTATTTTTTTATTTTCTCTGATTTTTTAGTTGTTACGTACATTTTCAAATTATTTAGTCGAGAATAAACATTACCTCTGTAAAACGAATGTTTATTTATTTCATCTCTGTAACTCAAAATTAGGTAGCATAGAATTTAAACCTCTGCAAGTCGAATTTGAAGCTGCAATAACCTCTTTAAGTCAAAACTCTTTATAAGTCGAAACCTCTATAACTCGAATTTTTTCGCGTCTCCCTTGAAGTTCAATTTATGGAGTTTCTACTATATTATTTTCGTTATTACAATCAAATAATTCAACTTAGCTAATGAACTATACTTTTAAACGCCTTTCATACACAAAAAATAAATAATGCTGACCACCACTCAAAAAAATTCACTTTCGGAGTGCGGATAACTTATAAAACCACTGACATGCAACTGCATGGAAATCACTGTCCGTGCCTCTATTACTCCAGGGTTAGCTAAGCGAAGGAAAGGAACCGAATATAGGCATCTGCCTGTGCAAAACTAAACTTAGTGGGCGAGTGGTAGCGCATAGGCTAGGCATTCCGGAATACATGGGTTCAAATCCCCGCCCGGCCATCCAGGTCCGGATTTTCCATGGTTTCCAAAAATCACGCCCCTGAAATGCCGGGATGATTCCTCCAAGAGGCCATGGCTGAATTGCTTCCATTCCTCTCCCTCCTCTAATGATCTTGATATCGTTGAGGCGTAAATGCAACAAAATAAAAATAAGAAACACAATTTAAGAAATAAAATTTAAGAAATAAATTACCGCTCACGTAAAGCTTTGTGCTGATATGCGTTGGGCCACTACGTTCGTGTTTGGGTCCAGCAACCACCAAGATCATTAAGGAAATCCTCCTTAAAATGATGGCCAAGATAACACGCTGGTTATTAGAGCGATGAAAGGATTATCAGGTAGGACTGGGAAAGAAATCAGTCATGGCCTTTTATTAAGAAACCACAACGGTATTTAATCTCGAGTGATTTCAAGTCATAGAATATCGAAATCTGCATGACCAGACCGAGAGTCGGGCCCACATCCTACCGAATACCAGGTCTAAACAGGTCCGCTTATCAACTTGGTATTTGATTAGTACTAACCCTAGTCATTCCTGCAAAGTAAAATCTGATGTTAGCTCACTCAACCAAGAACCTAAGTAATTTGGCACGTTTAAATCCACCAACACAATTTAATCTCAATGAAATTAATCTGAAATTAAAAATTTGTTAGTTCGATGAAATTTCGGAGAAGGAACTGGTTTCTGCAACTGAAGACGTCTTCGTAAAATACTCATTCAACGGCTGCTCTTATTGGTAGGAAGATACCTAGCCAATAACTTTTCGCACGAGATAATCGCTCCACAATTCACAAAAGAAGTTAATGTCCCAACTGAGAAGTGGAAATGTTTTGAGTTGAGCAGTGTATCATCTTAATCGCCTTTTGGAGCCAGAAATCCTATCGTTCACGCTGTGACCCAAATGTTGCTCAACCCCTGCGGTTTTGGCACTGAAAAGAGTCTCCCGCGCCAGCAAACAGTGTAACGTTATGTTATACCAGAATAAAAAAGAAATCCGCACCTTAATGTTGTCCTCATATATTTTAGTCTTCTGTTTATTGTTCCCTCTATATGTGCGCACCCATCAGATCAGAAGCTCTATGGATTTTAGTTTTCTTGGAACATATCCAGCACAATCTTCTAAGAATTTACTGTAATCAGTTTTCTTTGTTTTTGCCCAATTCACTTTTGAATAGGATAACCTACGGTATCCGTAATCGATCACAAAATTCTTAAAATTTTTTATTTCCTTGTCAAAAATTATCTTCTCGTATGAAACGAAAGACACATATTGTTTAGTAAGCTCACATCCGTTCTTATTCAAAACATATGTGATGGTGACCGTCACTGAAAAACGTTTTACCTTTTTTGTGTGGGTCACATAGAAAACTACTGAAATCCAATCTGAGTATTGTCAATAGCGAAATTCCCTTTTTTTCTTTCTTTATGGTTATTACGAAAGTGCATAACCACAATATTTGGAAATAAGTATTTAATCTTCATTGCTTTTCATTACAGAATCTTCTTATGTTTATACACGGTGATTCAGGAGGAATGATTAATATAGAAGGAGGTTGTAGCATGAACAACATTGAGTAAAAAAAGTTCATATAAACATGTGCCCGATTTTTTTTTTTTTTTTTTTACTTATGCTTTACGCCTTGTCGACGTCGAGGTATTTAGAGGCGGGATGGCACTGGGGACAAGGAACGGGTAGGAATTCGTCCATGGAAGCATCCCGGCATTCGGCTGGAGTGACTTGGGGAAATAATGGAAAACCAAAATCTGGATGCCCAGACGGGGATTCGAACTGGCGTCCTCCAGAATGCGAGGCCAGAACGTTAACCGCTCACCCACTACGCTCGGTGTGTCCGATTTCCAATCGTTTTCGAGACACAGGTGATGGAACGTTATACATAAAAAAAAACTCAGAACATGACCAAGAGCACACAAATAACATATTGAAGTACTTCATTCATCCAAAAACACACGCATTTCTTACAACAGTTTAAATTAAATGTTCAAAACTACCTCCATGACTTTAATGCACTTTGCAGCTCTCTTCGCAACAGTAGACTACTTGTAGCTCTTCTGAGTACGTCTTGGTGTAGTTTTATGAGGGTAGCAGTGTTTACAATGCGATCGAGTAACTCGTCTCTTGTGTTTACTTTTCTCTTATACACCTCGTTTTTCATCCATCCCCACACACAAATATCTAATGGGATAAGGTCCGGCGATTTTATGCATAATACTCCAGCACCTGTATCTCCAAAGCAAATGGAAATCGGACACATGTTTATTTGAACTGTTTTCCTTAACATTTTTCATGCTACCACCTACTTAAATATTTACCATTCCTCCTGAATCACCCTGTAGACTTTCAGTTATCATTCATATTGTAGCTTTAAGAAATATAATTATTTACAATTCTTTGCTACACAAATTATTGTTTTGCTTGCACTTCCTACATCTCCTGCGTTGCTCAGACCTAATATGAACCAATCGGGAGCTTTTTCAATACCGATCTATCTGTGATTTTTACCATAAAGCGAAAATACGTGTAAAGGACCCCAAATCTCTTATGAAACCGATTTGTTTGGAAGGTAAATAGCCATAGCTTGGTGGTCAGCACAGACGCACCGTTCTACCGCAAAATCGTACGGGCGAATCTCCAGATAAGTTTCAGCCATACCAAATTCTGCAAAGAGACTGGTCAAAGTTAATGAAGTATGTGAAGGTTCATGACTAAGGAAGATAAGCGTTATCGTTCACAAAACCGTTTAATTTTATTCCCTTGTACGCTGTGTTACTCTCAGAGTAAAAATAATCAGAAAAAAATACTCATAGATGTGATGATTTATTTTACTAGTAGTAACAGAATTATCGTTTCTGAGTGCTGCTACGATGTCGAATCTGTCATATTATGAACAGCACGAGATGAGGACTAACATATGGACGAATCGATTGATTACATTTAAAATATAAATAATTGTTCATTAATTGGATTATATTTGTATATTTGACAGTAATTCGTTCTAATTTTATTGATATTTTTGTCACACGCTAAATATTAAGCTAAATGTTTACTTTTTAAAGCGGAATACAGAATTATTCACACACTTTACTAAATGGTTGCTGACATTCCACAATGAACCATAAGCTACGTCGACATCAAATTGTGGCACGATTTAAAATCTTAAATTAGTTTTATATTCTCAACTAGAATGTAGTCATTCAGCCAAAATGCCGGGTCAAACAATAAAAGAAAATAAAAAACTATGGCCGTAACGCGATGCCTGGCAAATGATGGTTACTAAAAGAATTTATAGTTAAAAAAAACCAATAAATAAATACGGAGTATAATAAATGAATACATTGAGCTTCATTAATAAAATAATTTTACTTATTATTCTTATTATAATAATATATACAGAATATAAATACAAGACAAATAAATATTTTTAGTATAGATTTTAATATAGACTTTTTTACAATGCAGTTATGGAATATTATTTGATGAATCTTCTGTGATTTCTGTAATAGTAGCAGTTGAAGGTGTATTAGACGATATTAAAGAAGTGATTGGCCGATGGTAACTGAAGTATATAATAAAAGTATTAGACGTGATGTTATCGAGGTATCTTGAAAATACGACATCGATTGTTGTTCAATATGTAGTTGAAGGTTCAAGTGGCTTATTTTGATTTTCAGATCAAATATTTGTTCAACGAACGTTGTCGAAGGGATTGAATCGTTTGTTGAAAAATTAACATTAAAATTTCCTGCTAAAATCATCGGAAGTTGTCTCAATTATCTCCTAATAATCATTGAATCTTCACAACTATATATTGGTAACAGATGGTGTAAACATTTCATGATTTCTGTGAGTTTTTGATTTGGTGAAATATACACAGGAACCATAAGGAAATCTATACCATGATCAATTTCAACTTGAGGAGAGCATATATCACAGCTACTTGGGTAACACTAAGTTCACCTGCATTTCATACTGTAAGTTCTATATTCAGCGTAGTGAGTCGGGCTATATTTTTGTTTTGATATATGGCAACTCCTGCAGTTCTAACATTTTCCCGTTTAAATTTTACTGTGCAATCGAAATTAGGTATTTGAACGTCTTTTTCATTGGAAAGCCATGTTTCTGATAAAAACAAACAAAAGGGAGTAGAGAGAGGCGGTGGAGAGGGTGTATGACAGCATAAGAGAGTCACGGCATACCAGTCGGTCTTACCCACAAGTAGCGCCAATAGATATTTCATATCAAAAAGGCTACGATTTGTTATAGCCAGTATTTAACATCAGACGAAAGAGCAGTGTAATAAATGTGAATTTCACAAAACCAGAATTTAAAACACGTTCATATCTAAATTGCAGTTCTGGTACACTTCTGTGTAGCTGTGGTGGTTGAGATTTGATCGCCGAGGCCGGAATGGAAGACCAAAGAAGGTTTGCAGTTCATTTCTAGAGCCCGAAATGAGACACCATTCGAAGCTCTATAACCGATACGCCATCTGCAATTCTCCTACCTGGCCTATTCTTCCCAGACCTGATTGCTTCGTTACTTAAAACGACCAACTTTTTACCACGCCAAATAGTAGACCATTGGAAAGACGTGTCTGGAGTGACAACAAGACATAGCGAGGAACGTCTGCAGCGGCAAATAAAAAGAAAAGAATGCTGAGCAGATGGACGGGCGGCATTCCTTGCAGGTCATCGCTGAAGTTACGCGAGTCACCGCTCAAAGGAGTTCTTGCGATCGCTGTACCTACCTGTGACGAACAGGGAATGCCTGAATGGAAGGACTCTGTTAATAGTGACTGAAGGTTTTTGCTGGGCTTGCCTTTTCCTTAACAGTCTCATTCCGCTGTCCAAGTCGATTAATCCCTTGACATGCCGTTTGACTATGTCAAAGAACTGTAATCAAAATCAGCCGACTGCTGGAAGTATTAAATGTAGTCATCAAACTTATTTCCAATTAACTGGTTTCTTTCCCTTGTTTCATTTCTGGTTGTAGAAATGTAGAGGAAAATATCGGTATAGATATTCTCTTAACTTTTGTTTGCTCTAAGAAAGTCAGACTGATCTACTTTAAAAATCAAAATAAATCTTTATTTTATTGCAAAAACACATCGCCAACCAATTATCAAGACAGTGCATGCTATGCATCTTGGGTTTCACAATTTAAAAAAATAAGTTTCTGTTTCAGAGCGTAGTACTTATACGTCGTAAATATTAGTACCTTCGACCATTCAGTGCTGGTTATTTAGTAGATATAGAATTGACCGAGCGTGGTTGGTGAGCGGTAACTCTCTGCCCTCGCATTCGGGAGGACGCGGGTTCGAATCCCCGTCCGGGTATCCAGATTTGGATTTTCCATAGATTCCCCAAATTACTCCAGTTGAGTGTCAGGATGTTTACTTCAAAAGACCATGGCCAAATTCCTTTCCATTCCTACCCCCAGTCCTTTCTCCCCTCTAATGACCCCAACGTCGACGAGTCGTAAAACCATGAAAATATAGATTTTATGCAGTAATTGTGTATCAGATGTTTCTTATAATAAGCGAGAGCTTCTTTCCACGGACATTGATTAGGGTAAAGTTGATGTGTGAGTTGTGACAGTGGGAGGTATCTGTTGCATGGTATGACGAACATCCCTAGAGGCGTTAAGATTCTCATTAGATTATTGATTAAATTGATGTCTCTCTTCATGATCTTTCCGTTTATTTATTCATTCATTTGTTTTAAATGTTTTGATTTATTAGGAATTCTTTACTTCAACTGAAAGAAATGCATTAGGATAAAATCATACTCGTTTCTTTTAAGAAAGATAAAATTCCAAAACCTATCCCAGGAAAACTTATCATTTTAACATTTATATTTGGTGAGATGGAAACAGTACATTCTGTTATTGAAAAATTGGTTACCTAATCTAATTAACGCTTGGGTCTGGTATTCGGGAGACGCGTGTTCAATTCCCGGTGTAAATCCAGATTTCACTTTTCCATTACTACAGGGGAATGCCGGCAAGGTTCCTTCAACAAACCATGGCCAAATTTCTTCATTTCCGCCCCCCTCCCTCCATTGTCACCGATACTCCACCTGCTCTAATGAGACATACGTCCACAAACTGTAAAGCCTCACGAGGAAAGTGTCCGTGATGGCTGCTTTCTGCTTAAATGTTGTGTATTGATTATATCAGAATCAAAGATTAGAAATGGGGATCGAATTGATCTTTGCTCATATTATATAACAGTAATGATTTTTTCCTAATTTTACATCAAGCATTCGAATACAGTTCGTAATTCAGCTCTAAAAGGAACTTCACATTCTGCGAGAATTGGGTATTCTTTTTTCTTAACCAATTATTTGAATCATCATCTTCTTGTTCCTCCTCATCTTTATAAGTCCAATTCGCTTTGACACTTGGTTCGGATTTTTTCTTTTTTTATCTTCCTTTTTGTTTTTATCTCAAAGGTCTCCTGTCTCCTACATAGATGATAATGCTATTGAAAACTTTAAATTTATGGTTATTCACATCTATAAACAAATATCTGTTTATTTCCATGTTGTATGAAATTAATGGATGGATGAGCTGTAGTCGATGTAGATAACTTTTCAAAATAACTTCCAAACTTTCAGGTGTGTCAAGAACGCAAAAATTCTACGTTTTTTACTAAATCTGTTACTAGAAAGTATACTTTATCGGACGGAAATTCGGAAACGTCTCAGTACTCGCGGAAATTCCAAGTATACTAGTGTACACATGAAAAGTAGAATATCTTCTTGAAGAATGATTTCTTCTAAAGCCTGCTTGTTTAAAAGTTTGATCTGGACTTCAGGAAGAAGTTTCTAAAATACTGTGTTCAGAACCCACCAATTTTTGAAAGTGTAAAAGGGTAGAAATCACTGTTCAATTTATTAACGGTCCTAATAGATCGGGAAAGCACAGGAAGGAGTTAATCGCCTTAGGGAACCAGCTGAAGGACTGACGACAAAAGAAAACTACTTTTGAAAACGACCACAAGGGAGGGCAGTACCCAGACGGTGATATTTTAGAAGAGTAAAGTTCAGTGCGTCGGCGCTTTAACATGTCCAACTAAGCTGCTAAGTCACGAGTAATTAATCAATAAAAAGAAGTGACAAACATATGTAAAAAATTACTCGTTGAGTAGTGTCACAGTTATCAGTGAACAAGTATTACGAGACTAAACCACCACATCAATCACGCGGCAATAGTGTTGCCTTTTCACAGACATGTGTTTCAGTGTCGACCACTGGCGCCGCGAGTGCCTCCATATCGGAAAGAAGTAATCAAAGATTTGGATCAGTTCCAAAATCGGAGCGCGCGTTTCGTGACTGGTTCTGACAGCCGATATGAAAATGTTAGCAACGGCTGCGCGGCTCGATCGAAACGGGAGAGGCGGATAAACACGTTCCACAGGGCACGACCAGCAGCCAAACAAAAAGGATAAATCAAACGCGATACTCGCTTTCACTACTTTACACTGTGAAAAATTTCACTGTTGATCTTCGTTCAACTTAGTTGTACGTCTCTCCGATTTGTGTAATGTTTCCCAGTGGATAAAACTTAAAATAATATGAATAACGTTTAAATACAACAAACAAACTTAACAATCAACAAACAAATTGAACAGTTCTACTGTGTGGCTTTGTCATTCGCTGCGAACATGTCGTCGAATGTACAGGGTTCGTCTAGTTTGTTGCAGATCATCACGTGTTATGGGTCCTCCAATTTTGTGTGTGTATGTGTGTTTATTGTGTTTTAGTGTTTCTTTAAAAAAAATGCTAGTGAGGTCGGTGTCGTTGTATACATGAAGCTTCTCGATTTAAGCTATGTCCGCAAGCTGGTAGATTAAGTTTATGGGAATAGGGCGGTGGCAGCCTGTTAAGAAGTGAACTGTCTCATTTTTATTTTTTAAACCAATCCTTTCATCACCAAGATACAAGGTGGCTTTTTTTGAAAAAAAATAAAAAAAAACAGCTATGACAATAGTATCTATAAACATCACAATACAAAATGCTATTTACTATTGATATAAAAAGTTTAGTAGAAATGTAATACTGTGTAGCGTTATTTTTCAGTTTAGTCGTCCTTCGTTTCATCATCTGGAGATTTTCTTGATGAAACCAACTTTCTACTGTCAATATGTTCACACATCGAGAGTGCTACCACAACTCAAATTTTTACGGACGATCTTTGTAAATAGTATCGTGCAATATCCACGCAAAGACGTAGGCTGTCCGTATTAAGGTATTTTATTCGTCGACAGCAGCCTCCCAGCGAACTGTAACGGGTGTGGAAGTGATTTTAAGGGCCTTTTTTTTTTTTTAGAGAAAAAAAGCGTGTGCCTGTAATTATATTTGTGTAATATGTCATTCGTATTTTCGATGAATTAAAAGACAGGGTGAAACGAGAAGCTGACATTTCCACGCCTACTCTCCCGGATGCCAAGCTTAACGTCACGTCCCCAGCCGGTGAAAGAAACGTAATGTCGTATGCCATCACCACATACGCTCGGCCGAGAGGTTAGCGAGTTAGTTTTCGAAACATAATACTTCTTTCTTATTTTCTTTTCATCAAGATATAATCCCTCACCTTTCGATTCTTGCAATTGACCTAAAATCAACTGCAAGATAATTGACCGAGACGTCCGTGACAATCATTTTGAGCTGCCAGTTGATTTTCTCTATGTATTATCTTTTATAACTGTAAAACTGAAATAAAACCAATTTTTAAATTCTCTATACACTAACAGAGAAAAGAAACTTTTTCATAAACATACCCTTCTTTAACATTTAAAAAATTAGCGAAGTAACACAGTCATCAATAAACAGACATACCCTTTTTCTTCCCTTCACAAAATCTTATTGTTTACTTCTAATCTTTCTTCTTATAGTTAATACAGTGCTCATTTGTTCAATGTCAATTTTTTGGAGTTCAATAATGCACATAAATATTATAAAATCAAATCTTAACCATCCGATTTTCAACCTCTGACCTCTCTTGCAAACATAATATACACTCTCCTCTCTCTAAAACAAAGTCCACTACACACAGAACTCCTTTCACTGACCATAGAGATTAACTTTCGTTCATTTTTATTTACACTATATTCTCAAAAGGATTAAAATATTTAATCAAGTAACATTTTTTCTTTTCTTTTAAATATTAAAAAAGGAAAAATCAGAAATACATACACTATGGGGCCAATTCCTTACAAGTTCAAATGATTAGGAACGGTATGCCTCCACTTCTCCTAACCTGCTGTCCAAGTGCCATCAACAGGACTAGAATTAGCGAAACCATCGACGAAAACCCGACACCAACATAGTACAGCAACAACCCTAGCTGACGCAGTCAGCCATCATTTAAAGCTTTATTTCATGTATACGCACACGTCTTCTACCATACCCTCACCAAATCTGAAATCCCCCGGTTTTGTTTTTACCGTAAGAAATTTTACAATAATTTCTATCACGTCCTTGTATGCATGTTGCACGATTCCAATTGTTGAATTAATAATTATTCTCCGAATATATACGCTATCTTCTTGTATTCTCCATTTTTTCGTTCAAAGTAATTTCCATACGCAACTAAAATAAAATTTACAACAGAACATATTCGTTTAAACAGATAATACTTTTAGCAAGTTAATATTGATTTTATACGTCAATAAGCATTCACTTATTTTGCTTTAATTTCAGTTTAATTCATTTCCTATTTACATAATTAATTGTGGTAACTTTTAAGCAGTTTAACTTTCAGATTCACAATTACTGCACAGACACAGATATCACATAATTTTCAAAGGATGCAGGAATTAATACATTTATCACCGGTTTGCTTACTCAAAATAATCCTCGTTAAAAAATATTTTTGTATAAATACACCAAGCTCCAGAAACAATCTTCTGGTCGCCAATGATTCTTCTTTTTACTGTCGACTCGAAGGTACTCCACGTAAATACTTCTATTAAAAAATCAAGATATCTGTTTTCCTCACCATCAAAAAAATACCACAATTAATCTTGTCTTACATATTATTTAAAGTGATTCTCGTGTCACCTTACAACTTCTATTCCTTTATTTTCTGTTTTTCTGGAATATATGTCCCCGAGCATCAGCCAGTGTTGCCAACTTCTATGTTTGATTCTTTTGTAGATTCGAATGATAATTTAATGTTTTAAAACGTGTATGGACTACAGAAACCAGGTACCATTTAAAGCAAAGAATGATGTGACTCCAGTTGACTGTATGATGACAGGCCAATGAATTTTAAACACAGAGTCCGTCCTTAACGGCTACCTCAATTTCAATAATTACAGAGCAGTTCCGCCGCAGATCTCCATTAATACCTGGTTTTAGCCGTTAACTTGGTGTGATATCATACTGCGACGTGTTCCGACTTACTGTTGGGCCGCCCGTATGTTATTACTCACATCCCGTTCCTGTCGTTATAGTAATACACCTCTCTTTCACTCTCTTTTTTCACTGACGTGTTGTTAACCTGACACTGCTTAATTAATGTTTGACATTGACAAAACGTCAAACACGACACCATTTGGGGTGTTGGCACCAGTAGTTCGATAGTTGCTATGCAAGTTGATATTGTAACATGACGCGCTGTCGCCACGTTACAAGGTGCATTTTTATTATATATGTCATAATGTTAAGTAATTTACATAAATCTTGGGCGACCACCTAAATAGATTTTTGTTGTAATTTAATAAAGTACGCAAGATTCCAAGTGAGGACTGTAATGAAAAGGTGAACATACAGTGTATCTTAGTAAAGCGAACATTCAAGAATCATTGAGCTATGTAGGCTTGAAGCTAATCTTGGTCTTCCCGAACCTTGGCGACAGGACGTCGCGGATTTGGGGTTTGCCGGACCACACACTCTGCTACCTGGGGATGGGTCACTCACCCGGCGGGAAATGTCTGCTGCCCGACACCCGAATGTGCTCTCACCCCGGCGAACTTAGCCGAATATGTCCGACCTCTGTTAGATACGCTGGGCGAATCACATATCGGGGATATCACGTGACATTAGGTGCCGACCTGAAGATCCAATCCAAATGAGCGTATAACTTAAAATCCTGGGAATTTCTGTTGTATGTGAGCTTCGAGACTGCAAGGGGCGGAGCTAGAAGTTTCCTCGTGGACCGAAGAGCGAGGAGCTAGACATTCTGCCTGCGATTCTAGTCGAGTCTAGTCTGAGGTGGACTTGGAAAGTTGGCTTCTCTCGCCAACTGCCGTTGTACGATTTCTGGCTGTCAGCTTGCCTTGCTGGAGCAGGCTTATCACGGCGACGCCACCAGTAATGCGATGACGCGCATTGTCAGACCAAAGATGCCTGTAGCCGACTTGTGAGATAATCTCACATATCGTGGGACCGCTCCAGTCACCGCAGACATCAGACGCAGAACTACAATGGTAACTTATTACGACCAAGCCATCTGATTGTGCATTCCGTGAAACAGAACCCTTAAACGACTTTGAGAGGATAGATCCATGTTCTCACTTTTTAATTGTAAAAACCACTGAGCTAGCGGCATAATTTGCCAGAACTAGTTATTTTCGAATGATATATTGTTCATTCGTGGCGCCAATGATTGTCTTTTTAACTGTAAAGTCACAGTATTATGATGCCTTTGTCTGAGGTCATCATAACTTGTATTTTTCATTGTTTCCAGTTGTCATTATTTCTTGCGTTTTGATTCTGAGATATATTTAAAAGTAAATATACAATTGTTTGCTTGCTCATGACGGCTAATTGTACCTCTGAGCGTTGCTTTTATGATTTTGCCAATTTGTGTTAATGTTAACGGTAAATTCGCTCAGACTTGTAATCGCCAGTGATAAGAAAATAAATGTCATCTTGTGACAATTTTTCCTAAATTCCAACTAACGTCGAGATTCTTGCAAAATTAATAAATTTTCACTCCTTCATAAAATTAAAAATTAAAAATCCACAATTATTAATCATAAAGGTATGAAAGATAATTGTAACGTAGTTTGCCCACCAAGGCACCCACTACAATATGAACTCTGAGCAAACAGTTACCGATTAAAATCTATTTGTTTCCAGACGATCACATACGATATGAACATTTTTTTAAATTTAACTCAACTGGAAATTTTCTTACACACCCATTTTGCCAATTTCATTTCCCTACCTACTTTTGCCCTCTACTAAATTGAATGTTAAATTCTTTCTGCGTTTTTAGTAAAATATTCATCATCTCTCTTGGTAATTTATTCCAATCCCCGCTCTCCCCATAACTACGAAAGAAAATCTTCTTACACCCTTGTGCCTGAAATCGAGTGTCAGCTTGTGGTCATGGTCATCTTTTCCCTTCTATCCACTACTAATTCTTCCACCAATATCTTTTCACGCCTCATCACCAATACGCGCCTTGTACACTCCTTTGACTTTCTTCATCCTCCTCCTGCCCATTTCAGCTCCTTTATCATATCGGTTGCTGATCGTGTTCTGCTGTAAGCTCCAGAGACAAATCTAGCAGCCCTACTCTGCACCTCCTCCAACTCCTGTATTTGATGCTCAAAATGTGGTTCCCATTTTCAAGCAATGATCTGTCCAAAGTTGTGAAACCCAATTTCCTTACTTCTCTGGTACATGCCCTCATCAGTCGCCAACAAGTGAAGGATTTTGAAAGCTTTTTCTACAACATGTTCAATGTGTCCTGCTAAGCTGAGTTAGTTATCAACTGTTATGCCAAGGTATTTACATTTCAAAACTTCAACAAGCAATTCTTTTCTCACCTAATAATCATAACCAATCTTTAATGTTTTAACTTTGTACATAATAAGCTGACTATTCTTTGCACTTCTGTTCATGCCATGTTGACCTGTCCTGCAAGATATCGTGACCAGATCATCCTACCATTTTGATCCTATTATATACCATTATGTCATCTGCAAATATCCTAACTTCTAGTAGTAAACCATCAAAATAAACATTCATCTGAATAACGAATGGCAATGGTCCAAATATGCAACCCTGTGGCACTCGCATTTTCACTTCCACTTTTTTCATAATGCATTTCCTAACATAAGTTTTTGCTTTCTATCTTTTAATAATTCTTCCACTCAGCAAATCACTCTTTCAACCACTACAAGAGTTTTTACCCAATTTAGCACCATTTTATGGCTCACTCTGTCAATAGTCATTGAAAAATAAAAAGCTTCACTATCAATTTGGCCTCCCTTGTCCATTTGCATATAGCCCACTACCTGAACTGTAAGTTATCTGCTTTCAGAAGATCACATACGACATGATCAATTGTTTAAATAAATTTTTTTTTTAGTTTGTATGCAATCGTATCCAGTTTTTGTTTAATCGCGCTTATACACAAAATTAAATAGCGATGTTTTATAGTAATATACAAGTAACACATTACAAGCTTTTATATGTGTTATCCACATAATTATGAAAATTTTACTGAAAACATTTGCAAGCTTGAAAATGTGATCTAAAACACTGAAGGAAAGTTTCTCGGGCTTCTAGCCGCGTCAAAATCGCATCGTCTGGCGACATTGGGGAAGCTACATTAAGTACTGTTTCATTTGTTAAGCGAACATCAGTTGTAGTTGCTGCCTCTGCGAAAGCGTTCGTAATTCTTTAGTCTCAAATACTATTTGGACACACGATATTGTGTGCACGTAAATACTAATGATTTAGCTTTTTTTTTTTTTTTTTTTTTTTTTTTTTTTTTTTGTTTTTTTTTTGTAACTAGACAGTTTACACCAAACTAATAGATTTCAGCCTTGGGAACAAATAATCAAACAAGGGCACCAATCAGATCTTTCCTTTGGCACCGAAAAACGTGACAACCCATCAGTGTTTTATACCCAAAGAAGCGTTCCTGAGAAACCTTAGAATACATGTGGCAAAATTATCAAGAACGCCTAACATTCCAAGGGGAGCAGTTTGAAGATAAGTTTGAAACCACTACGTGAATTTAACATTATTTTTTAAAAGAAAGTTTCTTTTGTGAGACTTGTTCATAAATATCAACATTATTATCCGAATTCAGAACCATCAATTACACAAGTTACTAATACAAAGTCAAATGATTGTAATAATGAGTGATTTTAACTAAATGAGAATGAAAGAAAATATATCTAAAAGTGTAATCACCTTTTTGTGCTTGAAGTTCATCTCCGTCTCGAAATACAACTTAATTTCGTAGATGGTGCAAGGATACATGTTCAGAAAAGTTTGTTCTGAGTGGATGGAAAACTGGCAACAAGAAAAGTGGCGAACAAAGTCGTGGCGTCAGCGGCGATGTAGTTTGCCTGGGGCGGGGCGGGGCGTGCAGGGCGATATATCCCAGCCATTTTTCGCCCGATACCGAGCACTCCAACTCTATTCCGCCCTCACAAAAGGCCGACGAAACGTTATGCGTGTTGGCCGCCCCCACAAGAGCAGCAGCTCGCTGTGTGCCCTCGGGTTTCTTAGTGGGATCGAAACGTTTTAAGACTGCTGTTCGTAAAGTCCTTGGTTCCAAAACCAAGCAATACTGCCTGCTTCCCTTATAAATGGAAATAACCATTCTTCTCATTACTTTGCCTAGAATTCTAGAAAGGAGCTAACAACAACAAATTAGCTCCTCCCAAAACAAAAACAAAAAAATTCAATGGTTTTATATAAATCATAAAAACAGGAGAAACCAGTAGTGGTTTGTTAGCTCAGTGAATGAGGTGTTTACTTTCAATGTACAATGTCTTCTGCTCAAATTCCAGAGTGCCAGGAAATTTTAAGAATTTTTTTTTTTTTTTTTGATCATATAAGCTATGCCAGGATGTCCTGTGGTTCGGATTTGATTTAAACTGTAGGTCAGCCACGAAAGAAACGAAATTTGCGTTAAATCTAAACCCTGTCACAAGAACGCTAAATCATATGAATTTATTTTATAAAAAAGCAGTAGATTTTTGAACCTAAAGAATTTTTTTGTTTTTGTTTTGAATTTTGCGAACCTCTTCAGTTCTGAAGAACATTATATACTGGGCACCAATACATTAACGAGATATTTTATAAATACTTGACTGATGATTATCAATTAAATTCGTTCCATAGAGTATGATGTCGTTTTAAGAATCGTAATGAAGGAAAATAAATAGGAAATAGAGACGTTACAAGTAACTTTCAAGTCTACAACAGTCACGAAACATTTTTCATGACTAAGTTAGTGCATAAAATAATCCAGAAAATTTTGTGAACTGGAAATACTGGAAACAAGAGTTCATGAAGTTTTGTAGAACACATATTTCTGATTCTTTTTCTTACGAGGCGGTCTTATGTCAGACTTAGACATTATAGCGATTTAATTTTTATCAGAAATTTATATTACAATACTAAATGCTGTGTTTTATTCCGGGTTTGAGAGCACAAAAGTCTTTAGCGTTCGCAATCACAGCACTCAGCATATGAATCATCAAATCAGAGAATTTTTTTTAAGAAAATCTGTTTCGGTTATACGTTTTTGAAAGAATGCGTGTACAAGTAAAAATTGGCAACTAACGACATAGAGATTCGAAAAAAAATCGAAAATAATCCGGTCTGATCTTTTTATTTAAATTTTTGTTTAGTGTTTGCAAGGCATTCTCGTTTAACGGAAAAAAATCCGCTATCAGTTATGGTATGTATTTAATATTACCGTAACATATACGAATTTATTTGCGTATTAATTTACATAAGTGCACAAATTTAAACATTATTTTTGTCCTCGTCTATTCGCAGCTGCAACAGATGTCGACATTTCCACCAATATTTTATTCGAGTGCGCCATTCTACGTTTTGTGGGGAGGGGGTTTTAAATCCTGGTCATGGTACCCTAATACCTGTTTTCCAATATCAGCATAAGGGAATGTCGAGATGATCCTGTCATAAACACCATGGCTGTTTTGCCAACCACTTCTTGTCCAGAAAACGAATGGTACCACATTAGTGTATCGGACGATAGGGGGAACCGGTATCATCATCGTCTTTTTTTTTTAAATTAAAAAAAAAAATTTTTTGTTTGTTTGTTTATATGGACGTATTGTGGTTATCGGCTCACTAGAATTACGTGACGTTGTTCATTGCCTTTCTTAGAGAACAATCGCCGTTCTCAAAGCTTCCCGACCTACTTACCTTAAGCTCAGCAGGATGTTGTATTTCCCGGTTGTTACGCACAGCAGCAACAAAGACTAGCTATTTCCACGGTAACGGAGAAGTGTGTGAGGACGAAACCAGTTCGTCGGGCTCTTTATTTGGCGATTATCTCTGCCAAGCCATTATTCCCAGCTTTACTCAGTGTCAGATGTTATTGTAGAAGAGTCAATGCTCCATAAAGTCTTAACAGAAACTGTGAGTTTTTACAAAGCTTCTGTTCTGTTTTATTCAGTATCATACATACACTGCTTATAACTTCCCTGTACCTGACTGACACCTGTCACGTTCATTACCACTTTATAGCTTCTTCAATTCTGTGAATGGAAACTACTTTATAATGTTTATCATATTTCAATTCAGCTCTTAATTCCCGTTACATAAGCAATGTCTATTAACAATTTTACTTCTTAAATCGTCTCTTAAATTAAATTCTGAAGTATTCTAGTTTACCTTAATCACACACCTTGGTGGTTTCAAACAGGAGCGTTACGTTTTTCACCATCGTTTACTCATAAGTTGTATTTCAACAATAGACATCCGGTTATAACTTAATCATCCTCTGTTTTTAATATCTGTACGAATACCGTATACGCTGCCTGAAATTACTTCCCTTTATCTTCATTCAGAAAAAACACTACGGTATCTATATTCAATATTTGTGCTGAATCACATATTTATTACTCCACTTCTAATACGCAATACAGTCAACTCAAAATAACTTTTGTAATAACGTTTTTTTTTTTTTTTTGTTTTTTTTTGTTTTTTTTTTTTGTTTTTTTTTTTTTTTTGTTTTTTTTTTTGCCCGCAGCAGTAACTATTTCACATTACTTTCATATAATTCAAATAATCCTTCATGATATATCTTCATAAAATCATTATAACCATTAAAAATATTCTTTCATCTTCCGACATCACAATCCGGCGAAATCTCTAATAATCCATTAAAATCTAACATCATCCATTGTTTAGTATCGTCTGCCATCGTCCATTATTTTTACTACTCTGTCTTCATTCAATATCTTGTCTCTGATTACAGCCTCGTTTACTCTGTGCTGCAAGAGGTTTTCCCAAATATGACTTTAATATCTCATATTCACAATATACATAAATAACCACTTTTCTGTACTTACATTTCTAAGCTTACGTGACGTATGACCGTTACATGCGTCATGTTTTAGTACCTGGGTGACCGAATCTTTGTTCGCCATCTTTAAATTTCTGTACAACATGTAGAATTTTCCGTGAAGTTTGATTAAAGTTAAACGATTTTATTGAAGGCTTGCTAGGCATTTTGTACAATTCGTTGCTCTGACCAAAGAGAAGTTTAACAAACATCGATAGGTGTACTGGTACCTCAGACTTCTACAATATGAATTAAGAGCCGTTTGCGTGACACGAAATTCAAGAATTGTTTTCTTTTTTGGTAAAATCGTGTTATAAACTTGAAAACCAAAACGTTTCCTACGTATGAAATTTCATGCAAATCGCTAAAACCATTTTCGAGATAGTTTTGTTTACCATCTCATAAATTGCTTTTAAAGAAAGAAAATAGAAATCTTAATACTAATAAGGGATTAATTAATGGTGTAAGATTAGTGATAATTCGTTTAGACGAATACATCATCAGTGCTAAATTCATTCATTCCGATAAAATTATGCTTATACCTCGCATTAACCTCACACCTTCTGATTCAACTGTGCCTTTCCAAATGATAAGAAAACAATTCCCAATAAAAGTAATCTTAATCAGAACCGGTTGTCGTATGGACACATGTACGTGCTTTTTCACGCGTTCGTAGATTCAATTAATATTTATGTTTGTGTTAAAGACACACACGGCCAAAAAGTAAACGATAATATTATAACTGATAATATTGTTTTCAAACAAGTTATGTAAACTAAAGAAGTTTGAAAAAAATCACATCAGCCAAAGCTAATATTTATTATTTAACTATCTACTTTTAATTGTTTTACAATTGAACTTGCAGCATTTAATCATAACAACTTTTTACAATAAGACTGATGCTTATTATTGATCTTAAAAATAAAATGGCTTTCATTAATGAATATACTTACATTTACTTATTTCAGTAAATATACTTGCATTTACTTATTTCCACATTATTATATTACTATTTGGTGACTGACCACAATACTGTGCGATATATTCGCATGGGTCAGCTACTAAAGATTTAAGAGCTCTTTGTTGTAACCAAAGAAAAACGAACTATCAGTAGGCTTTCTGGTACCTGAAACGTCTACGAGATGGTGTTAGAGCCGTTTCCGAGATAACAAACGCAAAAATTGTTCGTATTTTGAAAAATCGCGTTTTTGCAGAGTAAAAGCTATTTAGATAAACTTAAAAATCAAAACGTTATCTAAATACGAAATTTCATTCAAAAGCCGTTTCCGAGATACCAAATATATAAATATGCACATATATACAACAATTGCTCGTTTAAAGATATGAGATTAATGTTACATAACGTCCAGTTTCTTGCCTTAATGACAATTATGTTTCGCTGTATCGTGTTTGAGTGAATTTATCAGCCTATTCTATCTTTCTTCACTGATTGATTTTTCCAGCCCCTTTGATTGTATCTACTCTCCCAAATATGTAAATCTATCAATTCGTTCAATCTTTACCTGTTGTGTTCCTATACAGTTTTCGGAAGTTATATACATGAAGTGATTATTAATTTATCAGTTACATACGTATGTAGTTGAGATGCGTAGTTTCAACTAATTATTTGTTAATAACGTCCTGTTCCACACCCCACGAGTTATGGTGTGGAAGAAACCATATCGAGAGCTCCGATTTCTCTCTGTGTTGGAGACGGCTCTGTCGACACCCGTCCGCTCCATTAGAACTGTAAGACAAAGGCGGTCGCAACAAGACGCCTGGTAATCAGATTTCAGAGGCGCCGCGCTGATTGGAGTCAGCAGCGTGGCTGCTGATTGGGGCTCTAGCAGGGGGCGAGTTCAAAGCCTCAGCGCTTCTGCAGTTTCTCAGACGCGCATTACTCTGGCTTGTCTGGTAATTCTGCCCCCGCGCAGTAGTTTCCAACAGTCGAACAATTCAAATGGTTCCGTGCTGGATTTCAGATTCCACCACCAATGGCACGAACCTGTCTGATGTGTCGATCGGAGGCCAAACGTGAAGTCACTACGTTCCATATGCTTCCACAACTTTATTTTTGCGGGTATGAAATGGAAACCTTTACTAATACGTCAAAGGGCCATAATGAAAGTCGTGAGCAACTCACTGTAAACCATGAAAATTTCAACAATGTAACTAAATGACAGTTGCGTTGTAAATCACAGTATGTACACGACATGTTCTCAGATTGTGACTTTCGTTGCTGCTGTTACTTGACCACAGGCAATGTTTAAGAAATGGCGGACCGCAATGTTTCGTCTCATTGTTAAAGTGGAAATATTAGCTGCTGAAATTCACCCCAGACTTCATCGTACCTATGGAGATGTCTGACGACTACATTTGTGCCAGTGGTGTTAGGAGATGGGTGAATCATTTCAAAGATGAGAGCACAAGTATCTAAGATGAGTCTCGTAGAGGGCGACCTCAATCTGCCTGAACGGAATACAAGGAACGAGTTGATGCGATCATTAGAGAAGATAGACGTGTCGCTGTGAATGACATCGCTGCAGAACTTGGAGTAGGACGTAGTGCAGTGAATAAATAGTTCAAAGCATCGGATATCGAATGTATGAAATGCTCTCGCGAGACTAGCCGAGTCAAGAATGCGTTGTCACACGATATTTCGGCAACTAACTTCATTGTCGCCTTCTTCAATATATATATATATATACCGAAATATCGTGTGACAACGCATTCTTGACTCGGCTAGTCACCCGAGAGAATTTCATACATTCTCAACGCCGAGAAAGACTTCGTTCTTGGATATCGAATAGTTTCAACAGAACAATGCACATCCGAATACTGATCAAGCCTCTACGGAGAAGATCTGGACATTTTGTTGGGAAACTCGTCCACGTCTTCCATACAATTCTAACTACAATCCTGCGACTTCCATCTTTTCGGTTGTGTTAAGGAAGAGATACAAAGCCAACCCTACGAGACGCTGGAATATATTCGGCAAGCAGTGCGTCAGTGTCTGCAGGCTGCTGGAACGGAATTATGTCGTAAAGGTAAACTTGCAGAATGATGGAAAAAAGGCGTGCAAAATTTATTGAATAGTGAATGAAAAGTCTGTAAATGATGTTTGGCTTAAAAATAAACATTAAGATTGTTAAAAAATGTTGCTCACGACTTTCAGTATGACCCTCGTAGCCCAACGGAAATCCTGCTCCATTTCATTGGAGAGCAGAACTTCACGGCAGAAAAATTCGACTGCATCGTTGAATATAGGTCTATAAAATATTGAAATCTATAAGATTAACATAGAAATATGGTTAAGTTATGAACTGCCTGTGACCGAACTGCTGGAAAGTTCGGATCTAGCATTCGAGAGTACGCTGGATCCAATTCCCTTCTGATCATCCCGAATTTGGTTATCCATGTTTTCTCCTAATTCCTTCCCTTTACTTGTTCCTCTCCTGTCTCTATTAATCTCAACGTCGAAGAGAGGTAAAACAAGAAGGAAAAAATAAAAAATAAATAAATAAGTTGTCTGTAACGAGTGTGGTGAGTTAACTGTAACGCTCTGGCCTTGCATTCTGGAGGACGCGGTTTCGAATTCTCTTCCGGCCAACCAGATTTCGGTTTTTTTCTGGTTACCCGAATAAGCTCTGTGTGATTGCCGGGATCATTCATTCAAAAAGGCCTTGGCCGAATCGTTACCGTACCCAGCCCTTTGCCGCTTCTAATGGCCTCGACCTCGTTCTCGACCTCTACATCGACTTCGACTTCGACTTCGATCTCGACCTCGACCTCAATCACGACTTCTACCTCAACCACTACTTCGACCTCTATCTCGACTTCGACTTCGAACTTGACTTTGAGTACAATCACGACTTCGACCTCAACCACTACTTCGACCTCTACCTCGCCTTCGACCTCAACCACGACATCCTCGACCTCGATCACGATTTCGACCACGACCTCCTTCACCTCGATCTCGATCTAGACGGGGAGTGAAGCCATAGGCAAAAAAATCCATAATTAAAAGAGTAGTCTGCATTACTATATATGACTATATATTACTCTTTCAACATATGGGACATTACAAAACGACAAATGAGGATTTCTACAACTTACTGCATCGTGGTACCAAAGAACTCCAACAGTCTTTCAATTGTGGTGAAGAATTTCTTCAGTAACATTTTGTCCATATATGCTCACCTTATTATCTGTCTGACAACACGGCCTAAAAAGATTATTGTAATCGTTTGAGGGCGGATGAGGTTCAGAAATTGCATCACCTGTCAACATTCGAATTTCACTATTCACAGTTTCTGGAGGCAGGTTTTTCGTCAATGATCCTTTAGGTTTCACATGCTGAACGGTTGAGCGGCCAGGGCATATTTGATACTTTTTCTGGTGGCCGTGACCGAGATTTCTCGAGTTGATATTAGAGAGCCCCTGGGGTCGCAGTAGTCAGCAGAGTGGGCAGCGCAGCTGCTGTCCAATCAGCCGGAACATCGCTTCTTGTCGCGTGCAGCGCTCCGACAGGAATTCGGGCGGCGTCGGTCCTCGGCAGGTAGACTGCATTCATTTGTCTGCTTTCTTAATTAGGCCATCCCGCCGGCTGCAGGACAATGGTGGCGGACGTCGAAAAACGTCGGATGGCCACGGTGTCACCTTCTGGTAGCCGGTGCACAAAAACATACTGCAGGGTGTCAGGACTTGTATACAATTTGGTGATAATAAAACAGACCATCTCCATGTTAATCTACTGACAAGGGGCACCTTTGTCCTCGATCGCTCGGAACCGCACGAAAACATGCTTAGAATAACAAGCGATCATAAACAAAACAGTGGTGTGCGTCATTTCATGCAAAACGTTGTATTCTACCTCAAGTAACATTTGAATAGAGGGAAAGAAGGTAACAAGATATCAATTCCATATGAAGGAAATTATACGTAATTCGATTACGTCAAAGTATAATTAAATTTTCAGTCAATACTGCCAAAAACTCTCTGCTTAAAGTACGTTAATACAGCGCAAAACAAGCATATACAGCACTACCACACGTATGATAGTGCTTATATTAGTCCTCAAAGTGCAGATGCGGGATTTAGATGAAGTGGTTAAAACAAAGTGGAAGAGAACAATGTGCACACCTCACTAAAGCCACGTTATCACATCCCATCACTTTCGCATTCTCGCAGTCAAATTTCAAAAGCCACACTAATCACATTTTCAAATGAAGAAGTTAGTATGACAATGTTATTACCCGGCTTTCTCCAAGCATATTGAAACATTGGCTTAAACATATGTGCAGCAAATTGATTGTAAATCACAGAGTGAAATTCCATGATGAAATAACTATCATGTATCTTCACATGTGGCATTGTATTCTTAGAAAATCAGTAATCCTTCTGATATGGAGATTATATTGCCGAAAGAAGTAAACATCAAAGGGTTGGCAATATTTTCGGTGGCAATTTCTTTAGCAAAACATCTTTGTTTGGAAAAGTTGCATCTAGAAGGAATCACACAACAATAGGCTCTTTTCATTTGTTACATGTTCGCGGAGTTCTAGACTCCCGAGTTGGAAATGACACACACCACTGTTTTGTTCATGATCGCTAGTTGTTCTAAACATGTTTTCATGCGATTCCGAGCGTTCGTGGTCAGAGGTGTCCCTTGTGAGAAGAATTAATAGTTGTGTTTTGCCTAATTGTATGATTTGTGTATCTTTGTTTTGAGTGTAAAACAGAAGTATCTTTGGTGTATGGCATGGAAGAGAGGTTAAGCAGAAGTTGTGAACGTATAATGATATAAAAACAAAGATATGGCGAATATTGGTTGGTGGACGACACCGTGAACGTAAAAAATATTGACAATTATTTGAGTGTTAGAATCATTTAAAGTGTTTTTTATTTGAAAGTACGGAAATACACAAATATTTGTGCTACCTAAAATTTAAAAAAAGTAATTCAGGAATCTTTAATTGTTTAAAAACTTTCTATGAAAGACTGAAATGGCTTTTGAAAATAACTGGAATTGTTTTTTTATTTTATTCCAGCAAAACCAAAGTGGATACAGTGTTTTCTTATTTTGAAACCGAAGAATGAAGGAGAATATTAAGAAAAAGAAATGTTATTCATTTGAATGGAATAAATGGTGCCATTACGGCAGCCGTACTAAAATGTGAATAAGATAACCTCTTTGTTACTAACAATACTCATAATGCGTTCTTTGAAGACGGTACGCTATGTACTGTAGAGGGGTCAACGGGATAAAGTGTTTTATTGGGTGGCATCAAAATTACGATGGACATAAAAACTGTTCAGTTTGAAATGGCTAGTACTGAAATACTACTTAACGGAGGAGATCGGGGTGTTGACGTTCTGGCCTCGCATTTGGGAGGACGCCGGTTCTAATCCTCGTCCGGGCATTCAGAATTCGGTTTTCCATGGTTTCCCCAAATCACTCCAGGTGAAAGCCGGGATGCTTCCTTCAAAAAGTCCATGGCCGATTCCATCCCGTTCCTTGTCTCCAGTCCATCCCGCCTCTAATGACCTAAGTCTTCGACGAGATGTAAAGTCATAGCTCCGACTGTCCAGCGTTGAAAACTCATCTTTTTAACCATAGCCTTTTATAATGGACTGTGATGAATTTATAACCTCAGGAAGATAGAAATACATGTGTACGTTATATCTGTTTTCGTTTGTAGGAGAGTGTGCTTCTTTCTGTTACATTAATTGTTCTTCCTGCAAACAAGTTAAGAATGTTTGTTACGTGACAAAATTCGCTAGCAGTTATCGGACCAATTTTCTGTGAGATACTTTTGTTAGTTTAAAAAAATAAAATAAATAAATGTTTAACCCAGAGCAACCAAGGTATAAAGGCGGAATGTCTTGCTCTTTTTGGTGATCTGGCAGAAAATAAAGAACATACTTAAAAACTGGTTTAAAAATTTAATGAGATCGCAAAAAAACAGGTCTCATGATCAAATATGGAAAAACAAAATATATTCAATACAAACACAACAATGAAAAACATCTGAAAATTAGGTGTGAAAAGTGAAGACTCGATAAGTTTAAGTATCTGGGTGGATGGATCGAACCCAATGGGCTTGATAACGAAGCGAATAAAACAAAAGCAAAAAAAAAAAAAAAGAACTTGCATATAGGCTATCACAAAACAGATAAATTAAGAAAGCGATCTACTACAAAGCAAATATTAGATATTATACAACAGTTGTCAAGACAGGCAATGTTCAGTTCAGAATGTCTGGTGTTGAATATGAAAATGGAGATTTAAGAATTGGAGAAAAAAGAAATGAATATCCTAGGACCAGTAAACGGAAAAGAAGGTACAGTACCTGGTAGAAGAGGAAAAATGAAGATCTATATACGTATACAGAGAAAATGTCCAAAAGAAAGCTGAAATTTTTATGGAGAGTAGGTTAAAAATAATAGAATTTTCAACTACATCACTAAATTAAAGGTGACAACAAAATGGGTTGAGAGACGAGAAAAGATGTGGAAAAATTTGGCTCCATCCAGATGGAGAAGAGGATCGAAGAATCTTTCAAACAAAAATTGATAAATTCGGGGTGTTTCAGGAACTATGTACAAAGGCCAAGACCACATGGTGCGCAAAGATTCTGGGAGGAGAAGAAAAGGTGATACAGTTAAGGAGTTGTTTCTTGTGGTACAAAATCGGAAGAAGAAGAAAAATCTAAAATCACAAGGTTCATTTGAAATGTTGATAAAGAAAAGAAAACTCTCATATCATTAGTTTAGTTATCCCAGTGGTTCGTAAACTTAGTTTCAAATTGTCATAATTTGCGTTGAGCTCGTACTGGCACAATCAACCCTTAATGCCACAGCTGAGTGTAGTGATTTGTCACACGTAGCTCTGACAGTTCCGAGAATTTCGATTGAGCCTGATGGGGGCTGTCAAGAGTGTTGACTGCCTGCCGAGTCACTGCATCAACACTCGTGTGCTGTGAGGGTGTCGGGGTGAGTAATGGAACCCTTCATATACGCCCCGCCACCCTTAATGCCAGAGATACTCATTCGCGAGGCACGATTCTGTACTTCCATCAGTGATGAATTCATATGGACAAAGCGAAAGAGTCTCTAAATTGCAGAACGTAGAAACTGCTATTTGGGTAAACTAATGATCGTAATCACAGACAGATGGTGGTCTGAATATTTAGCTCGCAAGCTCATCCTGTTCCATTGATGAACTTCGTATGATATCCTTCGAACTAAACAACTTCACAGAGTTATGAGTTATTGATATACCAATGTCATTGTAAGGTACATAGTTCTTACTAGAAAAATGAAAATGCAACGATTTATACGAAAGATGATGCTTTAAGAGAAGAAGCTTAAAATAAAATATTATCTCCCCTTGTAGTAGACAAGTTTATAAATAATTGTTAAAGAAATGTACGGACAAGCCAGGCGAATGCCGAGATGCTTCCTTCAAAAAAGCCATGACCGAATTCCTTCCCGTTCCTAGTCCCCAGCCCAATCCCGCCTCTGATGACCTCGATGTCGACGAGGAAAAAAGTTATAAACTAAAAAATAATAATAATTTGACGAAAATCTGAGTAAGTAGGATACCTGAATGCTAAAACGTTTTACGTGCTTTTTTCCTTTCCTTTTTTTTTCTTTTTGCTTATGCCTCATCGACGTCTATGTTATTAGAAGCAGCAAGAGACTTGGGGAAATAGAAGGGAAGGTATTCGGGCATGGCCTTTTCGAAGGAACTATCCCGGGTTTCGCCTGGAGTAATTTGGGGAAAATGAAACATGGATGACTGGGCGAGGATTCGAACCCACGTCCTCCCCAATGCGAGGCCACAGCGTTACCACTCACCGACCACGCTCTGTATTTTTGGGAGTAAATCTTTTTTTTTTATTCGGGAACATACACGGCCATGACCACTTCACGGCTCGTTTGTTGGCAGCAGATGCTCTCAAACTCTTCAGGAAGTCACGTAGCAGCGACAAAAGCAGGAGCCAGGTGCTTTGCAGCTGACGAGCTGTCCACACCCGCATATAAAACAGCGGTCTCCATCAACACTAAGCTCTCTCACATCTCATTCAAACTTACTTTGCCTTAGTTTGAAACAATACAGGTAATTTGAGTTAAACGCTGAATCCAAAACACAACCTATCATGTTTTCTAATGGTAACCGGAATAAAATTTGTAACACTAATCTGGTAAAATATTTCAAACACTTTTTTTGCAACAATCAGTCTATATATCTTTTATATTTTTCCATCACCTATTTTTTCTTAAATTTGAACTGTTTAAGTTTGAAATTAAAAAAATGAATTTTCAAGAAATGAATAGTCACATTGGTTATAAATATATATAACCTATTTGACAGCTAAGTATTCATCTCATTATTTTTGTCATTAAATTAAATTTAGCAAAAAAAGAAGAAAGTGTGTATTCATACTGTTCTTAGAGTGGCAGTAAGGCTTCTGTTGTGCAACGTTGATAAATAAAATAGACAAACAATAAACAATCAAAAAAAAGAAACAAATAAACAAAAAGCAAATAAATAAAAAACTTTAGAGATTATCCCCAGCATTGGGTAAGTGGTAGAATTTTTATATGACATTCAGAAATTTTCGATTTCGATGGTTTCTCGAAATAATTAAAGCAAATTCCGGATTCGATTCCTTGTAAAAGCCAAAAACGGTTTTCCGATTTCTTACTCACAATCGTCTCCCGCGTTCAAGTGACGTCGTCCTCAACAAGCGGTAAAGCTCGAGCAGCTCAAATAAAAAATGACATTATATACATAATCATACATTTAACTCATCTATGAATGCCAAGGTAAAGAAAGACATATACAAAATTCGCTTTGAAACACTGTAGTGCAGTATGCTTTTGGTCAACCAGTTCAGAACTATTCCCGACGTTACCCATAAGGAAACAGAAGAAAAGATTGACCGTAAAGATTGACCTTTATGAAAATATTTATTTTTAGTCGTGAGTCAAGATCGCAAGTAGCTTGACATGTAACGTGAATAAAGCAGACAGTCAAAAACTCCGGATTTTATGTAACTTCGAACCTGCAGTGCTGCGGCTTTTAGTTCTTGGAGCATTTACAGAGTATGGAAGAATTAAAACCTCATTCTACATCTAACTGAAAAGTACTGTAGCAGCTACAGGATTCTAAAAATAATTTTTACAATAGCACGACAGAATCGTTTCGTTATGAACTGACTCATAACTCATCCACCCTCACTATTAATTTTTTCTGTTCTCTTTTGATCTGTCGCTGCTATGTTAGAATTTTTTTTATAAAAAAAACCTTTAAGTATGGAGTGGAACAATTACGCTGAAATGCACAATACAGTGGTGAGAACGAAAACATTTCCAGGTTACGAATACTGTAAAAGAAACCAAACCACAAACTGCGAGACCTACATATTTCAAGTATAATTTCTTATTACCAAAGATAAGGGTAATGCCACGTTGTTACAGTATGAAGGAAAGAATACAATTGCCGAATTACTTCCTGTTTCTTGTTCCTGGCTGTAATGACCCTACGTGATTACACTTAAGACACGTTAAAAAAAAAAAGGAAAAAATCTATTGAAAAAAAACTATCGTTTCTACTTAATTTAAAACCATGCTCCACGTAGTAATTCCACAAACATGTCAAATTTTTCTCATTACTAAATCCTATCCAAAAATTTACTTTTCAGTATTTTATAATTCCTTTTACGGTGATTTTGTTTCCTATTTATAAGTTAAGCTTGCGTCTATTATAAACTTTTCCCATACTGATAATTTCTTACAAAAATTATTCTTTCAAGGAGTAACATGGATGAATTTTTGAGCTATAAACGACAAGAAAAAGACTTAGAACTATTTATTTAGTTACGTTTCCGGGTAGAACATAACGATAAGACCAAATAAAGTGGCGTACCTTTACCAGATTATTTTTGTTTTTTTTGTTTAGTAATTATTACTTAATAGCGGTCAGAACTTTAAATCACCTCAAGTCCTTTAAATTATTTAAAAACAGAAATAATTTTATTCTGTTGTCACAAAAGTCATCATGCAGCGACAATATATGAATTCAACATTACTCGTATAAACGAAGCTAAAATTAAACTTGTGTAATAATTCAGACGCTATTAAGAGTCACAAACAGTACACACCAACTTATTTTCCTCTGAGTTTTCTGACCTTGTAGCAGTGACAGCGGCACATAAATGGAGGAAGAGAAGGGAGTAGTTTGCGTGGAACATAAAATGTGGGTCGTTGAGCCATCGTAATTATGCGCGCTGCATTACGGCTAATTTATTGCAGCATAAAGCACACATTTTGGAGGGCGACGAAATTAATGTCATAACTCAGGTGCCATATAAGGCGAAGAAGAGAGTTGCCTGGGAAGAGCAACTCCAGCCATGTGGCTGTATTACGTAAGAGCTGTCATCTGGAGGCGGAAGCTGCATGCAGAGGCGTCATCACCAAAGATGGGAAAGCTTCTGGAATACTGTCTTCATAATAACTCCCAGTATAATGGAAAAATGGTACACTCGGTATTGCAGGATTCAGTGGAATAGCTGCTATTCCATAAAGGAGTAAAGATAGACATATAGACATGTGCCTCATATTTACTTTGTGACAGTTTGTCCACATTTCGAAGAAAATCACACAAAATTTTATTATTTTTTAAAATTTCTCTGAATTCATACACATATTTAGTCTGATAAACTTACTAACACTGTTATCATATCCAAGTACTTCAGGGATAATGTCCAATATTTGATAAGTACACTGTAATTCTGAGTACTTGGAAAGTTAACATAAACAAGATTAAAGCTGACTTTCAAACCAATTTTTTTCAGTTACTTGCGAAGAAATTATGATTTACCTATAATACAGTGATCACGTGACTTTTTTAATGTACAAATATGTTTGAGTAGTTGTCAACAAGGACCTTAATTTTCCGCAATTGTAATACATGTTCAGCAGCATTCTCGTAGAGGAAGAATGTTCTCTTAGGTCATAAGGTTCTTGTTTATATGCTGTATTCTAATGAACCGTCGTCCGTTGTATCACCGTGTAGCCCAGAACGGTGACAATACAGTCGGCGATACCTATAAGAAAACCTGTACAACATGTTACGGAAAAAAAAAACTACAGTACAACAGAAAAGAAGCAGACAAGTAACCTCATTCCCACACTCATATAAAATTATACTCTCTCATTCTGCTTTATTGGTTTTAAACAAAAGAAACTCTGTTTGCAGAAACTAGCAGAACCTGCTGACATTATTTGCTCAATCTCAAACATAAATACTAGACTGCTTCCCTTACTGCTTCTACTAAAAAAAAAAACAGGTAGAATAACCTTTAGGTCCGCTTGTTAGCAGCACAATCCTAGCTAGAAACGACACTTGTTTATCTATCGAGCATTATGTGTCTTATTTCGACAGTTCCTTCATCGTCCACCGTTTAATATCTTTCTGCACTGCAACTAGCTGTACCTGTTCAAACAATTTTACTGCACTCACCCCTTCTTGCTTCTGATCTAACTTGCAGCCACACGACACGACAAAGAATTTATTATAGCCCCTTGCCACTACTCGTTTGTGAACGGTGCGGAACACAACGGGCTTTGACAAACACAGCTATCATTTAAAAGTAATGAATTTTCTGATTGTGTTAAAAAGGTAATATATCAGACAACTAACATATTTATTTTCCTTCGAGCTATGTGGTTGATTAAAGCCGAAAGAGGGTGGGGGGCAAGGAACGGAGAATGAATCCGGTCATGACCATTTGAAGGAACCATCACGGTATTAGCCTTGTTTGATTTCTGGGAACAATGGAAAGACGATATCAGAGTGGCTGCACGGGGATTTGAACCCGTGTCCCCACACTTGGTTTAACGTATTTACTTTACTGATAACATAATCCCACAAAAACAATTTTTATATAAACAGGCCAAGTCTCGTGCTTGTGCAGTGACAACGTTGTGAGATCTTGTTCTGAGCCAAGTCTATACTTTGCAATGAGTATTCACTCCACCTTCTGATACTTTGCACCTTCTGAAACAGAATGGTTTCTTTCGTTGTTATACGAGAGAGCGTTTATTTAGATTTTTTTTAAAAAAATTGTGACTTGGCCATTATGCATGCCTTGTTTTAGTAAACGTATACAAAAACCATAAATGTGTGCTTTATCAAATTTACATATACATAAAACTTAAAAGCCAAGGTTTCCTTCGCACATTTTCAGATTCGACAAGCCTTAGAATAAAACATATATATTATGTAATATGTTTCAGTAAAAATTATGGCATGTATAATGGCCAAGTTACCAGATTTAAAAAAAAAAAAAAATCTAAATAAACGATCTGTAACACCGAGAGAAACCATTCTATTCCAGACAGTAAACTTAATACACAATTCAAAGTATAGACATGGCTTAGAACAAGATCTTATAACTTTTTGTCACTACACAAGCACGAGACTTGGCCTCTTTTTACAAGAACTATTTTTGTGGGATCTTATTTCTTTTTGTGTGTTGATGAATTATTCTGAATCGTCGCTCAAATGTAATGATTCCATTTGAAAATCACTGAATAAGAACATTTCGGAATTGAAGACATCCATATACGTTACCAACAAATAATACGTTACCAACAAATAACAATGTCCGAAGCTCTGAAAACAGTGTGTGTATGCCGTAGCCGACCAGTGCAGACTGCCGCTGGTTTAACTACCACCATAAGTAAATAACAAATAGCTTCCAACCTAGGCTTAACACCAAAGGAAAATTTAAAATGTTATTTAAACTAGACTATGCAGTAAAGAAATCGCCTGCATATAGCTATAGTTATAACCTTCGGAAATCAACGTTTGATATTTTTGCAACGTTTGCTTCTAAACCAATAATTTATCCTATTTTTCCGTACGATTGTTTTCGTATAAATGAACAGAAATTTTTCAAATCATTTAATAATCTGTAATATGTTTTTTTTTCATAATGTTGTAACAAAACGCACTAATACAAGTTTATGCTCGATACTGTCACATATTAATTAGCTATCAGGGGTTGGTAACGAGGATAACATAGATCAGATTGTTATAACTTTTACTACTAGTATTTGCAACTGATTTTGGATGTAAGGAAGTGAAGAAAGTTTCCATTTAAAGATGGGGGAGTCTGTGACAGGAATAATCATACCGGAGAGCAACTGAATAATTCACCTCAGTCACGGAAAAAGTAAATTTTTGCGTCGTTCAAAAAACGATGTGTAGAGAATATGTTATCAAGGCATAATCTCCGTCACATTTAAAAATAATACTGTTTCTGACTACGTCATGGGTTGATTTATAAAGTTAGTTTGCAACTAATGCTTTCATATAACGTAGTCCCTACCACAGTACCAGAATGGATGTTGCACTGTGAGAAATAAAGAAAATATTAGCTTCATTTAACGTCGTTTACATATACAAAAATGAAAACAGCAGACACAATGTTTTACTACGGCAAATATTATTATAATACGTTGTGTTGTACAAATTTTCCTACCACCTCCAAAATTAAGGAACATTTTGCACTTTCCAAAAGATGACCTCGCCCTTCGTACACCGGGAGTTTATTGCATCCCGTGTGAATGTGGAAAGAAGTACATCGGCCAGACAGTACGGTGTGTTAAACAACGTTGTTTGGAACGCCCCCGATATGTTCGCCTGGGGCAATAGGACAAATCAGTGGTGACAGAACATAGTTTGGAACAAGGACATGGATTCGAATTTGAATCAACTACCAATACCTAGCAAAGTAATAAACCAAAAAAAATAAAAATAAAAAAATATTAATAAATAATTAAAAAAGGTGCTGGCACATGCGAGAAACTTCTGGGACAGAAGCGTTTGAAATTCGGCTAGCGTCTGATTTGGTTAACCGGGATTGTGGGTTCCAGCTCAGTGATGCGTGGATTCCTGTTATTGAGGCTGCTCGTCACCAACGCTCTGCTTTCTGTGTTCTGCGGGCGTCTGTGTGATGACGTCTGAGCCGCTGCTAGGCAACGTAACAACGTCTGCCGTTGGCATGGCAATTTGTAAACAACACGCTCAGGGAAAACTTCAAGGCTTACAACTGTACCTGAATATAGCGACGGAGGTTTATGTCGCCCAAATATTGTGTATCAATAATAATAGTACTCGGTTTGTTTCCCTTGACACATTTATAAATAAACAACGCCGACAAAAATTTCATTCATTCATGATATTATTCTTATTTCTTTCTCATATTCTGAGCCGCTAAAAACCTTAACTTACATGTAGCACTTAGATACTGACTGCAGTACAAATGAACCGACGCTTAATAATTACTCAAATATAAAATTTAATCATATTGACCTCAAACAGGAATCTCACAACTTATAATAATGTTTACCTACTTTTAATTTCTTAAGAGCTTCAAGAATCTAAGCCAGGAATTAGTCATTCATCCTGGTAATAAGACACCTCGATGGACACAAACTATATATAAAACCAGCGCTTAAGTAATCCAAATTCTGCCGACATGGATATTATCGACTAAAATATTTCAATTATTGTTCCATTTCAAGGTTATCTTGGTACTGTAGCAAATTAATGTTTAAATTTACCTGACGTGGAAAATCTAAGCCTTAAACGGGTGAAAGTGATTGGCGCTGATTACCTAACACAAGTAATGAAATATATTTTGTCATTAGCTGTCCATAATATCAGGAATATACAACTATACGTACAAAAGTACACGCGAAGTTGGGTTGAACAGCTCTAGCCCGCGGCCATAAAACGCCATTCCATCGGTAAATTATGCAGCAAAGATATTATAGAAAAAATACGATAATTTATTGATCACTAAGGGAATATGTAGAATGGTCTACGATCGATACACAAGAATTGTACCTCCACTGTTGTAATATACAGACCAACGATTAATCAATAATACCATTGTGAGACTGAGCCTTCTTTAGCTCTCTGGACCATCATTCGAAAGGACCCAGGTTCAAGGCCAAGTCAGGCCATTCACATTTCTATTTCCACGGTTTTCCGAAATTACTGCAGGCCTAGCCGCATTCCTTCCAGTTCCTTGTCCCCATCACCTTTTTTTTTTTTTTTTTTTTTGCTGTTGTCAGTCTTTCGACTGGTTTGATGCTTCGCCATGTTCCTGTGACGTTGGCATATACACTTGTACTAATGTGGTTGGGGCGGGCTTAGTTTCTAACCTCATTAAAATAATCCTGTCACTAAACTGTTCATAATAACTCACCCGTTTCCCTACTTTCTTGTTCATTACAAATCCTACACCAGTGACTCCATTGACAGCTTCTGTGCTAATTATCCTGTATTCACCAGACCAGAAATCCTGTGTGTCCTTCCATTTAATCTCACTAATCCCAACAATATCTAACTTAAGTTGTTCCATCTCCATTTTTAAGTTTTCTAACTTACCTGCCCTATTCAGACTTCTAACATTCCACGCTCCGACTCGCAGAATGTTTCTATCCATTCTGATGACTCCTCCCTGAGCAGTCCCCACCCGGAGATCCGATTGGGGGACTATTTTACCTCCGGAATATTTTACCCAGGAAGAAGCCATCATGATATATTTAATTTGAGAGGATTACATGTCCTCGGGATACCCTTTGGGTCTTTAATGCAGTGGTTTCCCGTTGCCTTCTGCATCCCCACGCCGTTGATCATTTCTGATTCATCCGCCTTTAGGGGCCGTTTTCAACCCCAAGGGCAAGAGGGTTCCCTGAACCGCTCCCCGCTCTTCCGCCCTCCTTTCGGAGGCCGTTGGCAAGCAGTGGGTGACTCCTTATACCGGGAATTTTTCAGTCGCCAGAGCCTCGTCCGTGCAAACAGGATGCACCACGTGAAGGAGAGGTTGACATTTGGTTGGAAAAGACTAGTATAGTCTCTCCCAAACCCTTACACCCCCCATCACCTTTAATGACCGTAAAAAAATATGATGAACTTAAGTAAATGGTAATTTCCGCTCAGCTTGGAACTTGAAGTGAATAGTAGTTTCCGTACAGTGTAATCAATTTCGAGAGGTGGAAAGGACAGAGCTGTAAATACTGTTTACTAATACCAGATAAATATTCACTGACTAAATTAGGATTTGAAGACTAGTAGGCCACCCTAATTGAATAGTTTATACCGTGATGTATGCCTTAAAGAATGCGTGGTTAAAGTCCTTTAAATCTGTTATTTTCTTTTGCCCTTAAATTAATAATTTTTGTGATGAATTTCATGCTAGATGTCCTGTGCGGCATACCTCTTCTGGAAAAAAAATAGAATTACATCACTAATACTGCAAGATTTTAAAGATATGAGGATGAATAATACCAGAAAGAAGGATAATTGAAGTATTTGAAATGTGGCGCTACAGAAGGATGCAGAAAGTTAAGTGGAAAGATAAAGTACGAAATGAACGAGTTTTTGGAATAATGGATGAGGAAAGAAGTTTTTGGAAGAGTGTTACAGAAAGAAGAGAATGGATGGTGAGTCATGTTTTCAGAGATGCGGGATTGTTAGTGGAGGGAACAGTAGAAAGTAATTTTATTTTTTTATTTTAATGGCATTTGGCTTCCTTATGCCATACAGCCAGCTCAAGTATGTGTTTATTTCATCCAGTAATTTTCAGTTTCTCCACGTGTATACATATGTCTTTCAAGTAACTCTAGACACATCACAGGACGGACACGACAAGCACACTAACACACAACACTTAAACACCCATGCCCTCGGCCGGACTCGAACCGGTGACCTTCGGTACGTGGGGCCAGCACTCTAGCCCCTAAGCTACCGAGGCCGGCAGTCGAAGGTAATAACGGTAGAGGAAGGAAGATATTAGACTGTATGAATCAAGTAATTGAAGACGTGTGTTGTAAGGGGTACATTGAGATGAAGAGGTTAGCGAAAGATAGGAAAGGATGGAGGATTGCATCAAATCAGTCGAGAGACCGATTACAGTAAAAAAAAAAAAAGTGTAAAAATGAATCTGGTTCTTGATTTTGTTTAGAAAATGGTGGATGTGATAGGGAAAGAAAGTTAGGAAAGTGGTGTGAAGAATGACACCTCACTGGTAACCAGCATAGCGGCGTCCTTGTTCCCCGTGTCCAGTTTGGTGGACGCTGGAGGAAGGACATTCCACGGACGTCCGGATCCGACGCAGTCTGATGAATGGGTAAACGTGAGCCGCATCTTCACTGGCACCAAACACGCGTTCTTCACACTTATGTTGTCACAGGCCGCTGTCCTTTCCGAGAGAATTCACCTCCTGCACCCACGTAATGGAATTTCGTTGTAGCTTGCAAGTTGCAATGAAGCAGGAATATATCTCTGTCACTTACAAATTAAAACAGTAACTGATACAAAACTTAGAGTTTAAAAATATGCAGGCAGCATATTTCTACCAAACGGTAGCCACTTAATCAAACATAAAGATTTTTTATGAGATATTTTTTATCTATAGTTTATCAGTTAAGCTACGAATATATCGTGTCAACAAAAGGGCGTGAAAAGTAATTTCCAGGAATTATTCTGTCGCTGGGTCAGTTTTGTGGATTCTTCTCTTCGTTCAGAATGTAGAATACTTTTTCCTGTTTTAGAGAGTCGTCTAAACACATAACAATACATGAGAAATTTAAGTATTTGGTTAAAAAAGCGAAGCCATAATTCAGTTGATTATTCTTGTCTCAAACATTTAATGCCCTGAATTTATTTTTACATAAAATATTCATACTTAAAAATATTTGATTAAAATATTTTTTATTTTATTGTTAACGAAACACATTTTCTAAAAAACATTACTGTTATCCTATGTGTTAGTAAGTAAAACAAAATGATGAGAAATAAATTATCAATCAAATTTACTAAACAGTTCAAAAATTTACATTTTGAGACTTCGAATTCAAATTCTGTAAATTGCTGATAATATATTTTTTTCTTATGTATTTACGCCTCGTCAACGCCGCGGTCATTAGCGGCGGAATGGAACTGGGGACAAGGAACGGGAGGGAATTCGGCCATTGTCTTTTGAAGGAATCATCCAGGCATTCGCATGGAGTAATTTGGGGAAAACCCAAATCTGGATGCCTGGATGTGGATTCGAACCGGCGTCCTCCCGAATGCGAGGCCAGAGATTACAGATTTATTTTGTCCATTGAATCTGGACAACAGTTTTCGAGGATATGGTGTAGTAAATGTTTTTTTTTCCTTAAGGTGCATTGCTTTCAGCATGTCAAACAATACAGCAGACAAGGTGAAATGTCTGTCTTGTCTTCACAGCCAGTGGTCGCCCAAACATTAATCAGATGACTTCCCTTCGTGACAGTAGCCATTATTTCTGGCACGCCACATAAAACTTTTGAGAGGATGAAAAATAACCACCGGTTTGAAAGGGGACAGCTGTGAAACGATCTGTAACAAATGCTCGCGGAAATAGGGCATCGATTTGTAGAGCTCCAAGTAACGACTAACCGAAATTTAGAGCCTAAGATTTCCAACCTACGGGAGGTAATAATTCATAAGCCAGCGATAACAATAACCATCAAGCCGCGCTATTCAAACGTTACGGAGGTCAGAGATCATGAAAAACTGGCTGTACGAGCTGGAAAATGAGCTTTACTCAAATCGTTTCTCACAGGATGCCCATCGATGTATTTCATTCTTATTATGTTTCTTCGTATTCGATTCAAGGTAATAAAGGGAAGAAAGATATATGCATTGCAAAAACACAACAATCCTTAAGGCTGTAATAGTTTAAAATCTACTTCAAGCAGTGTTTATTTTAAACAAAGAGAAACCAATTTCTGTTTGCTTTGCAATAAATCTTAAACGAAAAAGTTAATTAGAATGAACTCAAATATCTGATATGTAGAGAAAATTTAAATGGTATTGCGAAATAGTAAAGTAAAAAGCAGATTTCTAAACGAAAAAAATACACATTTGTGTAATTTTATTTTTGAAGCATTTGATTTTGTTTACCAAAAAAGTACTTGCTTGTAATACTGAAAGCAATAATGATACGAAAATTAACGAAGTATGAATACAAATTTCTGACAGTACTCAGTGAGTTTAAGGGAAAATAAAACAAACAAAAAACACATTGATTTAACTTATCAAATCTGTTCATTCATTCCATGTAAGAAACGTTAAATTTTTATTTTTACATGTGTTTAAATAATCCTTCTTTCTACTTTAGTTATTCAGTCAGTCATGAAGCTTTCCAATAAGTTATAAAGCTTTTAAATGTGTATGTTCCCCTGCGAAATTAACCGGCAAAAATTTTTGCTATTATAGATTCCAGACACGTTTATTTTTAATTTGGGCAGGGGAAGAAGATTTTACTTTAATGCTGACTTACCAAACAGCAGAGAAATAGCAATATAGGATCAAGAATGGATTGTAAACAAGAGTTAATATAATGCAAACATTCTCCTAAATTTGCTTTTATTATATCAGTAAATTTCAGACTTACTTTTGGATTAGTAAAATATTTAAATATTACAGAACTTTATTTGCCTATTCTACCAGTTCGGTTTTCCTAGACAAAATTTCAACATTTGGTAATCACTGAGCATCTTTCGTGTCATGTGTATGTGATATTGTTTGTTGTACATAAGTAACACCCAGGTATCATGTAATTTCATTGGAATTAAGTAGACAGGATATTATTCTCAGATTATGTCAAACGGGGGAGTTTTTTCTTCGCTGGAAACCTTATTCTATGTATATTTCTCGTACTCATGTTTATATGATTAGTTTCGACCAAATACCTCAGCGAATTCTCATAAAGGAAATGCTAAGTTCTGTTACATTATCAGCGTAAATACTTAAAACAATGGAAGAACTGCATTTTATTTATCTTTATTCATATTTCTCATACTGTTAGAAATGTCAGGAACTACAAGCTTCACGATATCAGTCAAATAATTTAAGTGTTCCGGCTACACCAATTTTGCGAAATTATATTACTCCTCTAAATATTAAAGTTGACCAAAAAGTTAAAAAATATGCATAAATGGTTAACATTTCTTGCTCTTGTTGTGTTAAATCATCATCTTCTATTATCGACGGCTGTACGTTAATCAGAGTGTGTTTCAATCACAAGAAACGGCAAGACTTCTTTATGGATATCTTTTTCGTTACGTAATTATATATAAAATATAGAGTGGTAGTAGTTGTGCTAATTTTTTATTTTAAAATTCAAATTTCATAATAAAAATTCAGTAAAATGCCTAAATAACTGCGATGGTTTGTTAAGATGAAACTGCGTTGAATGATAACTGAGCATCACACAAGGTAAATGCACCAACAGACTTTTTTTTTTTTTTTTAAGTGACATCTGAGTACATTTTACTTTCATATTCATTTTATTACTAATGTTGTCTATAAATTCAACGTCTACTTAACAGTGAAAAAAGTATCTATTACACAGAACTTCATTAGTCTCCATAAACGTTTTTCGTAGGATGACACAAAATTTAACACTGGTATGCTGCTCATAAATATTAACCGTCAGAAAAACGGTGAAACTCACTTAACACTTGAGTGAATAGATGATTGCAGAACATTGACTAACAACAGCAGAATGAAGCGGCAGAAAGTTGGATGATTACCTCTGCCATCACTACCCGCTCCAACTGTATCAACACGTTGAACGGTTAACAATCCTGGGGGGTAGGCGAGTGGTGAAAGTTAGGTCGTTGTATTCCAGAGAACGCAGATTCGATCCACGGTCCGATTACACAGAATTCGGTTTTCCATGGTTTTCCGAAGTAATTCTAGGTGAACGCCTAGATAGCTCCTTTAGAAGACGACGGAGACTTCCCCACTTTTTGTCTCCAGTAGATAATGAGATGAAATGATCTAAAGTTGATGAGTTAGAAACCTATAACTTTAAAAAAAAATTAAATAACCTTGCTGTTTCATAAGATTTGTAGCTTTTGAAAAAACAAACCTTTCATCAAGCATGCGGGGTTAGTGTTTATTTCTGTGTTTCGAAATTAGAATTATTACCACGCGGAATAAGTTTATATGAAACTCGGTAATGAGCTGTTTTCGCAACAATGCTATCATTAACATTATATCTATGATATGTTGCAGTTAATTCTGAACTGCCTAGTAAGCGGACATCATCCTACTGATCCTAGGAAAAAATTATAGCTAATGTTTGTCACAATACACAATACAATTTGCCAGCTGCTTATTCCGCAATCAAACTCCTATCCTCCTCCTTCAAAATATTCGGTTATTCATCATAAGTGATTTCTCTTATGAGATAGATTGTCCAGCAGTGGGTTCTTTACACGCAGCGGCTACAAATTCAAAATCACAGAAAACATCGAATAATGTTACAAAAATAAATTTTAAGAGCCTTGAGGGTAAATCCTTGGTGGTTAAACCAAATTTTTGCTGTCAAAACTTCTGTAGGCACGTGAGACCATGTTTGGACGGGGGTAAATCTATAAGTTGGCGACTTCCAGTCAGCGACATGCTATTACGTGTTGCGCGTATTATATGCTATTGGGACGCTTTTTGGATGGGTAAAATCTTATGAGCTTGCTTCACCAACATGCTGTAATAGCAGTATATTTATAGTTTGTAAGTATGACGTGTTCAGATTGGACAGCAGTGGAAGTATTTATTATACTTGTATCTAATATGTAAAAATGAATGTTTATTTATTTTTTTCCAATGTTCTTCATACAAACGCACAGTTTTTATCCGATTTTGATGGAACTTTACATGCGTATACTTTAAAACAAACAGGAAAAAAACTGTTTACGTTTGATTTACAAAAACTTACAAAATCTTCTCCTTCCCCTCCCCTTTCACCTTAATTTCTGTCGACGTTGTTCCTACAAACCCCCATTTTTTATCCGATTTTGATAGTACTTAGCACAGTATTCTTCAAAACAATGCTGTCTGTTAGCTCAGTCGTTAAGGCGCCCAGGGCTGGCGCTAGGATTCTTGGGCCCCGGGTAAGCGATCTTAGGCGCCCTAACACCCCCCCCCTCCCCCGAAAATATTTTTGTTTTACACTTTCGTATTTTTTTTTTTTTTTTTTTATTTTGATAAATTCAAAACATTTTAATACAAAAATGTTTAAAATTATTGGTGCAGATTTTAAAATTTGTGTTTGATTTCGATTTATTTAGGCACCCAGGCCGGCGGGCCCCCCTTTGGTGTCCCGGCCCCCGGGTACTTTTGCCCCGCTTAACCCCCCCCTAACGCCGGCCCTGAAGGCGCCTACTCCGGTCGCGGGTTCAAAACCTGTGGTTTGCAGGAATTTTCAGGAATCGTATTTGATTATAATATGAGCTACGCCGGGACCATTCGTGGTTCTAGATCCAAGTTAAACTGTAGCTGCTCTGTACCTGGTAGCACTACCGGGTTAGGTTAAGGCGGCTAATACAAGGACGGAAGGCGCAGTCAATGGAAACCCTGTCACCAGGTCATTATGACCTCCGAGAATTATCGTTATTTAGTAAATCTGTAGCTATTAGTATGACGTATTGCGCGTATGATATTCATAGTTTTAAGTTTTCACTTCTCTTGGTTGTCCCATTGACTGCCAATTGGTTTTTTATTTGTTTACTTAGTCATGTGGTGATTTTCTCACCAAGCTTCCAACCGTTAGATATTTTATAAAAAGGAGTGTAAATACAAAGGAACGGAATTTTCCCAATGACGTAATTTACTGCAGCATGCAAATAACATCGCCGTTCATTTATCTCACAGTTTCTCAGTAGGAATTGTTTAAGAAAATTGGGGGAAATATGTATTGATATCTGGATTTTGATGCTACAGAAATACTGTTAGTAAAAGGCGGAAACATAAAGAAAAACGTACCTGTGACAATTTAAACCACCTGTAATGAATACCAACGATGATTCTAGACAACCCAATGCACTTCAAAACTTGTAACGCTTGCTGCTTCCTAACACGCGTGAATTCTACCGTCATCCCGGATAAGACAAAACCAAGACTTGCCTCTGTGTGACTTTTTAGCTGAGTAATGACTTTGGACATCGTTCTACGGTACATTAAAATCCTTTTTAGTTCAGAAATTTGTCAATGAAACTGGAAAGCAACATGACGACTGATTGAGGGCCTCACAGTTTGCGTGCTGGATGATCAAGTGTTGTCTCTGTGAATGTTTGATTGTTTCCATTGGTTTGATCATCATATTATCGTGACTTCAGAAAGATTGACATGGTGAGAAAAAAATAGAAATGGCCAACCAAATTCTTGGAGCCCTCCCGTACCCATCAAGCTTCTCATACTTCACGAGAAGTATACTTCGAGTTGAATTACTCTTCTTGAAATTGTGCCGTTTCTGGAGGAATAATGCAATCACAACGTTGGTCTTAGAAATCGCTTGGCACTCTGCCTACAACTCGGCTGAACAATTGAATATCATGTTACGATGCGAATTCTGTCCTGTAATTTGACTTGATTTGATCGAAGATTTTTTCTCTATTCCTTAGTAAGACTCTCTTTCGTCTTTAACAGCTGTATTCACTTAAGTGTTATTAATTAACAGTTTAGAACAAGTTGTGCAGTGTTGATATTATCATATCTTAAAGCAATATACGGAAACATTTCAATAAATTATATTTGAGCATTTATCTGTATCTTTCTAATATTCCGGTACTTCCCTTTCCCACAAAAATAATTTTTCTACTAAGTATTTCGTATCCAATGTGCTTAATACCTGTTTATGTTCTTGATCGTATCATAGTCTACTACTCACTCCAGATTCCTCTGCTGGTTTCGAAGCTTTATGTTAAGTCTTACTTGCTAGCTATATTTTTACCTGTAAGACATTCACAATGAATTTGGTTACTATGGATTAATATCTTTGTTTCTAATTACTTTAATGTCAACTCTGTTTACTAAATTCCTCTTCATGGCAAGAGTAAGGTTTTATGTTTAATTTGTTAATAATTCCTTTTTCATAAATTAGTATTCCTAAACATCTTGATCTTTTATAATATGCCTACATTTTCACCTAAAATCTTACCATCTATGAGTTAATCCCGCCAACTTGACTAGGAGTTATATGTTCTTTTTTACGCTACGTCGACGTCGTGGTCATAAGAGGCAGGAAAGGACTGGGGCAATGAATAGGAAGGAATTTGGTAATGGCCTTTTGAAGGAACCACCCCGGCACTCGCCTGTGGTGATTTGGGGAAAATTTAAATGTGGAATGCCGGATGGGGATTTGAACATGCGTTAGTCCGAATACGTGGTCGGAACGTTACCGCTCACCCACTACGCCAACAATTAATTAAAGTTACTTTTCATCTACATCTACATACACAGACGGAAAAAAAAAATCCCAACACCAAGAAAAAATTATTGTAGAGTAATGAAATTTGGACAATGCATTTGTCAAGTTAACATGTTTAATTGATTAAATTTTCAAGATCACAGGTTAATTTAAGCTCAAGAAAATGCATTTCAAATGTGAAATACTGTTAAATTAATAGCCGGTGTAACCTCCAGAATTTTGAATGCAAGCCTGCAAACGTGAATGCATTGTGTCATACAGGTTTCGAATGTCACTTTGTGGTATGGAGTTCCATGCTTGTTGTACTTGTGCTGTCAATACTGGGACGGTCAGTGCTGGCTGTGGATGATGCTGGAGTTGTCGTCCAATGATATCCCATACGTGTTCAATTGGAGACAGATCTGGTGATCTCGCAGGCCAAGGTAACATGTCGACACTCTGTAGAGCACGTTGCGAGACAACAGCGGTATGAGGGCGAGCGTTATCCTGTTGAAAAACTCCCCCTTGAATGCTGTTCATGAATGGCAGCACTACAGGTTGAATTACCAGACTGACGTACAAATTTGCAGTCAGTGTGTTTGGTATAACCACAAGAGTGCTCCTGCTGTCATAGGAAATTGCTCCCCAGACCATGACTCCAGGTGTAGGTCCAGTGTGTCTAGGCCGCAGACAGTTTGGTTGCAGGCGTTCCCCTGGCCTCCTTCTGACCAACACTCGGCCATCACTGGCACCAAGGCAGAACCTGCTTTCATCAGAAAACACAACAGATCTCCACTCCGTCCTCCAATGAGCTCTGGCTTGACACCACTGGAGTCGCAAACGGCGATGGCTTGTAGTCAGTGGAATGCACGCTACAGGGCGCCTGGCTCGGAGCTGTCCTTGAAGTAACCGATTTCCTATGACAGCAGGAGCACTCTTGTGGTTATACCAAACACACTGACTGCAAATTTGTACGTCAGTCTGGTAATTCAACCTGTAGTGCTGCCATTCATGAACAGCATTCAAGGGGGAGTTTTTTAACAGGATAACGCTCGCCCTCATACCGCTGTTGTCTCGCAACGTGCTCTACAGAGTGTCGACATGTTACCTTGGCCTGCGAGATCACCAGATCTGTCTCCAATTGAACACGTATGGGATATCATTGGACGACAACTCCAGCATCATCCACAGCCAGCACTGACCGTCCCAGTATTGACAGCACAAGTACAACAAGCATGGAACTCCATACCACAAAGTGACATTCGAAACCTGTATGACACAATGCATTCACGTTTGCAGGCTTGCATTCAAAATTCTGGAGGTTACACCGGCTATTAATTTAACAGTATTTCACATTTGAAATGCATTTTCTTGAGCTTAAATTAACCTGTGATCTTGAAAATTTAATCAATTAAACATGTTAACTTGACAAATGCATTGTCCAAATTTCATTACTCTACAATAATTTTTTTCTTGGTGTTGGGATTTTTTTTTCCGTCTGTGTATATACTTTGCAATTCACAAAATTGTGGGTGGCAGAGGGTGCTCAGCACCAAAGCTAATCTCTTTGTTGTGCATTCCAATCCCTAATGGTATGAGGGAAAAAAGAATTCATATAAGAATCATTGCGGCACCTTATTTCTCTAATCTTATCTACCCTGTCATCCCGGCTCAAATAGGTTGGTGGACGAAGTATTTCACTACACTCGTGAGTGAAAGTGGGAGTACGCATGTTTACCAATAAGTTTAAACGAAACGTGCGTCGTCTATCTACCAGAGACTCCCAGCCTAGTCTACTAATCAGTTCTGTGACGCTTTCATAAGGACTGTAGCAAGCGGTCACGAATCGAGCGGCTCTTCTCTGTACTTTCTCTATACTTTCGATCAACCCCTTACGAAACGGATCCCAAATGGCACAACAATAGTCCAAATGTGGACGCACAAGAGATTTATAGGCTATCTCCTTTGTTTGTTCCTTACAATTTTTCAATATTCGACCTATGAATCGCAGCCTAGAATTAGCTCTACCTACCAACGAATTAACGTGTAAGTCCCATTTCATGTTCCTTTGGACTGTTACTCCCAAATATTTCATTGAATCGACCATATCAATAACTGAATTGTTTACCTCATATTTGTGAACAATTGGATTCTTTTTGTTAGTTATGCTCATTGTCTTGCACTTTTTATAATTTAGCGTAAGTTGCCACTCAGCGCACCATGCCAAAATAATATCCAGATCACGCTGAATTTCTAAGCAATCGGCCTAATTCCTTACTTCCCTATAAATAACCGCATCATCAGCAAACAATCTAAAAAGGCTTTTCACTTTGTCTCCGAGATCGTTTATAAAAATTAAAAAAAGAAGTGGTCCTATTACACTTCCTTGAGGTACCCCCGATGTAACATCTAGACTAGAAGAACTTTCTCCTTCAACGACGACATACTGCGACCAACCAGTTAGAAAATCCTTTATCCATTCACAAAGCTGATCCGATATACCGTACGCTCGTAGCTTCGCTAAAAGGCGGTTGTGTGGCACAGAGTCAAAGGGTTTCTGAAAATCTAAAAAAAATGGCATCTACTTGTGAACCTGCATCAATAACTTTCATTACGTCGTGTGTAAATAGGGCCAGCTGTGTTTCACATGATCTTTTCTTCCGAAATCCGTGTTCATTTGTTGTAAGAAAATTATTATCGTCTAGAAATTTCATAATGTTCGAGCATATAATATGCTCCATAACTCTACTACAAACAGATGTTATAGATATTGGACGATAGTTTCCAGGATCACTTCGATCACCTTTCTTGAAAATCGGAGTTACTTGCGCGATTTTCCAGTCTGAAGGTACTTTTCACTCTTCTAATGATTTACTGAATATATCAGGCAGAAATGGGCCGATTTCCGCCGCATATTCTGAAAATATTCTTACTGGAATTCCATCTGGGCCCGGTGCTTTCCCCCACTTTTGTTAGAAGCCGGATCGTAAGCAAGTATTAGCCTGTGTGCAGCCACTCTAACAGGCCATTGCATTTAACTTGAAAGCTGTTTCACGGTCTTAACCATTCGCTATGCTGCGATAGCAGTGGGATTGACGCTCCTGTAATAGCCGCTACCCGCCGTACAGTACACAGTAGTGGCTGTACTGCCCGTAGGCATGCTATCGAGCGGGCAGCGTGGGAGTGTAGCTTGCGATAAGCCAGCAGACACAGTGACCGGTGCACATTATGTAAATGGCCGGCGGTGAGGTGGATCGGCTGACTGCCCTCCCATTTGTCACGGCGCTAACTCTGCCGGGACACTTTATCTTGCCTTACGTCAAGTGCCGACCTCCCTGAGCACCGTGCCGTAAGTCGAGCCGCTTTCAAAAGAACTGTCATCAGGGCGCCACGATATGACGCATTCCGAATGGGCTGTATGTCTCAGACCCTCAGAAAATCCCTCTACAGCTTTCAGACCAACAACCAGGTCACCAATGATGGAGAAGGGGAATTATATCTGGGACAGGCTACTAGGATTTGCCCGAACTGAAGCCTTGGGTCTATCGAAAAGCGAAACACTTCCAGCTATGCTTTGATTAGAATCATATTTCTGCGGGATGAGAGCTTTAATGAAGGAGTGGTATCAATCATTATGTTTTAAAAGCTTGTGCATTGTTAGTTTATAGTTCTGGAAAGCCGGATACACAATTACCAGAAATAAGTTCACACGTTCCAACGTTTTTCTTCCAAACCACCGAACTTGGTGGATGAACCGAAAAGCTCTGCCCTCGCATTCCTGAGGACGTGGGTTCCGAGTCTCCATCTGGCCATCCAGATATTTCTTTCCGATGGTTTCCCCAAATCACTGTAGGCGAATGCCGGCATGGTTCCTTCAAGCGGTAATGGCCGAATACCTTCCCTTTCCTTCATTTCTTTTCTGTCCCTAATGGCATAGACGTCGACGAGGCGAAAAGCCATAAGTAGAAGAATTCTTCCAGAACCTTTAATTATCTGTAAGTACTTAGGTCAATTGTCCAAAAATCCCTCGTCTCTGTAGAAAAAAAAAACCATTACAAAATTTGTTCGTAACGCTATTTTGCAGTTAAGGAACTTATTAATAACTGCAGAAATATCCATATGGAATTTACTTCTAGATTATGTATCTTCGATTCTTGTTGAAATACTAAGATTATTTCTGTAGACTAGGCTTCGAAATCATGTGATAGTGTTTCATAGACCCAGACTTCAGAGGGTGTTAGATTTACATTGGATTTGATTTAGCGCTAACTGTTTCTTCACTAAATATGTATGTATTCTCTAAGCTTAAACTGTAGGTCGTGTAATAAAAATGATACAAATTTTTACTTAATTATATTTATCTATATTATTTGTAACTGCTCTTTTAAAGAGATTGTTTGCAACAGAGTCGAAGCTGCCATGCTTTGGCTGTGGAGGTTTAGGCCCCTTGGAATGTATAGACTTTCATTTGATCCGTCAGTGGATGGCCCTTGAGCCCCCCCTCTCCCTCCCTCTGGCAAGTTACGAGCCGGCACCAGGCGTGTAATTGAAATATGTAAATATCCGCGCTTTGATAAGCTGGCGGCCCTTAACAACCTGTTGCTCCCCCGTCAGGTGCGATCCAAATACAGTAAGTTCATACAAAATATCTATACACTTCGAAAATAATATAATATTTCTAGATGATATTGATTTACAAAAGATTGTTTTACAAACGAAATTTCTCCGTTATATTCATATAGTTTTACGTCTAAAAAGCAATTTTTTACAGTATCATTAATTCCGGTATTCTAGGTTATTACCTTGAAGAAATCTAAAAGTGACAGCAAATATTTTTTACTCCTAACTGTTAATCAAGTAGAAATTATTTTAATGCTGCTATGTAATTCGCATTTCGTGTATAAGATGTTCTTATCCATGTAAAAAAAAAAAAAATCAGTTTTTTATTTAACGAATAAACTACTGGATTTGACTTTCTTTCATAATAGATTAGCCAAAAAACAAGAGATTGAAACATAGAAACTAACTAAAGTTGAGGAAGTGCTAAATTGGTGGATACTTATCGAATCGTCGATCTATCACCAATTTGGATTTTTACGCAATAGTAATTCTGTGGTTGGTAAAGGATTACACATCATCAAACAATTAAATTTTGTCAGTAGAATAATACGTGGAGGCTTAATAAAATGATAGTTAATATGGGTTGTTATAACTTCAACTCAATCAAGACTGAAGAAATTGTTGATGTATCTTAAAGCTATCAAATAAACCCATGCACCAGTAACGCGAATATTTGTTGATTCGCTTAAAAACCAAACAAAAATAGTGAGTTTCATTCTTCTTCAAAGATGCCACCGCTGTGATTTTTTTCCGTATATCAAAAAAAAAATTAAAAATATGATACATTCAGCCAACAATCCAGATAGCATCTTAATACACAGTACGTTGTTGTGATGATGATGAGGAAGTGGTTTTTTTGGACTTTAGGGAGCGTCAACGTGTAGATCATTAGCGCCCTGCTCATTCGTAAAATCAATCGTTATTCACTATATTACGGTATCATCAACAACATTTCACTACTTCAAGCAGAAGGAAAGAAAATCAAATGCTGCCTCAGTTTATTAGTGTTCTAATTTCGTTTGTAGAAGTTGTAGTTATGTCTCTTCTATGTAATTCACATCTATGTCAGAAACATAATGTTCTAGTGGGCACAGTTTTCACCATTGTCTGTTCTGATTGCATTAGAAGTCGTGTAGGTTGAATGCATTTAAGAAAGCATTTAACTGAAATTACTTACGGATCATTCTAAAAACTGGTGTAAGAAGTGATAACCATCCGCTTCACAAGCGGAGACAGTTAATGGATCGATGAAGTGTTTTCAGTGACAGGTTATAAGCAATTCAGTAACGTTTTTTCTAGCTCCCATGTAAGAAAATTTATATTGCTATTCGTGCTACCGCAATCTTTTTCTTATATAAATATTTATTTATAATTTTCTCAGTACGTATATTATAGAATAAATACGACATATTGAAACTATCAATTTTGGACGAAACTGAATAGGCGACTCTCTAGATGCAACACTCCCGAGGTCGACAAGTCGAGAATCCAATAGAATGACCGAAATATCACATTGCAGGGATGGTTGTCTTTTCCACCAACCAATCTGAGTAAAGTGATATTATTGTTATTTTTTATGTCCTCCAGCAAGATTAACAACTAAGATCGTAATGTTGAGCGTGGTAGGAGAGCGGCTGAGATTCTAACCTGACATTCGGAAGGATATGAGTTCGATATCCAGTGCCACCATCCAGATTTTTGTTTTCAATAGTTTCCATAAATCGCTCCAATCCAATGCCGGGATTGTGCTAGCATAACAACATATTATCTTCCTATTCCTTGCCCAAAATTCTCTTTTCTCTGCTCCTAATGTCAACTTCAAATTTTAAATAAATAGTTATGGAAAAAGGGATCGTTGAATACAACGCAAAGAAAAAATGGGATATCCCATTGTGTTCTGTTTTTAACAAAACCTTGGATAAGCCATCTGAAGTTTCATACCAAGAATCGAAAAGCGAGTCACCCCTTATTGCTGGTCAAAAGGCAAGATAGTAATTCCACCTTCAGTACATATTTCAGGGACACTGTGTGAAGCGTTACTGCCGGTGCATCGCACTATTTTCTCTACTTCCTTCCTTTCGAAGTATTGTACGAAACAGTATGTCCGTACGCAGCCTCGCGTATCTTTTTTTTACTTTCTTTCTTCTATATACTTACCAGTTTTTTTATCGTTATTCCAATTGTTTCTTGTTGGCTTCAATGTGATTCAATCCGAACCTAAACAGACCTTAGTGTCATTGAAGTTTTTATTCGATTACTTTCTGGAATAAGTCGTTCAGTTTCCTTAGATCATTAAAAATAAAATTCATTGCTGTAATTCATATTAACGAGATAATTTACTATTAATACTTGTCTTCAGTTATTTTCATGATACATTCTTTCCTGTTATCACAGAATATTTTAAAAACCACACATTAATTCTCTTTCGTTATTCTCTCTGACTGTATACATTACATTTAACATTAACACACTGCTTCTCAAATAAAACTTTATTAAAAGTTTCTTCTTCAAAACTTCCTCTTTCATTTAATTCATTGCCCGTTCATGTTTTCATCAAATCCATTTCTTTTTCTTCTCTCTTCGTATTTTTTTTTTTTTTTTTAAAAAAAAAAACAAAGATGCTTCCCTCTGTCTTTATTGGCGTCTTTGACCATTAAACTAAATTATCAAGGTTAAAAATACATAATTTGCGACTTCACTACATTTCAAGTACTTTTACAACACAAACCATAATTTCCGGTAAGGACTATGTACTTTACGACTGGAAAACTCTTCTCGCGAAATTGACGAATGCAGAGAAGAAATGTGATACCAACTGAAGACGAAACTAGCGTTACGTAAGTGCCTGTGTCCATTTTAGCTTTGAGTGTTCGTATATAACTTTGGAGTTGGCTCCAGCTGCTGGTCACGTCACGTCACATGTGATCTTTCTGTTTCTGCTCCCACGACTCGGCCTTCGCCCACTGTTGTTATTCCGCACTTGGTTCAGCTCGCTGAGGTCATGCATGATGCAGGACAGCGTGCGTGGTAACACGGCCAGCCCGCCTCTTCAAAGGGAGACGGCCGCATCCTAAAGAACGGTCTCCTACCATAAAACTCAGCGATCAGGTTCGATATTGTCGCTCTGTACCTCTACGAACAGTTTCATGATAACAATGAATAATTTCACCGCATAATCCACAGCAGCGAATACCAAAACGAACAGTACTCATCATTTTCACTCTCATTAAGTAGGGGAAAAGGTGGTATTATGAAACGGGGTTGTAATATGAAACGCCATAGTATTTGCAAACTATTAGTGACATCTGGCGGCAGCTTCAGTTATCACAACCGTAATGTTGTATTTCCTCCATCATAGCCAGCAGAGATCAGTAGCACATTGTTTATGGTCGTGAGTGCACGTTCTTTGTTTTCCAGGTTCCCAAAGTTTTTGCAAGGTTAGATTCAAATATATATTGTGCTATCTTTATGTAAAATTTAACATACTTTTTCTGCTTTACGATTTAGTAATAGGATTGAACCTTGAAATGATAATTTTAGTTACTTGTAATTGTTTATCAAAAGTCTATTTTTATTCGTTAGTTTCGAAAATGGCGTTTGGTGGAAATATGAAACACACTGTTTCATATTACAACCCTTCTTTTGTTTTGTAGGTGTCACCATGCCAAGAAACAGGTTATGGCCTGAAAAAAAAGGGAATGCGACAAAAATGGCGCCCTGAAGATATGATTCAAGCAGTAATGGCTGTCAGGAATAAAACTAAAACTTTAAGTGAAGCATCAAGATGTTTCAATATACCAAAAGCTACACTCTTCAGAAAGGTTGCTACAAAGGATATAGGTGTAAATACTTTAACACATGAAAAATTAGGTAGGAAACCTATTCTTTCTCCGGAAATTGAAAAGGACCTTGTTGACTATTGCCTGTTGATGGAAAAGAAGTTTTATGGACTCACTCGTAATGATGTAAGGCGAATGGCTTATCAGCTGGCAGTAAGAAATGGAATTCGCAATCCATTCAGTGACAATATGGCTGGAAGGGCATGGTTTGATCACTTCATGAATAGACACAAGAACAAGCTTTCAGTACGAAAGCCTGAAGGAACATCACTTGCTCGAGCCATTGGGTTTAACCGAGACAGTGTCATGAACTTTTTTGATCTTTTGGAGGCGGAATACACCAAACATTGTTATCCTCCTGACCGGATCTTCAATGTTGACGAGTCTGGTCTTAGTGTCGTGCAAACAAAAATTCCATATGTAATTGGCATGAAGGGAAGAAAACAGATAGGATCCCTTACTGCTGCAGAGAGGGGAAGTCTAATGACAATCATCGCGTGCATGAGTGCAGGTGGCAACTTCGTGCCACCGATGATGATTTTCCCACGCACTAATTGGACAGACAGATTGATGAAAGGTGCACCTCCAGGAGCTATTGGAAAATGCCATCCTTCAGGCTGGGTACAGTCCCATCTGTTCACTCAGTGGTTTACCCACTTCATTGAACATACAAAACCTACAGCTGAATCCCCAGTCTTGCTCATATTGGATGGACATTATTCTCATACCAGGAACATAGATGTCATAATAAAAGCAAAAGATAATCATGTGACCATCCTCTGCTTGCCACCTCATACTACGCATAGACTACAGCCCCTTGACAGGACTTTCATGGGCCCCCTGAAGACATATTACAGTGAAGAGATCAGACAGGCACTAAGAACAGGCGGTATGGACACCTATGATATTGCAGAGAAGTTCGGAAAGGCATACCTCAGAGTCCAAAGTGGTGCTATAGCGGTCAATGGATTCAAATGTACCGGTATTTACCCACTAAACAGGGGTGTTTTCACAGAAGCTGATTTCATAGCAGCTGCAAATGAAGCAGAACAGGTTGCTGACAGTAGGCCTAGTGAAACACTTTGTGACGATGAAGGTGAGGATCTACAAACTTCTGGAATTAAAATCGGTGGGAATTTGAAGAATGGTGACGGGAGGCGAGAAGAAGAGCCGACAGCAGGTCCATCAACATCTGTAGGCTATTTCAAGCCACAACAAATCTCTCCAGTCCCAAGTGCAAAAAAGAAAACATCAAACAGAGGTCGGAAAGCACTTTCGGCTACTGTCCTAACCAGTTCGCCCTATAAAAATGCATTACAATATTCCACAGACAAGAAACAAAGTAAACAGAATCCACAGAAGAAAAAGGCAACAACTCTGTCAGTTTCCTCTGACAGGTATAACAACAAACATCAAGATCAACCAGGAACCAACAAAACATCAAATAAATCTACAAAAGAGAAAACTGGGATACAAAGACTTTTATCTGCAAGAAAAGGAAATGAAGATAACAGTTCTAGTGAGGAAGAGGAAATAGAAAGAATATCTTCCGGTAGTTCGGACATGGTGGAACTTGTTGGAAAAGACGTTCCTGAAAACGATGATCCAGACTGTCTATTTTGTGGCGAGGCATTTAAAAAGTCAAAAGATGGAGAGCTTTGGATTCAATGTGCCATGTGTCAGGAATGGGCTCATATGTTGTGCAGTGGGTGTGACACTGAAGTTTTCATTTGTGACTTTTGTTCATGAAGAACTTGTGAAATGTAATTGTGCTTAAAGACTAAAAACAAAAAAACTATAACTTTAATATAAATTTACACTGTCATTTGTGATATTGTTCCATGTGGGGTTAAAATATAACTTAATAATTTCATAAATAAAAATTTAAAAAGCCAATGTTTGTTTTACAATTTATTTTAAATCTGTTTCATATTACCACCCCGCTTTAAAATGCTCACAATTTGCAGCAAGTTAAAAAAATCTCTTTTAAGTATTGAAGATGTTTATTTTTCGTCACAATTATTACTGATCTTTTATAATAGATATATACACTACTGTTAGTGACATTTTCTATGGAACAGCCACATTTTAAATACAGTATTTTCCTTCAAATGAAAAAGCGTTCCATAATACCACCACTTCCCCTAATACCTAATATGGACCCCCGTTCTGCAAATACACTCTGACAAAAGGATATACGTTACTCCCATTGCCTCTCCTCGGAGTTTTAAAAACCTCACACGCACACTATCCACCTAAAAGAGATTATCATGTGGTGCAGCAATATGACATGAAATAGCTGATTCATTATTAATTTTAGCATTAGTTAGTACTCTTCACACCTGTATTTCAGTTACACCTCGTACGCAGGGAAAATGGTAAGAGCATCAAGGGATCGCTAAGTGTGTAGAGCAGTAATGCAAAGTTTGTTATTATACTACAAATAACAGTATTTTCTGCAAATTACTTCCAGTAATTGTTCATATTATCATGATAGTTTATAAAAATTAATAAAAATAATTTAATGTTTTGACAAGTTACTGCAAAAATTCGAGTACGATACCCATATTTCGTGATTGATAACAGGCTGACGCGAAATAGCTAGACTTTCTTTGGAAACCTGATATATCATAGGGGACCGAAACAGCTAAAATGCGGGATTTTCATTCTCGGTAGGACTTCGGTTTTTTTCGGCATCTGAGGCCATACAGCCAACTAACAGTGATTATATGTGATACAGTGTTTTCAGTTTCTTCCACTATGGATTTTTCAAACCAGTTACACAAACCACAGTACGGATATGACATTCACAGATACAACACTTAAACGACCATCCCCTCGCCCGGACTCGAACCGGCAACCTTCGGCACGCGGAGTTAGTACTCTAGCCCCCACGCAACCAAGACTGGCCCCTCGGTTTGACATCATCCTCTATGAATGCATGATTTTAACTAACTATACATAATTCACAAACTAATTCCATCTCTACCGCAATTTAAAAACTGCTTCTTTGATAAAAAGAGAAATCATACCACAGTTCGCTGAACGAGAGGGATGAAACTCTTGAGGTTAACTCGAAGAGGCTTAAGCACTGCACCTGAAAGCCATTAGTTACTTCTACAAGCAAAACTACGATGGACAACAAACTCAGATCAAACTTCTCCTCGGAAGTTTGAGAGCACAGTTTTCGCTTCGTGCCAGGTTTTGGCGAGGTAAATCCATTAGGGTCCTGAAGAAAGCGGAAACAACTGCTCCACGTTCTGTAAGTGCGCAAACACTGCCTATCTTATGTAGAGGAATTCAGGGTTTAACTAAACTTACTGCAACAGTTATAGAAGTCACCACATGGAACCAAAAAGTTGTTGTTTTCTTTCATTCCGCCTTAACGGCTCGTCGAAGTCGTGCCATTAAGGCGGGATAGGACTGAGGGCAAGGAACGGGAAGGAATTCGACGAGGGCCATTTCGAGGAATCACCTCGGCATTCACCCTGAGTAATTTGGGTAAAACATGGGTAACCCAAATTTGGATGACCGGAATTTGGATGGCTGGACGGGTATTCGAGCCCGCATCGTCCCAAACTCAAGGCCAGAGAGTTACCGCTTACCCACAACGTTTGGTGCAAGCCTTCGAATGTTACGCGATTATACTAGCATGAATTTGACACAGCTTCATTCTCAGAACAGATATTCCTGCATTTAAATTAAGTAAAATAATAGCAACTACAGGAAAAGTGTGTAATAGAAATGTATGGTGATAGATACGTAACATCGGAACAAACAGTATCTGCAGCAAAATGTGTTTAATAGCCGTTTGCTTCTACTCTAAGCATAATGTAGTTGTTTGGGAATAATATCTTAGTAACGTAGCATGAAAAAAGTTAAGCAACTGTAATCGTATATAAGGCTGTACCAGGATGATTCTCTGAAAGGAATTTTTACTCGCATACTACAATATAATTGAGCCTCATATTCTATGTTGCATACACACTGAGAAAAAATTAAACAACCTTAATGGGAATAACCGGTCGGTTATAGTAATATGAATGACTCGAAGGAAACTTATCTGACGTTAAATTTAAAACTGAGGTATATACTGTCCTCCAGGAAAATTACAGACCCCGATCGTTTTAGGGAAATTAGAAAATCTGTGAATAAACCGTGAGGTAGGCAAATACGCGAATTGCAACAGAAATATATTTTGTGGTGAAAGTTATTGCTTTCAGGTAATGGAGCTAGAATTTCACACCGATATCAAATGTAAATTCGGGCCTTCGCTTAATGGCTGTATGAATATTCGAGCTGCTGCAGCATAACGAGTGTGTGCGGAATTAATGGACTGTGGTGGGCTTCGCGCCGTGTCCCGTGCCAGCAGAGTAACGGATGGCCGAGCCCACCCAGGGTAGACCGCCCGCACGGTAGGCTGAATCGATGACGTCACTCAGTAGCTGTCGTTACCTAGAGGGACTCCAGTCATCTTCTTTTTTATTTTTAATCCAGGCAAGAATTGGCGAATGTAACCAGCTAAAGTGATTTTATTTATTCTAATATAGAGCCATTCCTCCCCCCTCACCAATGAATTTCTAATCATTGCCTGATAGACACAACTATTTATAAAACTCATAAGTTAATTCTCGGTCCTGTACTAATGGCACTCTCTAGCTAACAGGGATATTACGATATTTATGAAGAGAAAATATCTTTTCGATTAGTTTCTGGGTCTCATTGCATTATTACCGACCAAAGATACTTCATTTACTTAAGGTATAACACAATGCGGTACTGTTAGATAGGTTTCATTAGTCACTGTGCGAGCTGGTAGATAGAATTAAACAGAACTTTAACCTCATTAAATGAGTCTGAACATCTTCATTTAAAACCTTTAACGAATTAGGAAGTACTTTTCACAGGAGAGTAGACATCAGTTTAACTGAAAGTACGATGTAATATTTTCAAATGTAACTATAAAAATCTTAATTTAGAAAATACACCGCTATTACTGTTACAAAACTGTAACTATTCTAGAACCATGACGATACGCAAAAAACGGTCATGGACTTACACTAATATATATATATATGCGTTTTAGAAAATATCTTGCTAAGGTCTTTCTTATTAGTCAGGTTTTATGGTGTTAGCCGTTTCTGCGTTGAAATTGTGATCTCGTTTGCTATGAAATCAACTAAATCTCAACTCCGAAAGATACATCAGGGATGTTTATGGGCAGAGTTTTTCTGGTGCTCTACGCAGAAGAAAAATATCTGACCATATATTACTAGTAATATTCATGTCTTTTTACAACACGGTTGATGCTAACAAATACGATATTTAGTTCCATTATATTTAAAACCTTATCGGAATCAAACTAGACAATTCGAATACAGATCTGTACAAATGCTGCTTACTCAGTAGAGAGGACAAATTATTCGTTGCAAAAGCTTACACAAAGGAAGGTTGATTATAATGTGCGATCATGTAAATTACACGTTTACTCCAAGCTGTCGTCACTGCCAATTTAATATTCCCCATCGCGTTCATTCTGGACGTTACGGACGCGATGGTGAAAACTAAATTCGTGTGATCTTAACGATCTGGAGGCAGAGTATCAACATACAGCGCGTCAAGCCTCTGTCATATTGGGACCAGGGCACGAAGCTACGAGACGGCTAACAGAGCCAGGCTACCTCTTCTATAATTTAGCAAAAAAAAAAAAAAAACTTTTATTTATCTAACATTGAAAACAGAGAATCAGACTTAGAAATGAAGTAGTCAAGTACACCTATACCTTTTTACATTTGTTATTACACAGACGGAAAAAAAAATCCCAACACCAAGAAAGACTTGTGTTAGATAAACGAAATTTGGTAGGCGTGTTTATACATCTGAAAGATGACATCGATTCAAATTTCGCGCTTCGCGCATAAGTGTGGCGCTAGTAGCGCTACTCAGAGCTTGCAAATCAGGTTTGCTTTAAATACGCGCTGTAAAGTTTGTGAACGTTATTTACCGCTGAGATTTGACATAGTGAGTTGATGTTAGCCAAGAATGCCTTTAAGAAGACGAAGAAGCCATTATCAACAGCTCACCGAGTTTGAACGAGGTCGTGTAATAGGGCTACGAGAAGGTGGATTTTCTTTTCGCGATATTGCAGAAAGACTTGGCCGGAATGTATCCACTGTGCATGATTGTTGGGTGCAGTGGTCAAGGGATGGTACTGCCTCAAGAAGACCGGGTTCCGGGAGGCCACGTGGCACTACTGAGAGGGAAGACCGCCGTATTCGGCGTACAGCTGTGGCGCATCGTACTGCGTCTGCGGCAGAAATTCGAGCTGCAGTTGGTACCACAGTGACACAACGAACTGTTAGAAATCGGTTACTTCAAGGACAGCTCCGAGCCAGGCGCCCTGTAGCGTGCATTCCACTGACTACAAGCCATCGCCGTTTGCGACTCCAGTGGTGCCGGCCTCGGTAGCGTAGGGGCTAGAGTGTTAGCTCCGCGTGCCGAAGGCCGCCGGTTCGAATCCGGCCGCGGGCATGGATGTTAAGTGTTGTGTGTCTGTGTGAATGTCCTGTCCGTCCTGTGGCGTCCATACATTGGAAAAAATACACATTGAGCTGGCTGTATGGCCTCCGTTGCCGAATGCCATTAAAAAAAAAAAAAAAAAAAAAAAAAAAAAAAAAAAAAAAAAAAAAACAACTCCAGTGGTGTCAAGCCAGAGCTCATTGGAGGACGGAGTGGAGATCTGTTGTGTTTTCTGATGAAAGCAGGTTCTGCCTTGGTGCCAGTGATGGCCGAGTGTTGGTCAGAAGGAGGCCAGGGGAACGCCTGCAACCAAACTGTCTGCGGCCTAGACACACTGGACCTACACCTGGAGTCATGGTCTGGGGAGCAATTTCCTATGACAGCAGGAGCACTCTTGTGGTTATACCAAACACACTGACTGCAAATTTGTACGTCAGTCTGGTAATTCAACCTGTAGTGCTGCCATTCATGAACAGCATTCAAGGGGGAGTTTTTCAACAGGATAACGCTCGCCCTCATACCGCTGTTGTCTCGCAACGTGCTCTACAGAGTGTCGACATGTTACCTTGGCCTGCGAGATCACCAGATCTGTCTCCAATTGAACACGTATGGGATATCATTGGACGACAACTCCAGCATCATCCACAGCCAGCACTGACCGTCCCAGTATTGACAGCACAAGTACAACAAGCATGGAACTCCATACCACAAAGTGACATTCGAAACCTGTATGACACAATGCATTCACGTTTGCAGGCTTGCATTCAAAATTCTGGAGGTTACACCGGCTATTAATTTAACAGTATTTCACATTTGAAATGCATTTTCTTGAGCTTAAATTAACCTGTGATCTTGAAAATTTAATCAATTAAACATGTTAACTTGACAAATGCATTGTCCAAATTTCATTACTCTACAATAATTTTTTCTTGGTGTTGGGATTTTTTTTTCCGTCTGTGTACATTGCAACGCGACGAACTTTTTTTCTTCTCTCAAAAAGAACGAATAATATCACAGTGTCCACATATTCCATTATTTCTGAGTTTGCGTGCAGCACAACGACTGAATTAGGGCTGTTCCATTCTGTGGTAAATCTTAAACAATTCTTTACTTTTCTAGGACATTCTTAAATTTTCCAAAATCTTTCCGCAGTGTTATTTTTTACAGTATCAGAGTTCGAGTATCGAAAAATGTGCATGCAATGCCATCCACTAACCATTTCTAAAATGGCCATATACTGGCACATGACTTCATGCATAAAGGAGTGGTAATATTTTCTTTTGTTGGTAAGGGTACAGGGGTGGAACAAATTACCAAGTGAAGTGATGAAAAATAATTTGCCAAAAACGCTGAAGTAATTTAAAATTAAAATTTGTAAATCGCAAAAGTAGATGAGGGAGAAATTTAAAAATCAAATTATATAAGATAATTAGAAAACAAAATAAAAAAGGGGCATTTAGTTGACAGGGAATTTTCACCAGAATCTGTGCTCCACCGCAATTAAATTAATAATAATGTTTTGTAACATAAAATCTTATTACACTACAAAGTAGAAAATATTATATAGTGAAGTCAGGTGCAACGCTAAACAAATGAAATTAGACAACGTAAACACAGTGCTGGCGCTTGAATTGTTAAAAAAAATAATAGTTATTGTCAATTTGCTTCTGTTTACTTTTGAAAAATTATCATAATTTTGTGCCCTGTGTCCTGAATGTGCTCCATTTCATCCCAAGGCTGGAGTCCCGACGGAGTTTGGGGCCTAGACAGAATTTCGCGTCTTTCAGCACCTGTAATTAAACATGGTTCTCAAACCACAGTCCGTTTACAGCGTACTATGCATAAAGGAAGCAAGACTTTAGATTCGCGACAAGTGAGAGTCAAATTAAGCTTTCGAAAACATTCAATTCCCTACCTGATTTCTCAAAGCAGATTCCTTTAAACAAATTAAATATCTGTGTTTATTGTGGAAAGTAACAGAAGGTATTCAAAAATACACAGTTGCAGTTGACAACGATTAGAGAACTGTTCTCACTAGCTCTAAAATTATGAGCCGGTAGAGTAATATATAATTCGCATACCATTTTTACAGTATTTGTTTAATATTTGGTGATAATGTTGTTTTGTTTAGATGTGACCAACAGACAGGTGTACCCAGTCCTAACAATTTTCCATATTATGCTTAGTTTGAATTTAATCAGGAAAAACACTGACAATTTAGCAGGCATGAATCACATTCTGTACTTTGTTGCGGACAGACAAACGATTGTGAACGATAAACCTCTAATCAAATACTTTTTTCAAAAACAGTGTAAGTACTTTCCGCTTCAGAATTACAAGGTGGCGAAGACGTAAAATCCTTGTGTTCAGTAAAATGTCCTGCCCAGTTTTTAAAGACATTGTAGATCTCCCTATTTCGCATATGTCACCGCTTCTTCTTTTTGCACTCCTCTGTTTACTTAGTTTTCAAAGAACGTGACATTAATGTCTTTTACGCGCGCGCCGATTCCTATTGACTTCAGTGAATCAACTGCCCGTACATTGTTTTCAGGCTCCGTTGGTCCCGAGAATAATTAGCACACCTGGGCCAGGTGGTGCACAGGATTCGGCGCGGTGTGTGCTGACGTCATCCCGTTTCACCGCGGTGCTCGCTCGATTGCACGCGAGCCACTCCTCCGTGCAGACCAGCCACACCTCCACAATGACACCCACACTCGCCGAACACGGGCCTACCATGTCTCCCTGCCTGGTAGCACGCTTACAATTTGAGTACCATCTATTTAATTTACAACCCATGTTTTGATCTGTGTGTACATAGCAGAGTAAACCGAAATAAAAATGTTCCACGCGGCGTAGATTCTAACCGTCTAGGGGAAAAAAATAATCTTTGATTAACTGGTTGGCATGTATGAGTATGCACCATTCTAACAATCTCAGAAATAAATTATAAAGAGATGAATAATCTTCTCACATCTCAGTGGCAGACCGCACAGGAGACAGATTCGATCCTCTGGTATGAACCGTAATTTTTAAACATATTTACCCTGACCTGAATTTCTGAAAAACATTGGTTTTGTGTTGGAGAAGTACGCTGGAATCGCTCAGTAAATCGCATTCCACTTTAAAGTGTAGGTCCCGGAGAATTATAACTGACAGTCCTTCTTCTAACACAGGTACTTAATATGCCTCGAAAACAATCCAATCAGTCTTCCAGTTTGCGGACTATATTCATTATTTCAGCATATACGAGGCGCGTCCAGAAAGTAAGTTCCGTTTCAATTTATCTCCGCTGCAGCGCTGCAATTGCAGTTCCGCACATGTGCTGTAGACGATGTGTATCAAGGGGAAGAACGTCCGCCATTTGGAGATCGCTGTCAGTTACGTACGCTTTGTTGTGCTTGTTTGAAATGTCGGCGTTGATTGAAAATCCCGCCGCCTGTGAAATCAGGTCTGTGATTCGGTTTCTGAATGCGAGGAAAGTGAAACCAAGTGAAATTTATCGGCAAATTTGCGATGTTTACGGACCAAATGCGATGAGTGATTCGATGGTGAGAAGATGGGTCCGACAGTTCAATGGCGGGCGTAGTGATGTGCACGATGAAGAATGAAGTGGGCGTCCACCTTTGGTTACAGAAGAACTGGCAAGGATTTCATCTGTTCTTACATCTCAAGTCTTTCCTTGGCGCTCATCACTTCACCAATGACGACGAGCTGAAAGAAACTGTTTCCAACTGGTTGAAGACACAGGCGGCAGATTTCTATGAAGAAGGTATACAAAACCTGGTGCCACGCTATGACAAATGCCTGCAAAATTTCGGCAGTTATGTGGAAAAGTAGTTTAAGAGTTGTAGAATTTTGTGCAATAAAAATTTCTTACCGAGCGTGGTGGTGTAACGGATAGCGTTCTGGCCTCGCATTCGGGAGGACGGCGGTTCGAATCCCCGTCCGGGCATCCAGATTTGGGTTTTCCATGGTTTCCCCAAATCAGTCCAGGTGAATGCCGGGATGCTTCCTTCAAAAAGGCCATGGCCGAATTCCTTCCCATTCCTTGCCCCCATCCTTTCCCGTCTCTAAAGACCACGTTGTTAAAAAGGGACGTTAAACTGTTAAAAAAAAAAAAAAAAAAAAAATTTCTTCTGTATCTGTGTACAATTTCATTTTATTACCAAACGGAACTTACTTTCTGGACGCGCCTCGTATTTTATAACGATACGAAAAATTATTCAGTATATATCAGTGTCTAACGTAATGAAGAAAGTCGATACAAATTAGAATACAACAGACTTTCGTCACACATGCTACTTGCACCGTTAGGTGCACGTGAGTACAACGTATGAAAGAATCCTCTGTGTAATATATCTATCTTAAGGTAAAAAAGATTTGACTTTAGCTATCGCTCAAAAATGGATATGAAAGTTGAATGCGTTGGATCGGCGAGGTGCAACGGAGCGGCCACCAGTCCAGGTCGCCGTGTACAAGCCGTCCTGATTGCGGATTTTCGCAGACATCATGGTGAATTCCGGGACCATCCGTAATCTCCGACTCATAAACTATACATTAGGCATACAAGAAATACCATTATCACACGCTGAACATAGTTACACCTTTCACAGAAAGAAGGCAACTCTTCACTTCCACTGTTAGTACATGGTACGACCTTTTAGGAGCGCTCTGGTAGCTCAGTGGTTCGCTGCTCCACTCCTGGGTTCAAATACTGGTGGATGCAGGAATTTATGAATATTGTGTTTGATAATGTCAGGTACGCCAGGTTGTTACGTGGTTTGGATTTCACGTTGAACTGTAGGTTCCAGAGAAAAGGAACGGTCCATTTTATCTCTGCCACAATGGCTCCTTCGGGTTGTGTAGGAAGTTAGTTTTATGACCTGTTAGTAGGTAAAAATGCTTGGCGTCAGTTAGAACAAACGGAGCGTAAAATTATAGCTCAAAATATGACCATGCCAAAGATTACCAAAACTCGTCGATGGCAGCTGACACCAAAATGTTTAATTTAATTTATTTAATTGCAATGGAGCACAGGCTCCGGTGGCAATTTCCCTACACACCCATCTTCCCCCTATCCTGCACCTTCCTACATTTGCTCTCTACAAATTTTATCTTTAAATTCTTCCAAAGTTTTCGGTAAATTATTCATCATTTCTGTTGGTAACTCATTCCAATCCATGACACTCTTACCTAAAAAAGAAAATCTTCCTACACCCTTGTGCCTGAAATCGAGTGCCAGCTTGTGGTCATGGTCATCTTTTCCCTTCCACGCACTACTTTTCATACCTATTGCAATATCTTTCCATGCCTCATCGCCAGTATATGCTCTGTACACTCCCATGACCCTCCTCAACCTCCCCCTGTCTTGCAATGAATCCCATTTCAGCTCCTTTATCATATCCGTAACTGATTGCATTCTGCGATAATTTCCAGAAACAAATCTAGCAGCCCTTCTTTGCACCCTCTCCAACTCCTGTATTTGATACGTAAAATGAGGGTCCCATACTACACTACCATATTCGAGTAATGGTCTGACCAATGTTTTGTAACCCAATTCCTTTACTTCTCCCGTACATCCCCTCATCACTCTCTCCAACAAGTGCAGAACTTTGAAACCTTTTCCTACCACCTGTCCAATGTGTCCTGCCCAGTTAACCTTGTTATCATAAGTAATGTCAAGATATTTACATTTCTAGTCTTCAGCAAGCAATTCTTTCCCCACCTGATATTCATAATTATCCTTTCGTTTTTTATTTGTGTATCTAATAAGCTGACTCTTCTTTGCATTTATCTTCATCCCATGTTTACCAACCCAACTAGATATCCTGTCCAGATCACCCTGCAACTGTTTACAATCTTCTATCGTTTTGATTCTTTTATACAGCATTATGTCATATGCAAACAATCTAATTTCAGATAGTAAACAATCAACACAATTATTCATTAGAATAATGAATAGCAATGGTCCCAATACGCTACCCTGTGGCACACCCATTTTTACTTCTACTTCTTTTGATACTACATTTCCTACCCTAACTTTCTGTTTTCTACCTTTTAAAAATTCTTCTACCCAGCAGATCACTTTCTCATGTTGGGGTTGTTATGGGTGGCCTACGTCAAAGCCAGGAAAAGAACGTGACAGTGGACAAGTAGGAGTTGGGTCATGACATTTTTAAAAGAATCACACTGATACTTGCCTAAAAGGATTTCGGGAAACCATAGAAAATCGAAATATTGGTTGCTGTACTGGGAATCAAACCATTGTCATACCGAATGGTAGTTGCTCATTTACCACGTTCAGTTTATTTTTTCTTTCGTTATGATAGTTAGACTGTTCCTAACAACTCCATAGTGTAAAGAATGTTTACAACAGAAGTAAACTGTTTATTAATGCAAGCATAGACTTCACGGAGGCTAGAAAAATTAAAATTAATGAGTATTAAATGCTGGCTTGTAAGTAATAGATGAGAACCGGGGAAATTATTAACAAATAAAACATTATCTGCAAGAGTATTGCAAAAATAATCACGTTTAGAAAGATATGAGATGGAAATTCGTTATTAGAAAGCGCGGTTAAAATGAAGAATTGTGAAGGCAGATTTAAGATCCTGTGTTTCAAAAATTCAGGATCTAGCTGATAATGAAATTGTGAATAGCAGGATAGCAAGAAGTGAATACCTGAATCCACCTATTCCAGCGATTGGTTGTTAAGGGGGAGATGGGTGGGATAGGGAGATGATTCATCTGATTTTTTAATCAATAGATTTAATTAATTCAGAGGCTAGTGATGTAATCAACATAGCACGTCGCCCTCACGAGCATGGTCTAATGGTATCCAATAACCGACCCTCATTTGTTCAACCACTGTGCAAGTTACATTGTTGACCGGTCAGAAATAGTAGTGCTAACTTTCGGATATAAAATATCATGACAACTGTATCACTATCATCATAACAGTTAATACTGAGTATTGTTCCAAAGTACTATTTTTTATTCTACCAGTTGGTAAAAAACTTGTTACCACTGTTCACGTTTATCAAACCTAGCTTGCAGCAAATTTTCGCTTGCATTCTGGGCAAGTATTCGAAAAACAATTGCAAAAAGTTTTTTAAAGTTCTTACACCAAAATCTATTCATATCTTACACATATAAATGTGAAAATTTGGGTAAAATGTAGAGAAAATCATTTTATTACAATCTGCATTTCCATTCTCGGAAACAAAGTTACTTTTTTTAAACAGAAGCATTAAGACTTGTCTAAGACGAAGTTGTTAGAGCTGGTGTAAGATTTTAAATAAGGAATGGGTAATATTTATTGACGAATCATTTCATCACTCGCCAGGGATCGTATCGGAAAACCAAGAAATACCTTTACTCGTTCTTGGTCTTGCATCCACTGTCAAAAGTAGGTTGCTGAATTCTTGGGTACTTTTCCTTTTTTAAAAAGAAATTAATGACTTAATATTCATTTTATATTATTTTCCCCAGGTAGTAGGTAAATAACATTACTGACTATAAGAGAACTAAAAAATGTAACAGATTGGTTCCAGAAGCAAGTAATTTCATAAATCCTTTTAGCAAATATATATGTCTCATTCATTTAATTTTTTGTTTTGTTTTAGCGAGCAAAAATAATCCAAGTGAATCTTCAGTATACTAGCGTTTTAGAACACAAGAACCCCCACATTTTTCAACACATTATAACGATGTCATACAAGACTTTAGTATCATTAAGGTACAGTAATACGATTTATGTAATTGACACATTATTCATTTGAAAAAATTATAATCTCAACATTTCCCACAATATGTCAAACCCTTGCTTATCCATACCATACTTTGCACGCAAATTTTTTTTTATTATTCTTCCATTGGCTACCAAAACCTCACAATGTTTAACCATTTTCACATTAAATGCTTTGCCTTTGTGAGGCACGAACCAAATATCCGCTTTTCTTTTTGGTACTCTCCGGAATGCTTCCAATTTGCACTTCAATCACATCATAATTGATCAGCCATTGTAGTCCGATCAAATTCCATGAATTATTCATTCAAAGCAGTATCTGAGTTGAGAAAAGAACGTCAAAAGCCGGGTCTGAACGAATACCTCTGGAGCTGCGATTCTTATTTTGCTGCGCGGCACGCATCCTGCGATGACAAAGCCCGTGCGGCTTTGGTTGTGGCTGTGTGGAAATCAGTTTGCCGGTCACGCAGCGTTATTGGTGCGTGTGGAGGGCCCTTGGGCCGATACCAAATACCGGGTTATAAATCAATAGCCAGGAGGCTGCGACCACAACCACGCCCCTTGCGAGGCCAGGCGAGGCACGAGCGTCGCACCGGCCTCCTTACCTTCAAGTACGAACGTCTCGTTTCAGCTATTAGTAAACCCACGCTTAAGAGTGCACTGAAATACTTCGTCCACCAACCTACTTGGGACGTTATGACAGATGAGCTCAGATTAGAGAAATAAAGCGTCGCAATGATGCTTACATGAACTCTCTCCCTCGTGACATTCGGAGTTGGAATGAACGAGTAGATATAATTTTTGGTACACAACACCCTTTGCCACACATAGTTTTGAAAATTGCAGAGTATATATAGAGAAAGTTCCTGTGTTGTTGTGTTCAATGAAAACATACTGATGTGGCATGATCGATGGAAGGTAAAATGAAGGTAGGATGTATTATAGCCAGCATGCTATCACATTTCAATGGCGATATACACAGCTGCAATACCAGGAACAAATAAAACATCCACAAACTTGAGAGGTTATTACCATTTCTCCAGTGAAGGATAAAATTATCTACATTTTGTTTATTCAGTGTCTTGCCACAAGAATTAAAATTTTATGTATAAAAAACGTCGCAACTTTAAGGGGGAGGTACACATACAAATATTTGATAAAGTTGAGATGTCATTTTCTCCAAATCTATTTAAATTTGAGGGTTAAAATTTCATAGCTCCATAGAACTGTTATAGCTAGATACCATCCAAATTGACAGTGAAAAATATGTTGTTGTGAAGGGTTTTAAAGACAGAACGCATAGTATTTGAAATTTTTCAGAAATGTTCTTTTAATATTGTAAACTAATATCAAGGCAACAACTTGAACCTATAATATAACATATTTAACTCTATATTTTTTATTAATACATATTAAGGCATATTTTTCATAATTCGCACACTGTTAAAGATATTGAAATAATTTGTTCACTAAAATGAAGCCAAAACTATAAACTATTTTTGTAAATAATAAAAGAAAATCTTTTTTAAATAAACCTGATAAGTGTACCTACCCCCTTAAATTAATTTTGTTTTTTATGGCTTTACGCCTGGTCAACGTCAAGATCAATAGAGGTGGGAAAATACTGGGGACAAGTAACTGGAAGAAATTCAGCCACAACATTTTTAAAGTAACCATCACAGTATTTGCCTGGATTGATTTGGAGAAACCACAAAAAACCCAAATCTGGATGACCATGCGGGGGATTCGAACCCACGTCCTCCTGAATGCGAGGCCAGAGCGTTACCGCTTTAAATCAAAACTGATACAGTTAGAAACAATTTTCATTTGAAACACTACATATTGACGTAGATGTTTGCATCCTTCGCTCGAATCAGTTACAATAAAAGCATTTTCTTCTGGCTATTTTAGAAACTGACTGTATTGTGTACAATGTACTTCATACCACAGTTCATTTATTTACCATTTTTTTGCAGCTTTCTATTCACATCGCCATTTCATCTTATCCCAATTCTGTCTTTTTTCTTGTGTAGCAGGTCAACCAACCTTTGTTTTTTAACATCAAATGTGTATTTTAAATGCGATCGCTGGATGTACAGCTATGAATTGTTTTGAAAGATGGTGTTATATGAAATTAATCAGCTTTAGTAGTTCATAAGTGTGACAAACAATGTTTTGCTTATACAAGCAGGAAAATAGATTTGCTATTTTGAAATGCTTGCTAAGCAGTGTATATGTCATAAGTTTTATTGTCTCTAATATATGATTTTATAATAACTCCAAATGTGTATTTTAAATGAGATCTCTAGATGTATAATTATAAATTATTTTGAAAGATGGTGTTATATGAAAATCATCTCCTTTAGTATGTCAATGTATTAACTATGTAGCATTGAGGAGGCTGTATGGTCTTGTAACCAAGTGCCAATACAAAAAAAAAAATTTTATTTCCACAGTACATACCAACATTACATTAGCTTACGACAAATGATAATACATATGGCAAATAGATTAGCCGGGATCAACTTTATTCGCGTGGACTTAGAATTTTATTACTAGAATTTGATATAGAAAATTTAAGTTACATGAAAGGTATCCCAAAAATCACGGACTTTGGATTTAACAATCAGCGAGTGGCAAATACACTAATGGAGACTTGCACGCGATATCAGTCTGACAGTCACCATTCTGATAGTTTTCAAAATTTCATGAAAAAATGTGTTACTTAATCCGAAAAAAAGTATCCTATGTCCATCGTAATGATTAAGCCCCGGATTTTTAGGTTCTAAAAAACCAAATTTAGGTTTATTCAATTCACGTTTTAGGCTTTTATAGGTTTTTAAAATTCTTATTTAGGAACTTACACGTTTTTAAGAGAATTTTTTTTTAAAACACGCAGTATATACTGCCATGATGTTAGAAACATTGTGACTTTATAGTACGATGTCAAATACTCTTTAAAAACTTCTAACATGACATTGCTCGATCACATTAAAACATGCGAAATAAACCACTACTATGTTCAAAACATTTCATCTTTATTACTCATTTAAAACTTCTAATATGACACTGAACAATGAGGTATCTTGACGGATTTTCAGGAGTAAACCTTCCTCTTCCTTCCGTTAAAATTCTCTTGAATGCGGAAAAACTATGCTCTACGTCACATTTGGTTAGAGGTGCGAACTTCATATCAGCGATTTCCTTAGGATTCCAAGGCAATATTCCTGTTCCTTTAGACCACAGAGGACACGGCCTATGTATTCCATCCTCTTGAAATCTGGACTGCGGGCTAAAACAGACTCCTGTTTTTTAGCTATATACACCCCAACAGGTCCAGGAGCCACTTTAGCTCTCATTGGAGCTTAGGATTAACGTAGTAATAGATACAGCTGGAGACAGTGACTGGCCGGATCGCCCATGTGACATTAACTTGGATCGATGTGTAGAACAAGAAAACTAAATTTTTTAGAAGGAAGGGTGAAAAGGAAGCAGCCGTAGCCTGTCAATAAGGCACTGTTCCGGTATTTGCCTGGAGGTGAAAAGGAAAACCACGGAATACCATTTCAGAACAGCCGACGGTGGGGTTCAAACCCTTGGCGTCTCCCGAGTCCAGATTACTCGCCCACGGCCAGTACCACTGAGCTAAGCTGGTCGATCATTTGTTTTATTTAAGTAAGAAAATTACAGTCGGACTGGATCAGTACAGCGAATTAGGTCCTTTTAGGTTCTAAAAACCGAATTAGGTCATTTTAGGTTGTAACATAAAAATTAGGTTATTTTAGGTCCTATTAAATTTATGAATATTATTAGTTTATACAACAGACGAAAAAGAAAGTTAAAATTTCGAGAATATTAGGTCAGGAACAAAATAGGTTCGAACCTAAGAATCCGGGGCTTAGTAATGATACATACTATTTCCTTGTCAAATTTTATCAAATATTTTTACCCTTTTAGTCCTGAAAACAGACAAACAGACAGAGAAAGGGAGTTAGTTTGGCATGTATAATATTAGCATGGTTGATTAAAACAGACAATAAAAAATTTAATAAATATCGTGTTTATATCGCAACTATGAGATACCTTACAAGTGTTTGTACTTGTCTACACAAAACTAGATTTATTAATCAAACAATTTTTAATTTGGAACTGCGTCAGTTTCTTCAAGTAAACACCTCTTGACAGGCAAAACCAAAATAGAGCGAAGGTTTGCAGTCGGGATTACGATCATGTGAGATGTTTGCTCAGATTGACATGTGGTGGGAGAACAAACATAGAGAGGGCAAAAAACTCACATGCCTTCTGGGTTATCGGAGAGCCATGCCGTGAGAATATCTGCAGCTGTTCTCGCATTGGAATTTCAGCATCCAGTGGTTTTTTCTGCTGGGGGATGAGGGCCGGGATAGTAATGGCAGAACCTTTCGAGTAAAAAAGACATCCTTCTAATAGTAATCAGTAGGGTTCGGATCTTTATGACCAAAAAAATAGAGAAATATGCAGGCAAATATGACCTTAAAACTGGGTAAATATGACCAAAAAATGGCATTTAATTTTATTATACATCAAAACAGGCTGAATTATACATCATTTATTTTATCTAGTACTGTCGCTTTCATGTAGACAGCGTAATTTGTTTCCATGCACACCCAGTACCGTTAGAAAATTAAATTTTAAATCGTTTTGTTGAAGTCACTTCAATTCTACATAATTTACAGAACAGAACGCTTTCATCTGTACTAAAATACTCCTCTCTAAATTCCCTTACGAAACTTCGCATTTTCAGAAAAATGTTATTTTTTATTTTTCGTCATGGCGGTGCTCACTGATCCTCTGCAGGTTTAAGATGACTGAGGATATTTCATTGAGATATTGAATGAGGCAGATCGACACAGGCAGGCTTCTGCTGCATTGTCAAGATTAAAAGGCGGGCGGAACATAACGTTTAGAGACTGAGTATAATGTATAACTTTAATTCTTGACTGGTGAATTCTGACCACAGTGAAAATTAGTTTTTTTTTCATCATCTGTATAGCAGATTAACAGTTCTGTGAATAATTATCTTAATATCTTCTCATTTATATCCAGTGAATTCCCGGTACTATTAAAAACCTGAATCTTTAGACTAAATTCCTAAGCGGGCCTCAAATTTTTTCTTCAGTAAATCTAGAAAATATTTTTAGAGGATAATTTTTTTTAAGAAAATTAGAATATTGAAAGTTGCTGAAACTGTTTAGTGAATTGCAAAACCGAGCAGAAATATTATTACTGAATTTCATGTTAATACTGTCACTTCAGCTGTATTTGTCCTATGGATTTCTACTATCTATTACAGTTTTGCTGCTTTTTACAGAACATCAAAGCTTGGTTGGTCAGGGATATCGTTCACATCTGGAATCCCTGTTCAAATCCCGGTAGGGCTATTCAGATGTAGGTTTTACATAGTTTTCCTAAATCATTTTAACGTAACTTTCATGACATGATAGCCCCTTAATAGTATGATTATACTAAATGTTCTCGACCTCCAATTTACTTTATTCTTCGAATTATTTTGTACTGTAATGAACAGTACCTAAATTTGCAGTATGTCTAAGATACATATATTTAGAGTATAATTTCGTAAAATGTCATGTTTTGTTGGTTGCCGGAAGCTTCGACAGGAGTGGTTAATATTATGAACCTAACAGGTATACTGCATACATTAACCTTTAAAATTCTTAGTACCTCGAGAAATCGACATTAATACTTTAAATTCGATGATAACTGTCTCTTTGTATGTTTGTTGCGTCTTCACGACTAAAGTGATCTTTTTTAAATTTCAGAAAATAGTATGTATCATTAGGAAGGATGTAGAAGCATTTTCAGGATAAATAATATATTTTGTCGTGAAATTTTAAAAACCAACCAAACGGTGACAGACAGATGGATGGCGTGTGTAGGTATCTGTAATGTTACACCACTCACTCAGACTTTGTTTCTCTCTCAATCAGTTTGTGGGACATCTTTTGCGTAATTTACGACTTTCTACAACCAAATCTATCTATAATATTCTAAGTCCATGCTATGAAGTTGCGAGAACAGTTAGTCATACCCTAAACAAACACTGTACAGGACTGCTTTAAAGTTATTAACCACAAGAATTAAATTTCCCTATGCATTAAGTAGCCTTGTAAATCCACAGCATGCACTTCTGCAGTATTTCCTATCACACTAATACGTTTTGAAGAGTGAGTTGTGTGTTGCTACACTCCGTGCAGACCTTGCGGAGTCTGTTTCTACTGGGCAGCTGGCTCTTAATGTGCTTTCCACAATCAAGATAAGCGTAAGCCGCGCACTTCATTACGGTGACGCAACTGGTGAAGTGTGTCTACAAGAACTCGCCACACTGTTCCCACACAACTCACACAAGAGGTGACTTTTAAACGTAGTCGTTGTAATTAGAGCTGACTGCACAAACCTTCAGCACGACACACAAAATAAAGCTCACCACAAGAAACGTTCGATACACACGTTCGTTACATACTTTAGCATGGCGTTATATTCTTAACACGAGTCAAAAGAGTAGGCTACAAATCAAACATTGCACTGCACGCCATATTTATACATTTGTTCCGCGATCTACCCGTTATTTATCCCATTACTTTTGGCACTTTGTATATGATCATATTCAAAAATTTATAACAATCATTATTACTTTAAAAGTTTTTTTTAATAATGGCTTTACGCCTCGTCGACGTCAAGGTCATTAGAGGTGGGATGGGATTGGGGACAAGGAACGGGAAGGAATTCGCCCATGGCCTTTTGAAGGAAGCATCCCGGACGGAGATTCGAATCCACGTCCTCCGAAATGCGAGGCAAGAACATTAACCTTTCACCCACAACATGCCGTGCTTTAAAATTAGAAGGAGAGAACAGTGTTTTTCGGTTCCGGTTTTGAATTAGGATGTATTTCTTTGTGATATACATGCAACGTGAGCCTCTTTATTCTGTTAACGAAACTGAGAAGATGGCAATCATCCTTAGTACATCTCTTCCACGTTACCAATTTCATATCAATCTTCCTTTTAATCTCAGAGAGACAGAGGCACTATAGGGCGTTCCAAAGACAGCATCGGATGATATGTACCTTCAACTTGATAGATTCCTCGCACTCCGACCTGTTACGACAAACAAATCTTTGACATTGTATCTGCTTGTGACTGATGTGGAGCCACTAGATATCCAGGCGCAATCATCATTCAAGGATTTAGGTTTGATCAGATGCCGACTGTATCCATTTTCTCCTCAAGCGACCAATGTGTATGCTTCGATGAGGTTAGTATCGAACTTTAAAAAATACCGCACAGATGTCATACTATCTAGTTGTTGTTTCAATTTCTCTCTTACTTAACTATATCGTTGCACAAATCGTAACTGCAGATTTCAACAAAATTTCACTAATGTTCGTTAATAGTAGCCAAGAAAGGAGGAGGGTGAAGAGAGTAAGTAGTCGCTGTGTACAAGGGGTATGTTGCTGATGGGGCTTTGAGCGATATTATTCGAAAAATTAAGAGCAATGCATTGAAGGGAAAAAACGACCATGGGCACAAGCTGGCATTAGATTTTATGCATAAGAGAAAGGGAAACTTTTCTTTTGTGGGTAAAGGGTCAGGAATTTGAATAAGTTATCAAGGGAGCAGATGAATATTTAACCAAAAACGCTGAATTTGTTTAAAATCAAAATTCTTAAATCGTAAAAGTAAACGAGGGAGGAATTTAAGACTGAAAGTACCAGTATATAAGATAATCATAATTAAAAAAAGACTTGACGTTTTAGTCTTGGCTAGTGTATTCATGCCTTACTTGTCTCAAAAATAATTCTTCTAATTCTGTCTGTTTTCTTTCTTATTTTGTTTGCTCCATTTGTATTATGCACAGTAGGGTCTGACGTCATTTTGTAAATTTTTTGGAATGTTTCTTTCCATTTGTTTCGAAGAACGCTAAATTTTGCTTCACGAAACAATTTGCTTTTTTTTCTTACCTTTATTTTAAATACCGCTCCTGCTGCTGTAAGAGTTGTTATTACAAGAGCTAACTGAAGTGTGATAATTGCTCCACGATTTTTCTCGTCGATGACGATTTTACATTGAACGGGAACTTCACTCCGCTGACAATATATTCGTCTTAGTAACAAAGATTATCAAAATACTTGTCTTTACTGAATGGCTTAGTAAGGATGAAAATATATTCTCCGAAATACAATGTGATAGTAGATAAACAAAGGTAGACTTACAGTTTTCTGAAATCAAATCATAAAACTGTGATCTTCGTCGATCCATTCGTGAAGGGCGATGTCGATATGAGTACCAAATTTATTAGTGATAAGCTGCAACATTACCACAAACCCATATTTATTGTTTCATAACTGCTTTGCATTCTGTCATATTTTTTTCTTTTTATTACAGTGTTAATCGGTTTTTAGGTATACATTTTGGAGATCGCATTCGTTTACAATTGTTACATGTACTTGTAGTTTTTTTTTTTTTTTTTACAAGTGAGGTAACCACCATTTTTTATTCCGGTATTTGTTGTGGAATGCAGCACATTCGCAACGGATGTGGTAACATTAATTCAAGAAAAATTGCGTCATATTTAAACAATTCCCACAGATTTTATTGTTTCGATTGCCAGCAGAACATCTGACATCTCTTCTTCTGTTACCAGAGAAATCTGCAATTTTTCGCATTGCAATAATTGCTACAATGTTCTTTTCAGTATGTAATTGAATTTTTAAGTATATTTACAAGTTTTCATCATTTTTTAAGCTTTTGGTTGGTTACCATGTGCAATAATTTCAGTTAAAATGATAAAACCAACAAACTAGTTCTGTGTATCACTCTAGTAATATTGTTACTTTCTCATTATTTGTGTCATTTATTCCTTTCTTTGGCATAATTTTGCATCCTAGTATTTTTTGCATGGATGACGCTACATGTCTGAAATTTCTATTGTGTATTAAACATCAACAACCTTAGTAAACAAATTAAATTTTGTTTCGTTCCTGTTTTTAGTATGAAAGTTATTCATATGCACATATCACTGATTCTGTTACTCACTAGCTCACTAAGAATGATCAAAACCCTTAAGTACTACCCGTTGTCGTACAGAGCTGAAATTTTGTACACAGAGATATAGTTTTACTCCAAAATTACTGACTAAAATCGGTTAATATTAATTCTTTATTTACTCCAAATTGCTTTCTATCCTAATATCTTACCCTAACATGCTCCAGATCTTTATTATCATGGAACGTACTAAATTTAACTAATGTGTTAAATTTTATTTCGTCTACTTACTTTCGAAGCTAGAGATATTAGAAGTTTTTAACCGACTGGAACAACCGGTCATTATGATTACACTACTTCCCGTGGTCCTAGAAACAGGTAATTTGTTCACCCCTCAATCATAACATAAGTTCAATGTTTATTAACGTGAAACGATTCATTGCATATTTCTACTTTAATTGCTTTAATATGAATGATGCTAAGTGTTTCAAATTTCTTTTATGATATCAGCAACTTTATTTTTACACTTTACTTCGTTCCTACGCTTAGTTTAGAAATTACTGGGAATTTATTCATGATAGCAGTTACATCTGCATCAGTCAGGATCACTCAACCAGGACGCAGACGATTTACATTTTCTTCGTAGAGGACACAGTCGGGAACTGGCTCAAAAAAATAGATTTTTGTTTTTTTAGTCTTGTTCAATGCTCCAATTATTTAGCTACAAAATGCCGTCTGTTTCATACAAATTTGACGATTAGATTCGGAGTTATTAATTTTTTCGTGATGCGTGGTAATAGTGTGTCTGTATTGTAATGTACATCAGTTTCTTGCATGTAAAACTGTAATACAGTTTTTCTCAAAACTACATTTTTTGATCTTCTGGCACACTTAAATCAAAACTGAAGACTGATAAAGACATCACACTTTCAGCATCTCTTGTTGATAAAACGGTGATTAATCAAATAAAAAATGGGACCTGTCGTAACAACAAGAACAAACTTACAAGCTTCAAGGTATTTATAAAATTTATAATTTTTTATCTTTTAGAACAAAAAATCATTACTTATAAACCATATAAAATATAGTAACAAATCTTTATGTGATTTGCAGATAATGTTTGATCTCTATACTGAAAAAGTTTCAGGTTTGTATCTCCATTACTTTCTTCAGAAAGTGTACCTGAAGTTTGCTTGTTTTAACATTGATTTCTTATGGGAGGTCTATCGCGACTGTGGCCCCTTATTCAATGTATTTTTCTTTTAAGCAGTGACTTTTTTTATCACTAGAAAAATGATTTTTAAGATATTACTACCTCAGAAATCATCAGGGAAAGCTGGCATGTTGTTATAAAAGACTTGCTTTGGTAACGAGACAAACTAAAAAGTTCTTCTGGGAAAACATGTTCCCAAGATATGTAAAATAAAGCAATCTTCTCTCATTCCCCAAACACTTGCATGAGTCGTACATCGAATAAGCGAGAGAAAATAATGATATCGCTGTTTTTAGGTTCAGCAGTAGGTCCATTACACTTTCAGTAAACACCGCGAGGGCTCTGTTGTTAGTGCGGTTGAGTTCCGGGGAGGAGTTACAAGTGAAGCACAGCATACAGGTTGGCTCACACGTGTGCTGGCCATTCCCACGTGGCCGCGGGCGGCGGTCGACTGCCGCTACACTTAGGGCCAACAAATCATGTCAGTCGACCAATAACCAAATCACACGCTACGCAAGCACGCTAATGGACGAGAAATTGCCGTGACCGAGGGCGCACCATCAAGATGGTCCGACGAGGCTGAGGAGGTGTATCCGTCCGCCAGGCGGATCGCTTAACCGCTTAGCTGACGTCAGAAAATTATCCGGTGTGTGTGCGCCAATTTAATCCTTCACATCAGCTGAATGCTTCGAAGTCTTGAGTCATCAGTCACATCAAAGCATTAACGCAAATCTTCATGACATAAAATGGCTGCATACGTTAGTATATGAAAAGAACTTCTGACAGCATCTGTGGTGTTGCATGTGTGATCGATCATTTAAATCGACTCGCGAATAATTCATAAAATTATCAGCTACTTAAATACGCTTCCAAAAGAGCCGAGGGCAGGCAACAAGGATGGACGTTGACCAGACTGGGACGTAGGCAGTCTACCTAGCTGGAATGTGACTGAACAACAAATCTTTAGTGCTGGGAGAATAGGCGGGAAATCCGTGTACTACTATAAAGCTTGAGACGGGCCCAGTGGAAATTTTGAATGAATTTCATTGCAACTCAATGATTGCTCGGGTACTTTTATGGAACTTTGCAAAATCAAAGTGACGTGTCATAGGAACCGTGGGAGTTACGTTGAAATGCTGAACGAGCCCTAAGTACACATTCATATGCACGTCAAATTTCACGATGAGGTATTAAATATTATTTCTAAAGCACTTATTAATTATTATAATCTCAGCGACAAAAAGTGTCTACTTCATATAGTAGTCCGAAGGTTGTTTCATTAAGACAGGTTGTACTGGCTGCGTTATCTTGACCGTTAGATCACTCGAAACGCCTACAATTATCAAGCTTATTTTCATTTGGTATGGAAAAAGAGAAAGAAAGAAAGATTCTGAGTATGCAGAACGCATTACAATTCATCTACCTCGACGTCCGATTATGAAAACTGTCATCCTAATAGCCATTAAATTAATAATTACTTAAATGTATTAAAATCGAGCCTGTTAGATGGAAGGATAACGTTTGGAGCTGCCATTAGGTATTACGCAGGTTTCATTCCCAATACAACTACCCAGATTTCGGCTTCCCACAGTTTCTGGAAATTACCCAAGGGGAATGACTGGATGGTTTCTTCTAAAAGTCCATGCAGCAATTACTTCCGGTTTTTTTTCTTTCATCAGTCTTTCAACTGTTTTGATGCAATCCTCCATCCCTTCCTGTCTTGCGCTAACCTCTTCGTGTCTTCATCTCTTCATATCCCTTACAACCCACGTCATCAATTATCTGCTTCATATATGCTAATCTCTCGCTTCCTCTACAGTTCTTACCTTCGACTGTTCCCTCCACTAACAAATTAACCATTCCAGCATGTCTCAAAATATGACCAACCAGCCTGTCTCTTCTTTCGGTAAGCTTCTTCCATAAACTTCTTTCCTCACCCATCATTTCCAAAACTCGTTCATTTCGTGCTTTGTCTGTCCACTTAATTTTCAGCATTCTTCTGCAGCACCACATTTCAAATGCTTCAATTTTACTTATTTCTGCTATTCAAAAAGTCCATGTTTCGCTACCATAAAGTTCTATGCTCCACACGTAGAGATTTAAAAAGTTCTTTGAAATTACTAGATCAATGTTTGAAACTAAAAGACTTCTCTTTTCCATGAAGACTCTTTTTGCTATTGCTGTTTTGCTTTTAACATCATTCTTGCTTCGGTCATCGGTTGTTTCCGTTTACATATCCATAACCTTCTGCCGTATCTAATAACCTCTCCGTCGACTAGGCTTAAATAACAAATCGAAAATTTCACTAGAAAGTACTAAATCAATAATAATAACAATTAGTATGTAATATACCTGCCAGAGCGGGTCAGCGCGTTATTGTGCAGCACACTGGATCTGGGAGGTACAAAGGGTCCAGGTTACAATCTTGGTTTCAGTTTTAGCGGGAGCTCCACAATTACCTAGGCGTATATTGGGTCGGTCCCCAGTCTCCGCCTCTTAAATTACACATTTCACAAAGAAAAAAAAACTTATCATACAAAACCCGAAAATTTAATAGTTTTGCAAACAGATAACAACACAAACTTGACTCTTGTAAGTTAAATATGCCAGGTCTAGAAACCCCGCTTTGAACACAGATCCTGCCCCTCCTCTCATGATTCACACTGCCGACCTTTGTAAAACAGGGTCTGATGGCGCGTGGTTATTTATTCGCGGGGTCGAGAGGGGGAAAAATGAGTTTGTGGTAGTTAGAAGGACAGTTTCGATAATGTATGCTATCGGCATGTTCGACACCTATTCTTTATTCTTTTATTTTTTTTACTTACGGCTTTAGCGTCGATTGGGGACAAGTAAAGGCAAGGAATTCGTCCATGTCCTTTTGAAGTAATCATCCCGGAATTCACTTTTAGTGAATTGGGAAAACCATTGAAAACCCAAACCTGGATACCCAAACGGCGATTCGAACCGGCGTGCTCCCGAATGCGAGGCCAGAAAGTTACCGCTCACCCATAACGCTCGGTCGACAAGTGTTCTAAATTAATTTCTTAGTGGATAACCAGTATCGCTCTACTCTGGCATTCGTAGAACGCAGGTTCAAAATCCCGTCCGGCCATCCAGATTTCAGCTTTCCATAGGTTTTCTAAATCTGTTTTCTAAATGTCCGGATGAGGTCTGCAAAAGGCCAGCCAGAATTCTTCACCGTCCTTTGCCTTCCCACTACCCTCTCCAAACTCTAGTGGCCTCCATGAGGAAGAGACGTAAAGGAAAAAAAAAAAATCTCATGGCTTAAGAGAAACCAAGTGGTTAATTGAGTTCGATCATGTACCTGTCTATATCAAAATTTTAGTCACTGTTTCTGCGTAAACTGCAGTCAGTTTCCAGTATGACATAGATGTGTCGAGTAGATGGAGACATCACAACTATTAACTTGCCAAATGTTGATCAACTGTAGTCAGATTACACAAATTCATTTGCGAAAAGGAAACATCACATGAACTTCGAAAGATGTTTGTTGACTAAGTTGCACAACCTAACCAGGCATCGAAAGTTAAAAATTCAGTGAAGGAAATGCTGGGCATATGTTTCAGATCTTGTCCGTGAGACCTCCCCCCTTTTCAAAAGACCTTTATTTTTTAGGTTTACTGTCCAACAAAAATTTCAAAAACCTCACGTGAGATTTCCGTTCCCCCCCCCCTCCCCCATGGTGAGATTTCGCCGCCCCCCCCTCCCCCCCGTATTTAACCTCCCGTAATTTATGGACGTACTCTATTAAAAAAGGTTCACACTTTAACAACAATCTGATTGTCTCTCCAAACGGATCACCAGTCGTTATTGATTACCTAACAGTGTGAATTTCCCTACTAATTGCTGGATCCGTCGGTAATATGTTCCCTCTTGTTGCTGGTACGTCCTCAGTTCAAAACTTTACTCGAAACTGTAACCTGCTCGTCGGACTACATACCGTTGCAGTAAATACAGGCAAAGATAACTGATCAGTTGAAAATAACGGATTGGTTCCTTACTTGCAGTACCCCTATTGTTCCAGCAACAGTTTGAACTTACTGTTACATAGCTACATAAAAGGTGTATTTCTAATAAAATTTTAAATCTATTAAAATTGCTAACTAGTTATCAAAAGTTAAGAATTAAATGGAGGAAATCCTGGAAATATATTCAGCAGCATTAAACAAGCTACTTATCTCGTGAACCAAGAAAACGCATTTATCTTATGTCTATCACTTCCCGAAGCCAATATTCTAGTGTATGTTTGTTACTGAGTAACGCATACGTCGCCTGAGTCTAATTAGCAAAACGTTACTCACAAATTCCTTTCGTTATTAGCATTTGAGGTATGGATGTCAGTTTGATTCGATAAATGAACAAATATGACGCATCATGCAGGAAATGCAACGGTTCCCCAGCGACTAAATGAATCTGAACGAGAGAATGAAAATCTGAACGTTGTGCGTCGCGTATTTGGATTTGAATTAGTTACGTTACAAAGGAAAATGTGTAAATGCAAACATGTTGCGCGTACATAATATAATTAATATTATTTAATGCTTTAATGTTACATGTTGATATTTTTAAAGAGGTAAATTCGAGTTATTTTGTTGTTTTACTTTTGTTTAAGATTAAAATTTACATAGAATAATTTGTGAAAAGAATATTTGGGTAGATAATTTGAGACGGTTATTGCTTTTTTATTGATCATACTTTAGACAGATTTTATTAATGTCAAACTTTTATGAAAAGCGTATATTCTAAAATTTAATATTTTAACTTACTAAACTAAGTACGAATGAAATCATCCCGTAACCCGTACGCGACGCGATACTTCATACTAGTGCTCGATTGTGTCAAAAGTAACGAGTAAAGAAACGATACGATAATAACGAAGTCGTCCTTGATGTGGCCCGACCATGGAGGTAGGAAAAGAGAGGAGACAAGGTATCGCTAAAACTGCGAAGCCGCGGCCGCCATATTCGTCGGTTCAAAACATTGGTCTGCTTTCATTACCTTCCCAGCCATGAACATTTCATGTTTTGATATTACAAAGTGTTTTATAATGCCATCTTGTGTTTCCTATGGTTGCACAAACAGAACAAGTAAGAAGCAACCTGGAATTACATTCCATAGGTAAGTCACATTGTAATTATTGTTCTTGAAGTGTTTTTAATGCAGTGTTCGCAAGAGTCGGGCCTGTCATTATAGATTTACAATGCCTGTTAAAAAAGTTTATACACAGCTCTCAATAGGACGACGGTGTTATCAAAAATTTGTTGACACAGAGAACCATTTTATCTTACTATTTTTCACGTGTAGATCAAGTTTACGTCGCGATGCAGCGAATACATTATTCTACATGCTTTAGTCCATTTTCAATTTATATTGAAAGTGTATGATGAAATTTATTGTGATAATTTGTGATATGCGATCTAAGAATCATAATGTAAGGAGAGAAAAAGTTCTATTTCGGCATACAAAATTCCTACAAAAATTATTTAGCAGCTTGTCTTTCTTAAATTCTAATGTATGTAGGTTATATCAATTAGGGTATTTATAAATGTGACCCCATAAGACCTCATTTTTAGTAATTCGAAGATTAAAAACGAAGACATTCTTCCGTTTCATGTACATTCCCTGGGCTTCTTGGCCCGACCAATATGGCGACCTCCCCTCTGCTCTCGGCTTCACTTCATTGTATGGAGAAGGTCCCTTACGTGGTCTCCTCTCTTTTCTTTGCTCCATGGGCTCGACTCGATACAATGCTTCTTGCTAGCGCTTGATTGTACCAAAAGTAACGATTCGATAGTAACGAGTACAGATTGGTTTAGTAACAAATACATACGGATACATTTCTTCTCTTTATTTTTACAGTTCTAGTTGAGGAACATGTGCTAGTGGAGGGTCTGTCAGACTGGTCCGGACATGTTGAGCCAGCAGCAGGGGTCGGTGTTATAATTAGCAGCCCGTAGCCTCGCCTTCAGAGTGAGTTATAACGCGGCTGTGAAAGATGCGCAACGCCATCCACCCCGGGCGATAAAATGCGCGCGGTCTAATTAGCCAATTAGCGGTCAGATCGAAAGGCGGCGCTCTTACGGCGGCGATTAATGCGCTCATCCATCAGCCACCATAACTGAATCCCCGCCCCGGGCGCCATCTGCATTCACGTCCGGCGGGGCGACGAGTTGAAAACGACCACAACAGCCACGCCGTGTGCAACTTTCTACTCTTAGTCTTTTTATGCGTCGGGATTAATTAGGACTGGAGTGAAGGTCTTGGAGAGGTGTTTGTTCTTTTATATTATACTAGCTTCCAGGTCCATCAAAAATGACGGGTTGAAAGCAGGATTGTGGCAATTCATTTCTCCACATTTTTTAAATAAACAGAATTGTTATTAAATAACGAAAATGACGTGAATTTATGGTGATATAATGCTGTACATATTTCAGATTGACGTCATTCCATCACGCAATCCTCCTCATGGCTAACATGCAGATTTAAACGAACTAGGTATCTTTCTATCTGATTGGTTCCGAATCTTTTAAGGGGAAAAAACCTAATTAAAACGCTACAAAAAAAAAAAAAACTGACACTCTAAAGTTTTTTCTTCCTTTAATATTATCATTTATGGACATAAAAACAACTAAAACATCTACATCGAACAAATAGAAAAACACTAATAATAAATACTAGATGGCTCGTGCGAAAATTTTGCGAATGATGTTCTATGAATAGCAAGCTTGCTGGGTTGTAATGGAATGAAAGAAGAACCGACTCAATTAGACATGACGAATTGTTTCCCTAACAGAGACAAAAATACCCGAGAAGCTCCTTCTTCTAGAAAACACAGTACATCAGTGTCTCTGTGACATGTGGTGCTGCTATCTAGTGGTAATGAAATCACTCCGTATCGACGCAGGCGAAGCTAGAATATTGACTCTGATCTGTCTCATACCCGTGATCATGTTTCTTCTTAATTTTACCGTTTACGGGTTAAATTTCTAAAAATTCCTTTCTTGCAATGTAGTCTTCACGGGTGTACACCCGTGAAGACTACATTGCAGTCATACGCCGGGAAAGTCTTCGTTCTTACAATTCCTTTCTTAATTAATACGTTACTAAAACGGAGAACTTAATGTTAAAAATCATACATCATTTATCCATTTTTATTAAATTTAAAGCGAGAAAGATGCCTCACCACAAAAAAAAGCTTTTAGAAATAACATATGATATGGATTTAAACGAAATAGATAGATTTCTTTGTGGTTGTTTGCGATTTATAACATACTAGCCTCGTACCCGTGACTTCGTTCGCGTGGATTAAGAATTTTTTTGCCAGAATTAATTATTAAAAGTTGTTGGTAACGAGGGATTGGTCCCAAACAATATCGAGTCGGCATAATATGACAGGAAAGCTATCTCTATATCATTCTACCGTCGAACCTGGCTCTTGAAGAGAATCAATTTCCAACATATTTCTGTCACTATTCGATAAGATTTCAAAATTTCGTGACTACAACTGTTAATCATACTGGAAAAAATATCCTGTGCCCTTCATACAGCTTTCCTTATAAAATTCCATCACAACGATATAGCCATATAGTCGTCAAAACGTAACGAAAAGACAGACTTACTTCCGTATTTATATTAGTATTACTGTGGTTCACACTCACACACTGACTGCGAACAACACCTGAGGGATCATTATAACGTAAAAAAGTGTACACCTACAAAATTGCAAGACTACCTACGATTTGCCTCGCATTGCACCCCTAACTTTATAATATCTACAGTTTAACATTCAATCCAAATAACCTACGGCCCAGGCCTGACTCTTACGATGAAAAAATTTTTTTAAAAATCTTAGCCTCCACGGAGATTTTAACCGGAGACCACGACGTTCGTAAGCAAGCTTTTTAGCCACTGAGCTGTCAGTTCACTACACGGAAACACTGTGGAGACGTCCACATCCAACGTGTCTGTCTATCGCCGTATTTCGAAGTTAAGAGACAACATGTGTTATTTATAAAGATAATTTTTTAACCAAATGTAGACAGTATTTTTCTCCTTGTTTCAAAGGATAAGTGTGCAAAGTTTCATCGAGATCGGATGAAAACTGTGGATATGTATGAAGAACAAACAAACCAACAAACAAACAAACATACATTCATCTTTATATATAAAGATTTAATCATTACAGAAATGTAAGCAGGCAAACTTCATTGCCTTAACAGCGTTGTCTATGGATAGTGTGAAATAACATCTCTGGCTGTTATTTTCCCGCCGAAGAAGACTGCGCACGTGACAGGCGAGATGACCAATCTGGCCTCTTGTTAGGGTTGATACCACGTGTCAAAAAATCTCATACTTATTCTAAATCGCAAAATCGTTCATACTTTTCACATAAAAACGTAAATGACAGGTAGAGACCCAAATCTAATCGTTCGTTCGAAGACAGATAATATATGACCCACAAAATATAGCCTGATATATCTGAGAGGTACAAGTGGTCTCACCAGAGTATTCTCAGGCCCTCATGATGCGATCGGTAGAGACTGAGCTCCCTACTCTATTTCAAGACCTTGGCTTTATCCACGAACAGTTTACTCGCCGGTACTAATTTGCTAACATGCTCAGTGAATCTGTTGGCCTTGTCGCCATTGAGCTTCGATGAAAATGTTCTCGATTAAAACACCAGTTACCGCTAAGTGAATGTTGAAAAATAAGTAGTAATGGTCAAAAACTTCAAATTTTCTCATTTTAAAGCATGAGGTAAGATAATTAAGCGCTTTATTTCTGCGTAGAGGTAATCTAATGCACTGAGATACCATTTTTCCACTATGCAGTTTTTCTGAGAAAATTTAGGTGTCAATTTACTGCAGAAATAAATAATGGGCTCGATTTAAAAAAAAAAAAAAAAAAAAAAGTCAATTTAAGTAAATTTAAAAAAAAAAATTAGGAAATGAATTAAATATAATAATTTAAAGCAAAATTAGTTTGCGGAATTACCCAGTGCACTGCAGTAACTCGTGCTGTACGTATTTTTTCTGTTACGGCGAGGCAATTAGAGGGAAACGGTTGTTGACAAACATTGGGGCGGAAACAGGCTACTGGTATTATGAAGCATTCAACTGGGAACTGTTTCCTCAAGCCAGGCAAAACAAATCTGGATGGGCTGGCTGCTAAACGAACTCTGATCCAACCGATCGTTATACCTGCTTCATTAGCCTCACCACACTCTCTCTTTCCTACCTGTCCAAGCTGACAACGGTTTCCATGTAGGCGATTGGTAATGTCCCCTTTCGCATGTAGGGGTAACGACAGCTGAGTGGAATGGAGATAGAGTGACCTTGAGCCGCCCCTGTTAACTGAGCAGTCTATATACCTGAACGTAACCGCTGATCTATGTGCGAACAAAAAAGCGCCAGTAAAGAACGGCTTCATTTCTTGCAGCTAAGCTCTAGAGCCAATGATCCAAATGTGAGGTTGTTACGTCAGGAGGTTAAAATTGCAAGATATATATATATATATATATATATATATATATATATATATATATATATATATATACAGGGTGATTATAATTAAAGGTTAAGTTTCAAAAAGCTCTAAAGAACGAACCACTGATGATAATGACGTCAGAATTGAACGGCGTATTATTGAAGAAAGGGGAAAGAACATGAATGCAAGATGGCGCTCCTCCGCACATTGCAAATCGAGTGAAGCAGTGGTTGAGGCGGCATTTCGGAAATGCTAGAATTATCAGTCGTCATTTCCCTACAGCCTGGCCGGCCCGATCACCTGATCTTAATCCGAGTGATTTCTGGCTGTGGGGTTATCTGAAAGATGTGTTCAGTACTCCGATTGCCAACGTAGCTGAATAGAAGACACGCATTGCGCAACACATTCTGAACTTGACCCCGGTGACACTTCGATCGGTTGTGGAACATCCTGTTTCTCGATTTAATCTTGTTGCACACAACAGTGGACAGCATATTGAGCATGTTTTGCGCTAGTCTCGCGAAACTTAAAAACCGATTGGATGGATG
>JARYHS010009186.1:137078455-137265403 GCA_031002005.1 Vandiemenella viatica
ATGGTCAAATATCACCAACTGTAATCTTGGATTTGAATGACGCGACATTTACTTATAATTCAACGTGGTGTGGAATGAACGATGCAAGTGCATGTTTTCGTGTGTTACGTAATTTATGAACCTTACTCGTGGAATGTTAGGTGGTCTCCTAATTAGTCTTTCATTGGTCGACATCTCTAACTTTTAACATACCGTCTGTGAAGTGATTGCGAATTTCATGGCGAAAGGAAACTGTATTTTCTCATGGGTATATGTAATGGAATTTCTATAAAATTTACCATTCCCATATGAGACATTTATACATATTATGCGGTTTGACCTGACCTTTTGTCATCGTCAACCAAAGTCGCTGTAGCATCTCTGGCATACAAACGGACACAAAATATAACCATTCGCACATAAAATGAAAGGATAATGAATAGCGTGACTATCATTCCTCAGTAATTACGATTCCTTCACAATGGGTCTATTGATGACTCGAGATTATCTCGACATTCAAAGAATAAAATTTTCTCTTTATTTAGGAGTTATTATAATCCTCTTAACATGTCCGTCTACTCCACGTTTTATGCCGAAAATCCACCCAGTTAGCGAATATTTTCTTTTATACACTTATGCTTCTTTAGCTTGTATGAAAAAATCGTAAGCTTTGTGCACAGAACGGTTCGCTCTCAGGTTTTCCGTTTGCCTATACAAAGCAATTTTGAGATTTCACGCTAGCAGAATACTACAAATCTATATAAAGCACAAATACAAACTTTGAAATCATTTTCATTGGGTGCACACAATTCTGAGCTATATATATGCTGTCCAACAATAGTTTTAATCTACTTAATGGAATACTATACAATTTACACGCAAAATACCGCCAGAACGAGGCGTGGAACGACTTGTTTCCCTTCTCCATTCATCCTGGGGTATTCGCTACCTGACAATTCTCGGAACCTGCCGGTTGAGTTCAGCTGCCTCCCTGCGCTAATGAGCTCAGCTGTCAGAGGGTAGCTGTTTCCAACTCTTTCGCAACCGTTACTTTGTATTGAATGGCTTTAGGTTCTGGGCGTTATGAGGCCCGATCTCGGTTTGTCCGTACGTCAACATATAACAATTCTTCGAGATCACTCTGGCCACCAAATACGGCCAGAAATATAGCAGGAAAAACTTCGATATCACCAATAATCTTATTGTTCACGTCTTCACCATCTGTGCAATTATCATATACAAAATTCCTTTTCAATTGAAGTTAGCATCAAATATAATTACCTTAACTTGCAAAGTTAGCTGAATTATTGAATATATCCCGTAAATAAAGTTTTTCCCTTTAGCCTTTACAAATGCAGTCGCCTTTAACTTTTTGCTCTTCGACCTCGCCCTATCGTTAGCAAAATAACAGCAAGGTATTGTGAAAACTCTCCTGTGTATCTGTAATCTTTCAACTTATGATTCCTAATTTCTGTGATGACTAATACAAATCTTTCTGGCAAGGTTTCGTGTTCCATAGGGCATTATATACGGCACTTTAGCCACCCTTTACAGATAGAAACACAAAAACAAAGAAGTTAAATACGTTGATGAGATAACTTGCGATCTTCGATCAACACAGACAAAGCGATTTTTGCGCTCGCTGTACACTTCTGCTCAGAAAAGATATAATGCAACTACCTAAGGTAAAACGTTACATGGAACTCATGCATCACAAAATGTTGAAAACCTTTTCGTTTATGTCACAAAATACCTCTTAGAAAGCATATCACAATATTTGTATCGCTGTCAGATTCATTGTGATTGCGAAGACAAGAAATTGTGCTTGCTAATGGCGCTTCATTCTTCCGCGGGTGCGTATTAATTTATCTGGCTCAGGAAAACATTTAATACTTCAGAATTTTTATCAAATCAAGTCCAATTAATAGCGTAAAGTCAAAAGTGACTATTAATATTTCACGTGGACAAAATATAAAGTTCGGAATAGCGAAAAAATAAGCATTAAAAATTCCGAATATGGAAATATCCTAAGTAGCTTTACCTGTAAGTGCAAATTGGCTAACTTGAATTTCGTTTGATTTTACGTTTATCTAATCTTTCCAGCAAAACAGATGGTTTGGACTAGCCAAACTGGCATCGGCGTTTTTCAAGCATGATTAATTTCGGTAAGGCGTCTAACCTAATAGAATGTATACTGTACTGTACATTTAATTTTTTTTTTTTTATGATCCAAATCGGTCAATTCATAGTCAGCCCTTTCGTCATTGTATTTGGCATGCTACACAACTTGTTGAACAATGCCTACAAGACGAATTTGAGACGTCCATGGATCTTCCTCTGGAAAATAATTCTGCGTCGCGAATATTCGTCTTTACCGCTTTCAACAGGATTTCGAAGGACGCAGAACCTTGGGCTTACAAGGTCACAGACGTTCGGCGGTTTGTGCCCGACAGCTAATGACATTCCTGGAACAGGTATAGTGTCCGTCGACCGACCGCACTTACTAACTGGTCCAGCTGACAATTGCGTCTTTTCTGACCGCAAGGAATGAACAAATTGCGTAGTGTTCCACACAAAGTTCCGGACAGAAAAACTCCACGCGATGTTGATAGGCTGTGAATTCTGAGGCTGATTTCGCATTTCTCCGAGGATTGGAAAACTTGCCAACTCTTGTCTGGCTTTCAAGAACGACATGTACTGTACATCTTTCCTCTCCTGCCCTACAAATGTCTTATGCTTTACCGACAGTTTGCACTTAACTGTGGATCCAAGACACCTGAAATTGTTGTGTTTCTTGATTTCAGATATTTTTGCGTACAAACTGACAATTTCACTGACTAAGAGTTGAGTAGTGACTTTACCAACCAACTCACTCGCAGTCTGTAATACCGCATTCGGAGGATTTTGTGGAGGACTAAAATTATTACGTCCGGCTTCCACAAGTTCGTCCAGTGACAATTTTAACTCGGTTTGTGCCGTCTTAACGAGCTCAACCGAACTTGCTACGGCAGTCACCTCCGAGTTAAGTTTTCGAAGGTTTTGTTCCGTATAGTCCTTGGACTCGTGAACAAATTCCGAAATTTGTACTAGGTTTTTGCCGTTCTCGATTCGCATCTGTTCAATGGACAGGTCGGTGGCGTCAAGTCTTTTGTCCAGCTGTTGGTCTGTGTTTTGGGTTGGCTCTACTTGTGTAATTTCGATCCATTCATCGGTAATCGCGGCAGTTGATACTTCTGTGTGTTTTTGTGACTCAGAATTTTTCTTTAATCCCTCCTTTTGTGGATCAACTGGCCCGCTTAAGTTATTAAGCATATTGTTCATCAACTTCTCTTGGGAATTAAATCGTGCATCAATATGCTTGATACAGGAATCAAATGGTGAATTAAATTCCGCATTAAAGTCTTCCCTTTGTGAATCAAATAGTGTATTCAATTGTTCCCTTTGTGAATCAAACAGTGCTTCAAAATGCTTGTTTAATTCCAGAAATTGCTGCCTTTTTTCCTGCATTGATTGTTCTATTGCAGCCATCAACATGTTGAACATTTGCTGTGATGAGATGGGTGGTGCTTCTACAGGAATTTGTGTCATTTGTTGCGTCTGTTCTGAATGTGCGGGCGTATTCTGTGTCATTTCACCTACAGGTGACGGAAAATTTTCCATATCTTCCTGTGGCGACAAAGTAGACTGCGAACTATATGAGTGGGTCGGAACTTCAGAACTTTAGTTCCCCTCCGCAGCAGCCAATATTCCGCATTCTTTTAACTGAACCTCGTTCATGATTTCGGGAGAATTTTGCCTATCAGACTGATCTTCCATATCGAAATCTTTTATCGTACGAGATCGTAGCTTCATATGAACACACAACGAATGAATTTACACCGCAATTGTGCAATGACGAAATCTAAATTCACTAGCAACAAAAATACCGCGAATTTCAATACACAAATACATATACCCCTCCAAAATACAGCAAGAGAAAAGCAACGATGAATCATGCAACACAACACCATGAAAGCAGACTTACTTTCAAACACATGGGCAAAACATGAGTGTCTTTAATTTTCTTAGCAGCTACCATGCATTAACAAATCAACACTGACGTTAATCATTTAAAAATTTTAAACCGATCACAAAATAGTTACAATACAAGGTGTATTGCATCTCAATTGAAATACACAAATGAACTTCTTTTAATGCGTTGAAACAAAATAAATTTTATGCATTGAAACAAAATGAACTTTATGCATTAAAATATAAGTGAAACATCAAAATAAAATCTTGTATGAATATCTATTGACTACAAGAATGATAAAACTGCCAAAAGACATGTGCAACATTCCATGAAACTTTCTGAATTTGGGCTCCAAATTGTATTAATTTGAATTAGTGCCACCAAGTTCGCAGACATTTAATAGTAATGTCTCATCTGGCCCCACGTTGGGCGCCATTATGTGGTGGGTGCCTTGGTGGGCAAACCACATTACAATTATCTTTCATACCTTTATGATTAATAATTGTGGGTTTTTAATTTTATTTTTATGAAGGAGTGAAAATTATTAATTTTGCGAGAATCTCGACGTTAGTTGGAATTTAGGAAAAATTGTCACAATATGACATTTATTTTCTTATCACTGGCGATTACAAGTCTGAGCGAATTTATCGTTAACATTAACACAAATTGGCAAAATCATAAAAGCATCGCTCAGAGTTACAATTAGCCGTCATGAGCAAGCAAACAACTGTATATTTACTTTTAAATATATCTCAGAATCAAAATGCAAGAAATAATGACAATTGGAACAATAAAAATACAAGTTATGATGACCTCAGACAAAGGTATCATAATACTGTGACTTTACAGTTAAAAAGAAAATCATGGGCGCCACGAATGAACAATATATCATTCCAAAATAACTAGTTCTGGCAAATTATGCCGCTAGCTCAGGGGTTTTTACAATTACAAAGTGAGAACATGGACCTATCCTCTCAAAGTCGCTTACGGGTTCTGTTTCACGGAATGCACAATCACATGGCTTGGTCGTAATCAATTACCATTGTAGTTCTGCGTCTGATGTCTGTGATGAGTGTAGCGGACCCACGATATGTGAGATTATCTCACAAGTCGGCTATAGGCATCTCTGGTCTGGCAATGCGCATCATCGCATTACCGGCTGTGTTGCGGTGATACGCTCGCTCCAGCAAGGCAAGCTGCAGTTAGCGAAAGAAGTCAACTTTCCAAGTCAACCTCAGACTGGTGCGATCGAAGTTAGAATGTCCAGCTCCTCGCTCCTCGGTCCACGAGGAAACTTCTCGCTCCGCCCTTTTGTAGTCTCGAAGCTCACATACAACAAAAATTCCCAGGTTTTTTAGTTATACGCTCATTTTGATTGGATCTTCAGGTCGGCACCTAATGTCACGTGATATCCTCGATATGTGATTTGGCTAGAGTATCTAACAGAGGTCGGACATTTTCGGCTAAGTTCGGGGACGACTCTGTTCTGGCGGCCGGCCTTTCCCGCCCGGTGAGTAACCTTGTTGACCGCCTATCCCTAGGGAGCAGAGTGTGTGATCTGGCAAATCCCAAATCCGCGACTTCTTGTCGCCAAGGCTCGGGAACACCAAGATTAGCTTCAAGCCTACATAGCTCAATAATTCTTGAATATTCGCTTTACCAAGATACACTGTATGTTCATCATTTCATTACAGTCCTCACTTGGAATGTTGCGTACTTTATAAAATTACAACAAAAATCTATTTAGGTGGTCGCCCAAGATTTATGTAAATTACTCTTATATTATTACATATATAATAAAAATGCACCTTGTAACGTAGCGACAGCGCGACTCGTTACACTATGGATAGTGAGAAAGAACATCTCTGGCTGTTACTTTCCCGCCGAAGAAAACTGCGCACGTGACAAGCACGATGAGCAATCTGGCCTCTTGTTAGGGTTGATATCCCGTGTCAACAAATCTCATACTTATTCTACATAGCACAGTCAGTCATACTTTTCACAGAAAAACATAAACGACCGGTAGAGACCAAAATTTAATTTTTCATTCGAGGACAGATAGTAAATGACCCACACAATATAGCCTGATGTATCTGAGAGGTACAAGTGGTCTCACCAGAGTATTCTCAGATCCTCGTGATACGATCGGTAGAGACTGAGTTCTCTACTCTCTTTCAAGACCTCGCCAGTATTGGTAAATATGCCCTCCTCCGCTTTATCCACTCGCTGGTACTAATTTCCTAACATGCTCAGTGAGTCTGTTGGCCTTGTCGCCATTGAGTTTAGATAAAAAAAAATTCTCGATTAAAACACCAGTTATCCGCTAAGTGAATGTTGAAAAATAACGTAGTAATGGTCAAAAACTTCAAATTTTCTCATTTTAAAGCATGTAGTAAGATAATTAAGCGCTTTATTTCTGCGTAGAGGTAATCTAATGCACTGAGATACCATTTTTCCACTATGAAAAAAAAGCCAATTTAAGTGAGGTTTAAAAAAAATATTTTAGGAACAATGAAATGAATTAAATATAATAATTTAAAGCAAAATTAGTTTGCGGAATTACCCAGTGCGTTGCAGTAACTCGTGCTGTACGTATTTTTTCTGTTACGGCCAGGCAATTAGAGGGAAACGTTTGTTGATAAACATTGGGGCGGAAACAGGCTACTGGTATTATGATACATTCAACTGGGAATTGTTTCCTCAAGCCAGGCAAAACAAATCTGGATGGGCTGGGTGCTAAACGAACTCTGATCCAACCGATCGTTATACCTGCTTCACTAGCCTCACCACACTCTCTCATTCCTACCTGTCCAAGCTGACAACGGTTTCCATGTAGGCGATTGGTAAATGTCCCTCTTCGCATGTAGGGGTAAGGACAGCTGAGTGGAGTGGAGATAGAGTGACCTTGAGCCGCCTCTGTTAACTGAGCAGTCTACATACCTGAACGTAACCGCTGATCTATGTGCGAACAAAAAAGCGCCAGTAAAGAACGGCTGCATTTCTTACAGCTAAGCTCTAGAACCAAATATCCAAATGTGAGGTTGTTACGTCAAGAGGTTAAAATTGCAAGATATATATATACAGTGTGATTATAATTAAAGGTTAAGTTTCAAAACGCTCTAAATAACGAACCACTGATTATAATGACGTCAGAATTGATCAGCGTATTATTGAAGAAAAAGGAAAGAACATGAATGCAAGATGGCGCTCCTCCGCACATTGCAAATCGAGTGAAGCAGTGGTTGAGGCGGCATTTCGGAAATGCTAGAATTATCAGTCGTCATTTCCCTACAGCCTGGCCGGCCCGATCATCTGATCTTAATCCGTGTGATTTCTGGCTGTGGGGTTATCTGAAAGATGTTGTGTTCAGTACTCAGATTGCCAACGTAGCTGAATTGAAGACACATATTGCGCAACACATTCTGAACTTGACCCCGGTGACACTTCGATCGGTTGTGGAACATGTTGTTTCCCGATTTAATCTTGTTGCACACAACAGTGGACGGCATATTGAACATGTTTTGCGCCAGTCTCGCTGAATTTAAAAACCGATTGGATGGATGATTTTTATGGGGTTTTTGGCCTCAGGACAATTAAAAACCAATTGGATGAATGCTTTTTTGGTTCATATTCTTTCCCCCTTCTTCAATAACACGCCGTTCAATTTTGATGTCATTCTAATCAGTCATTCGTGTTTTAGAGCGTTTTGAAACTTAAACTTTAATTATAATCACCCTGTATATATATATATATACACACACATATATATATATATATATATATATATATATATATGTGTGTGTGTGTGTGTGTGTGTGTGTATTTTACGAACCACTTATTTTCGTTCATACATAAACGAAATAGATCAATGAGGTATCATTTTGAAGATTAGGATCACCACTTTGGTAAAATGATAAATTAAGAAATGAATTTATGGGAAGTCAATCCGTAAAGGGCAAAAGTATTAAGGTCATTTGTATGAGACACTTCAGAGCCAAACCGCTAGGTATCACTGCTGTCGATTAGGATTGATCGTGTTACTGCCAGGTAGCAGTATCACATATCACAGACATATTGGTAAATTGAGTGTATTTTCTACAGTAAAGAGCTTTTATGATATGTTTTTCTGTTTAGTAATGCTCTTTTCAGTATTGTAAATGACCTCGAGTTTGTTCATATCAGATGTATGTTTGAAACTTCAAAAAAAAAATCCATTTGATTAGTTTAACATTGTAAACGTTTTATTACATATTTACTTCAGTTAACAAATAAATCATTGCTACCAATGTGCCCGTTTTTTCATTCATCCTGGTACTAACCACTGAACTCGATATTCATCATATTTTATTTGCGCAATTTTCGCACAGGTCATTTGGTAATCACATTAACTGGAACAATAGTGTAGATACTTATTGAAAATACTTCGTATTTCATTTAGTCTGTGGTGTGTTTACTTATCTATATAATTTGATGACAAAAAAGGGAGTGGACTGCTTCAAATATGTTTTGTGTTTAACATAATTTCACTATTTTAATTCACTAAGAAAATAATATGTGTTATTCAAATTCTTCCACGACCTCTTACTTTTTTTTTTTTTTCACCTAGATTGTTTACGCATGTGCTGCAGTGGTTAAGAAAATACTGAAAGGACGAACTATGTGCCTTTACTTAGAGGAATGACTGCACAGCAGATTTTTTGCCATCTCACTGCCAAGGCCGTTGGAGACAAAGGGCCAGGGCGTTCGGTTTTGAATCCTGTGTGGGTCCTTTGTTCAGCGCTCCGATTGCCCCAGCTAATGACAGTGACGGTATTGCCGAGTGCTCGCCCCCACGACCCGTATTACTTGGAGTGCCTCGGGGATCTATAACAAGGCCCCTCCGCGAGTCCTAATCGAGCAGCATCTCGACCCACGGGACGATTTCTTCAGACTTCGTAGTCACAATGCGTCCATTACAGATATCATGAAGATCCTCCTGTAAACGATTTCCAATTTGCCGGAGGCCAGTTAAATCATACACATCCCCAACCCTTCAGATACAAGCAAAAGGAAGAACTGTATTAGAGAAACTGTTGACATCGCTCAATAGAGAGATGGGGAGGGGGGTTTCCATACAGAACATGGTGAGTGAGCGGTAGCGCTCTGGCTTCGCATTCGGGATAACAAAGGTTCGAATCCCTGTTTTTTTTCCTTATTGCTTTACGCCTCGTCGACGGCTAAGGTCATTAGAGGCGGGATGAGACTAGGGACAAGGAACTGGAAGGAATTCGGTCATGGCCTTTTTGAAGGAAGCATCCTGGCATTCACCTGGAGTGATTTGGGGAAACCATGGAAAAGCCAAATCTGAATGCTCGGACGGGGATTCGAACCTGTGTCCTTCCGAATTCGAAGCCAGAACGCTAAACGTTCACCCACCACGCTCGGTTTGAATCCCTGTCCACCCATCCCGATTTCGGTATTCCTTGGTTTCCAGAAATCGCTCCAAAAGAATGCCGGGATGGTACCTTCAAAAATCCCATGTCCAAATTCTCCCCTGTTCAGAGTATCTCTGACGAAGGCTGGAGGATACCAGCCGAAAGCTCAGGTAATGAAATAAACAACGCGTCATAACCCGAAAGTCAATTAATCATAAAAAAAACTATTGTTTTGCAAACTTATTAGAAATGGAGTGCGACACATGGGGAAACCTCGATGTTATTAGTACCATAAAGCCGTAGAATTGTTAAAGTTAGTCAAATCTTTGAAGTTCTTCAGCAACAATATTCGCCTTCTAGTCAGCGCCTTTGATATTTTTTACGACCAACCTGGTAGCTCAGTGGTTAAGGCGCTTGCTTTCGAAAGTTTGCTGCTCCGGTTCCGGGTTCAAATCGCGATGCCGGAGGTTTAGAGAGTTGTGTTTAATCATATGAGCTGCACCAGGTCGTTCCGTGGTCTGAATTTCATCTTAAACTGTAGGTCCCAGAAGAAAGGAACTGGCCGTCACACCTCTGACACAATCGCTTAGTAGGGTCTATGCCTCCTTTGGGAGGATTCAACCAACCTTCGGCTTGTGGACTAAATTAGTATTTATGTCTCAATTACTCAAGTTTTCTTCTTTACTTGACGGTGTTTACAAACTTCTTATTCTAGTATTCTCTCTGCGTATTTGCTCATTCCGCTCTCATTGCATAAAGGAGAGGTGGAAGTCATTATATCCAGAAATTTTAGGCGTTTTAAGGCAATGCTTCAAAGTCTTTGTGTTATTTATTAAATGTAATTTACATAAATTTTAGTGTTTATACTGTTAATGGAAATTTTCTCTTTCATATTCTTCTCTTTTCCGCAATTTCTCAGCTTATAACTCTGGAAGTAATGATGAAGTATGATTCTCTCGCCGCTGGTGACTTTGACATATCGTATGCTGGAAGTTCTCCACACCAAGTGCTGTTCTTTACCGGTTAAATTTAAGTTTGAGAAGTAAATCGATTATAAGTTTAATTAAGTTATCATCTCGGCGTTCAGTTTGACTGACTCGATTAAAGTAAGGGAAACGGAAATATGAGTTGCCTGATCCAATTTCTGACTGACATTTTTGTTCGATTAATATCAAACAATTGCAATAAAAATCAGCGAATTACATGTAACATTCATGTAGCAGATACATTACAAGGAACTTCATTCCTTTTGTAAGGAGCTAATCTAGTCCATACATAAAAAATGACACCTTGCTTTCCAACAAATGTAGAGTAAATCAGCCGACTGAAACATGCTTAACAGAAAATGCTCAGTGAACGACTGACCGCTTCCCTCACAATTATTCTGTTATTATTTTATTGTAATATATTCGGTGAAGAAGACGTTAATTAATCCCTGAGCTTGATTGTGAATTACACCAGAAATTTTTTTAAAAAAAATGTATACGGTCTATAAATCGATCGCGCAGGAACTAAGAAGTGAACGAATGTATGACATCTATCATACACTTTTGTCTGTTATCTCACAACTCGTGCTGAAGTAAATTTTCTAGTATTTTAGGTTTGACGTTATTATAAAAAAGTACCTGGGTGACTGATCTTCGCTCAGCATCTTTCGATTTCTGTTCAATATCCAAGATTTCGAGTAACGTTTGATTAAAGTAATTGGCTTGAAGGCTTCTTAGACGTTTTGAGGTGCACAGTTAACCAAAGAAAAGCTTAACTAACATCAGTAGGCTTACTGGTACCTGACAAGAAAAAAATCCACCAAAACCACTACGTCTATACGGTGGAAATGTACTTTCAATGTTTTATTTTCTTCCTAATGGTTGTTGTTGGATTGAAATACGGCCTGTACCAGAAGAAACGTCGCCAAAAGCACAAGGAACTATACCTATAACTGATTTTTGACATGCTATATCTCGAAAACCAAGCGAGATATCAAGAACATTTATTCTTTATTTTCGATATGCTTCGTCGAGTTCTATAAGAATTCATCATCAGATTGTGACTTCACGGTAATGATAGAACATCATCAGTGCGAAATTCATTCACTCCGATAATACTATGCTCATACCTCGCGTGGTAGTATTTAATGACAAAGTAACAACCACTTTTTACGGTCAAAAAGTGAACGATGATTACTTTATCACTGGTACCGGTAACATTATTTTCAAAGAAGTTTCTGTAAGGTATCACCTCTGACAGAACCAATGATAAATATTTAATTATATTCCTTTTTAAATGTTTTACAATTAAACTTGCAGATCTAATATTTCCACATGTCAGCAAGTATACAAGAACTGTTCCATTAAATATTCTTTGAAATCAAAGATAAGCTATTTGTAGGCCTTCTGGTACCTAAATTGCCTACCAGATGGCGCTAGTGTCGTTTTCGAGATACCAAGTGAAAAAATTGTTCGTATTTTGTAAACTCGCTTTTTTGTAGGGAAGACAACTATTTAGGTAATCTTAAAAGTCAAAACGTTATCTAAATATCAAATTTCATCCAAATTGTCATAGCCGTTTCCGAGATCCGAAATATATATAAATATACAAGAATTGCTCGTTTAAAGATATAAGATTAAAAAAGACAATACATTTGCATCCTGAATTTAGGTATACTCCATTTTGTCATTTGTCGATGATATTTTTTTTAGTTACCACTGTTATAAGGGTTGAGAAATTTTTATTGCTAGTGTTATTATTATTTCAGTCATTCTGTGTGGGGATGCTATCTGGTCATATGACTCACGTTCCATGTCGTCTTCGTCACTGCGTATCCCATTTTGGAAACAAGAAAAAAAAATCTAATTTTGAATCGCTTTCTGAATAAAACTAAATATCGTTCATATCGCATTTGTATAAGTTACTATTAAAAACATCTAGAAAACCAAAGCTTTTTCAGAGTTCTAGTTTAGACAAATATCCTAAGAAGACTGTTTCAGGCGTTGATTACATTGTACACCTAAATATATGTTTCAAAGGGTTTTATAATTCAAGCTTTCACTATATGACTAAAGCATGAAACTTTACTCCAGGATTCCGGTGTTCTGAAGACGTTAATTTTCATAGCAGACGATAGTAAATTTTCACTATCCCAGCGTCCATGGTTCTGACACTCATCTCATAAACCTAATCTTCATGGCATTCATTCACTAAGTGCTAGAAAGAATGAAACAGTTAGGAACTCTGACTAAAGCATTCCCTTTGCACAAAATCCTGTTGTGCCATCACAATTTGGAGAAGCATGTATTAATCATCGAATTAAGATGTTCTTTGCAGGTTGTCAAAGACATATATATATGAGATTGTAACTCTTTGTTTAAACGATTGATTACAAACTGCCAGATCGAGGTCAAATATTATTTAAACTAAGTACCATGTTAAAGTCAGGGATGCCTTACAAATTCCATCTAATTCCCAATCACATCAGAAAATTTTGGATTAAAAGCGACGGGGACTTGGTGTTAACTAGTTTCTACATCACGGTACTAATATAATCCAGAAGTAGTAACACTACAGTCCTAATTATACTATGCAATTATGATTACTTCAGTTATATTGATGGCCCACGTCCGCTTAATTGTTTCCGATTGATCCTTGACTACACGTTTATAAACAGTGGTCAAATTATGAAATGTTCGCTGCAAATTTTGTATGGTGAATGTTAATCCAAAAAGAAAAAGTTAAAAATAGAAATCGATCTATTAATAAGATTTAAGAATCGGATTTTAGCTTGACTCCTTTACATATCGAATCATATACTGAAAAAAAAAATCATATCAACGCAATCTCTGTCATCAAATTATTTTCTTTATTTAGTTACCATTATCTCTCTTTGTAGTGAAACACGTTAAAACGAAGTAAACTAAATAACACATGACAAACCACGGCGAATCCATTTGGTCTCGACAGGTCTGTGCACCCATTCCACAAGGACAAAATGAGGCGTTACAACACAATATCAAAACCGTGGGCCCTGTACAGCTTGCAGTGTACCATACCAAAAAATAAAATAAAAATGGAAGCTGCGAGAGCTGCAGAAGAACGAGAAATCTAGAGATGGTAGATGGAAAAAGATAATGCGTTGTACTCCGCAATCAAAGCGAAAACACTACGAAACAATGAACACTCGAGTTAATTATAATCAAGGATAAAACCTACTGATGCCGGAGGAACAAAGATTACTACAAACGGGGTGGAATGAAGTCGGAAATAGAAAAGTTTACAATTACAGGAAAGACGGTCAACAACAAAGTAAGCTCGACAGATGAATTAACAGCTTCAGATTCCAGGGAAACAGATGATGCAGGCCCGAATTGTTAATATGCAAGTAGCATAGAAATATATGAATCAAAAGAATGAAGTTTCTGGAAGAAAAGACTGGCCAAGGTTCAACGCTGTCCACAATTTACGATATTGGTTTTCGCATTATTTTTGTTAATTATTTAACTAAATTTTAATCTAAACATGACATAATAAGTTTATGGTAACTAAAATAATTGATTAACGAGTAATTACTGTTAATTCCAGAATTTTTAACTGTATCGTTTTTTTTTCTCATTTCTTGTAGCTTCGTAAATTTAAAACGGGTTGATGGCAGGATATCAAATAAAGTTTGGATTGGAAAGCTGTACTATTCTTAGGGATCATTATACTTTTCCAAGATTTGACTGTTCTTTGCTGCCTGCGTAGCTGAGGTGGAGCATTATTACAAAAATAACTTGTAACCATTGAACCATTGTTGGTTTTAGTGCTCCAGATAAAGTCGTCATTGCTACTTTCATCTGCGTGTCTGTTTGGAACTGAAGCTTTATTACCAAGACTGCTGTGCAATATTCTGCTAAGACCACAGTTCAAATAGTGGTCACCTGTATCATTCATATTCCTCCAGTTTGTTATTTTCACCATAACCCCTCGACTCTTCGAATCTCAACATGATAATTGATACTATTACGATAGTCCTACACCGAATCAGAAGTTACATTAGAGCAGGCAAACAAACCCAAAATACTGATTCGCCTCCTGAGAGCGGCCATACTTCTTACCAGCTTACAAATGTATATAAATATAGAAATGTGATTAATCGTGTGCTTTATAATTTATCAACATGCTATATTAATGGCATTTTTGGAGCATCTTTGGCAGCAAAGAATAAACCGGACTCGAGACCAAAGAGAAGACGAAGTAGATGATTATTAATGGAGAAGGAGAGGCATGATTGAGATTATTTGATGATACGGAAGTAGCTAGAAGGAAGCTGCTAAAGTTATGAAAATGGTTAGATGTTAAGTTAAAAGGTTATTTGTATAAAAGTTACGTGCGCGTAAAAGTGGTGTTGAATAATTCGTAATCTCTGAGAAACTGCAGAGTAAAAATATGTTATAGTAAAACTTGTAAATTTATTTGTGGTCATATAACTGATGGTACTCTTGAAGTTACAAGACATAAAGTCATTTCAGATTAAAAAAGCAAAGCAGGGGAGAGATTGATGATATTATAATTATAACCGGAAAGCTAGACTTAAAAACCATTTACGTCTTAAAGATGGCAAAGAATATTTATCATGTTGGGAGGAAGTTATTAAAGAAGATATAAAAAGGTAAAAGTAACATAATTTTGAATTGCTTGAGACGCGGTCAACGGTAGTTAACGGTTACAAGTTATATAAAAAGTTGGTTAGTGTTATATCTTCCGAGGAGAAGGCTATATCCACATTTAGTCGCAAAAACCGACATGGTCGACACTATGAGTAATAAATTTGATGCGTAGAATGTCGACTGGTATAATTTGACACAGGCTGCTGAAAACAAATTCTAGCTTGAATGTCAAACATAATCTTGTGATTCTTTTAACTTCCAGTATGGAAGCGAATTTAAAGACGTATCACCAGGTATAAAGAGGGAGTAGATGTGATGGATGCGGCCAGCCACTGTAGCCGGGGTGCCCCTAATTGCAGGCTACCCGACGCGCGGAGGCGTACCCCACGGCAGATTTACGGCGAGGCGTGCGCCATTCTGGCGTCCCTACCCGTTTTCCGCATTCGGGTTCTAATTTATATTTTTGCCCCCTGCAATTTCCTGCCGCAGAGGGAAAAAGCCGTACCTAAGCGATACATTATTCTCGAGATCCCAAGACGATTCCGAGCACGCAATTTAATTTGTTTTCCCCGTGTTTCGCAATGCAGTGTACGCCTAAGGAAATGTTGTTTTTTAAAAAAGGAAGATAAATGAAGAACTAAACTAAGCAACTCGGGGCAATGTTGTACGAGGCAAGATGAAATCACCGGTAAAGTATTTACCTTCAGAAGTTAGACACCAGCAGTATCCGTCATGCCGTATAATTTTCGTAATCTCTATATAACTGTATTATTAACCTACGACCTTAATTACGCTCTTCACTTAATGTAAGAGAGTTTTTTTGTACCTTTTCTTATAAATTTAACTCGTAGCAGCCCGCGTATCTTCTTTAAATTACGAGTTATGGTAATAATAGCGCCGATTTGATGTGCTTCGAAGTCCATACAAGAAAAAACTATCTGAGAAGTAATTTGGTTGGCAGTCTGTGATGTTGTAACACAACAGTGATTTACCAGCTCGGTGAACACGTTGCACGGCCTAAGCTTGAATGATCTGAGGGACAAACCGTGATTCATTCAATTATTTGAACTGGGTTTTCTCAGCATTGTTTTACCACAAGATGCATGAAAACGTACTTTTCCGACGGAATTGGACTTACTTTAAACTGTATTCCTGTTTAAAAGTATTATGTTCCTACAATTTATTTCAAAACAACGTGAAGACAAAAAAATCCACTTTCTGATGTCTGCGTGGGAACACAAATGCTGCTGGTGCAAAAAGATTAGTGTGTTATTCGTCGAGGAATGAGAGATACTATCTCTTCCAGTGAGGCAAAATACATTACATGTGTTAAAGTAACTGTATGAGACTATATCGCAGCACATTTCTTCATGCCATGTACTGATTTATTGCCAAATATTTTACAAAAACACGTATAAATCACATAATGTTAGTCGTTATGCCTATTTTTGAAGATAAATGTCAAAATCTCCAACGTTCTAACTGTAGTAATGTAGCAGCTCCTACAATGTATTACAAGAACGCTAAATAGTATATTTTCTTAAAAATTCTTTGCTAATTCTTATATAATGTTTTTGATCAATAATTTTTTTTTTTTTTTTTTTTTTTTTTTTTTTGTAACAGTTTAACGTCCCTTTTTAACAACGTGGTCTTTAGAGACGGGAAAGGAAGGAGGCAAGGAATGGGAAGGAATTCGGCCATGGCCTTTTTGAAGGAAGCATCCCGGCATTCGCCTGGAGTGATTTGGGGAAACCATGGAAAAACCAAATCTGGATGCCCGAACGGGGATTCGAACCGCCGTCCTCCCGAATGCGAGGCCAGAACGCTATCCGTTACACCACCACGCTCGGTTTGATCAATAAAACCATACACAGGAATTATCCATTAAATAAAGTAATAGACTACTTCTTGAAAGTTTGTTCTTAAAAAAAAAAAATCAAGTCGTTATCTAGAAATAAAGACACGTTTCTTAATTCAGTTGATGATTTGTATCAGTTATAGGGATTCTGGAAAACATAGTTTAATATCTTTAAAAAAGCTTGTTGCCACTAGAGTCGAAATTGTATTAGTTTCCCAAGTTTCTCGATAGTCGAACTCGAAAAATTTTTAAGTTCAGAGCAAGAGGGTTAGTTTTATTCACTGACGTGAAACATGTAGTATAGCGCAAGTAATTACGTTCTGTCTCATAATTCTTCATGTGAAAAATCTCCGAATAATTATGTTTTCACTAACTTCTAAACAATTACAGATTTGCAGATCTGGAGGTCGCCAAGTGAGTATAACTCCACAGTAAAGTTCTTGAAACTTCTCCATAACTATTGACGGTGACTTTTTAAATAATGAAACTGTTAATAACTTTTAAGATGACATTTACTTCACCAACACATTAGAAAAATATATCGGACTTTATCCGAAGATTATAAAAGAACACTGCACTACACAAATGGCATTTAGTCGTGTTAGCATTGTTCTCAGCGAGCTTGTCACACAGCATAGAATGTTCTTGATGATCACATTCTTTTATGGTGCGATAACTATTGCGCAAGTTAAAATTATATGGAACAATTTTAAATGAAATTAACATAATATTAGTGGTCTAGCGGATTAATAATTGAGGCGTCTGACTGGAGATAGAATGGTCCCCTTTTCGATTCCCGGTCTCCACTGAAATTTTCAAAGGTCATTAATCGGACGTTCACATTCGGCACAGCATGCTGTGTAATGTGAAGTACGTCAGAAGGCTTCCATGTTTCTGATTTTTCCTTAAGTTGTAGGCCTCCCTACAGCTGCTAAAATGACCGGGTAGGGTTGGTTAGACACGACAAGGGACGCATTGCGTGGCGAATCGAAAACCCTGTCACCAGGTGACAGAACAATCCTTCGGGATCTGCCGGCCAACAATCCCATTCCACCTATTATGAAAAAAGTTAAATGTAAGTTGCAAGCCAGTCCCGAATAATTTTGTTGTCATATTCAGATCGAATACCGAAGTGACTGTTCAACTACGCAAGTGGTATTGCAGGTTGGTATTATTCGCGAATTTCATGTTGCGAATAAGCAATAGACTTATACTATAACAATATCCGTTGGTTCGAGCTCTGGCCTCGTATTCGGGAGGACGCGGGTTCGAATCCCTCTCCTGTCATCCAGATTTGGGTTTTCCATGGTTTCCCCAAATTACTCCAGACGAATGTAGGGATGGTTTCTTCAAAAGGCGTCGATCGATTTCCTCCAAGTTCCTTGTCCCCAGTTATTTCCCTAAAGATCACGACATCGACGAGGCGTAAAGTCATAAGTAAAAAAATCGTTTCGTTGAAGGTGACTTTTTTTTTGTATTAGGGTTTTATTTGTCGTCACCACTGCCGGGAGAGGATTCGTGTCAAGGAACGAGAAGGAATTCGGCTATAACTTTTTGAAAAACCATTCCAGTATTCACCTTGAAACCATGGAAAAGCGAAATTAGAATGGCCGGAGGAGGGACCGAACCAGTGACATCTCGAATACTACGCGCGAATTTTGGCCCATCACTCGCAGGTATCGAGTGGTCAAAACTTCTTCCTTTTCCAAAAAACAAGTCTGCAAGGAGGTATCCCACAACGCGACGGTCGCTTTTAGTATGTTCAGTTCCGTGACCTTGGTGTAGTCTAACTGATAAGCTACGACTGGTCCTTCGACCAGCCAGCTGCACGTCATAGCGGCGAGTAGGTTCGTTAACAACTCACGCGTGTGGTCAAGGTCATGGAGAATCCATCAACGGCTTCCGCGCCGTTCCTCATCGCTAGTGCCGGAACTGAGAACTTAATTTCGCCGTTTAACAGGTTTGGCTGGCCCAGGCAGCGTGACTATCAAATCGAACGCAAAAAGAAGAACTGAAAGAAGGAGAAGGAAGAAGAGGAAAGGCAAACCGCCGTCAGGCGACCGGACAGAGGTTAATCGCTGCCACATCACTGGCATTCCTTAGGTGAGGTCAGGCAGCTACTCTCACATATGGCCGCCACTGACACAGCCTGACATTTTACGACTGGCCGCTACCTTCCGTTGGACGGTTGTTCCTACTGGAGAGTGGGTTACTGTGAGCCCTCTCTACTGCCACCGGCTTATTTATTTTCACGCCCCACTCCCTGATGGCTGCTCTCCATCACGGCGTAAATACGGACCAGTCCGGAACAATGGCGCGCAGTTTGCTACGGCTCCTAATAACGACGCGCAGTCTCCGACGTCGGCAGCTTTGTTGCTCTCCAGAAGGGAGACCGAGCCTTCCGGAATGGGGTCGCTCGCCGAGAGGAATAATTTAGTGCGCGCCGTGAATATGGGTCAGTGACGTGGAAACAGCCTCCAGATTTGTGTGTCGTACCACGCAGAGAACGGAAGAGAGATGGGAGGCAGTTGTTAGAGGGACGAAATAACAGCAGCTACCGTGTACCAGACAACTTAACTTCTTCCATCTACAACCGCACTCTGCACTCACAACTGACTGCGTAGTACACGATCTATGCAACATATGTCAAATCTATTTTTTTGTTCGCAAATGATTCTGCGTTATCATTGGGCATAAAATACGAAGAGGCATCATATGATTGGTGGTTTTACTTAGAATGAAAAAATAACCGGTAGATTTATAATAATTGTTTATTAGTAAATTTTGAGAGGAAGTGTAACATAAAAGAGGAAAACGTTTTTGGGAAATATGAGAAGTTAAATATAAACAATCTTATTGAAAATATGATATTTCATCGAAAAAACTGTAGGGTCAGAACTTCGAATTATATATAAAAAAAAAAACAACGTGTAATTCCAAATAAATAATTCATCAGAAGCGGGGAAGCTTTAAAACGGTACCTCTTTCATCTATTTTGGCTACGTTTGAAGGGAAAAACAGTGTTTGTCAATAAATATCGCCCTCTAGAAATAATTATATTTAAGATATCATACATACTTCGTTCACCTTGTGGGTGAAAATAGTATTTTCTATATTACACCATGTTTCTGAAGATTAAAACTGATCACACTAAATGCCGTTCCAAATAGTCTCGCCTTTTTGTGGAGCGTTGCTGCCTAGGATTTTCCACTAGTCTTAAAGTTAGAAACGGTTCCCCGGCCCGCTCAGTATGCTGTTTAATTAATACAGACTGCGTATATGGTACGGTGGTAAAGCGGTCAGGGAGAAGTATTGTTCAATCCACATCCACTACAGTGCCGAGGTCAATGAAGGAATCGTCGAACTCTACCTCCATCAATTTGCTTTTCGCGTCCCTCCACCATCCCTATACCCCTTCGTCACTTCCACCCTTCCCCTCACCCCATACGCCTAAACAGCTTAGGCAGTGGCGAACTTTATATTTCTACTTTCTGATCCGTTGATCAGATTAAAAATAAATATTCGTCTGAGCTGTGGCAACTGGAGGAGAGAATGAGATTCTTCCTTCAACATGTTCCGACAATACGTCTAAATAATGGTTAGTTGTGATAAGCATTTATGCCTGTTTGTTTTTATTCAAAGCGCTCTAATATACAATACAGATAACGATGTTGTACCAAATCCTACGAAAAAAGCATTTTTAATTGAACTTTTCAGTCATCAGTCCAAACGAATTGTAGCTCATCTGCGAAATGTCTCTGTACGCATTAAAAGAAAGATAGTAATACAATTCGAACAGGTCTCGTTTAATAGGAATCACTTTACAATTATTAGAGTAACCACGTTCTAAAATTTTTCTTCAACTTTTAAATCACTCTCGTTAAAGAAAAAAAGAAAAACTGAACGATGGTGTCATTCATAATTTTTGAGCGGAAGTACTTTCGGTAGAAAAATCTCCTTTTGTCGTTGTTCTTCTTTTCTATTTTGGCCTCTAGGTTCTTAATTATGACGAGATTTCTTCTTAGTCCAGTATTCGTCCATCCTTGCACTGTGGTTGTATTTTCTTCCTCAGTCCATTTCACCCCAGATCCGGGACACAGTGTTAGGGTGCGTGCATAAACCACGTAGCTTCATTTTGGCCTCCTGTGAAACTCCCCCCCGTCCCCTCCACGTAGCCCTACGTGGCTATTGCCTGTGTCCCCTCTCCCCCCCCACCACAATCACTTAACACGTTGCTTTTTTTTCTCTTTTGATTCCAGAAGACATTTTGTTCTGTTTTCTCCTGTCAGACTATTGTAAATTACATACGGAGATAATTAAGTGAGGGAAATAAATATTACATGCTGTTGTGAATTCTGTTCCTCGTTTTAACCGTAAAAAATGTTATGATAGGGAAGCTACGTGGCCTGGCTCGGAACCCCGCCATTCCCCCACGTAGCCCAGTGTAGCCTTCCAGCCAACCCCTCCCCTGGACCGAGCCACGTAGTTTGTGCACGGTCCCTTGTGGCTTCGGAAGCTTTAATAAACGTTTTGTACTTTTCGCTCTTGTAAATTTCATTGGGGTCAAATTCCATTTGTTCTAGATCTTTTCTTACTAGCCTTGATTTCACTCTAGAGACGTTGTTGAAGATTGTGAAGGTGAGTCTGTCGGAACTATGTGACCATACAACATTAATCTCTTTTTTCCTCATGGCTGTGGTAATACCTTTCAGTTGTTGGTATAGGTCCTAATTATGCCTGAGTCTGTATTTTCCTTTTTGCTTGAGAGTACCCAAAATTTTTCTCAAGATCTTTAGTTCCAGTATTCTGAGTTGTCCCTTTCTAACCATGTTCAAACACTCTGATGCATACAGTACTAATGGTTGAATAACTGTATGATACTGCCTTATTTTGAGGTTAATGATTGGAGTTATCTTCGTATCACTGCGTTCTCCAATGGGATTAAGTTGGGTGCATTTCTGATGTTGGTGAACTTAGTTCTGTTTATAGAAATCTTCAATACTACCCTCTTCCCGTTTTATTTTCTCTCTACTTTCTTTATTTCGAACTCATGTTTATCACAGGCACAAAGACCGTGAAGCTGACTAAGTCCACGTTGATGATTGGAGTTATCTTCGTATCACTGCGTTCTCCAAAGGGATTAAGTTGGGTGCATTTCTGATGTTGGTGAACTTAGTTCTGTTTATAGAAATCTTCAATACTACCCTCTTCCCGTTTTATTTTCTCTCTACTTTCTTTATTTCGAACTCATGTTTATCAGAGGCACAAAAACCGTGAAGCTCAATAGATGGCAGTTTGCCGTCAAGAATTGGAAAATTTGCTGCGCGAGCTTGTTTCCTATTGGCGTTCTATAGCTGCAGTGGTGAGAGTGACAGTGTGACAGCGTGACAGCCCCTAATCACCATGAGCACAGACCCGCAGCTGGCAACCGCACAGAGGACAACCACTGACGCGAATCCGCGGTTTTGCTACTGTCTGTATTACGTCGTGGTTGACATGGACATCGTAATCCTGCGTTCAAGCAAAATAAACTGAAGCACGCAATTAAATACAATAATAAATGGTGGTGCTATGTAAATCTCTTCACAATTATTCCATTCAAGACAAATAATGTATGCATCTTGTTTAGCTCATATAACAATCACAAACAGTAGTACTACTGTGTTCATCTGATTTACTGGGTGCCTGACTATCAGTTTAATTAATTAGCTATCTACTTGCGGAACCGTGTAGCCATGTGTATACCCACCCCGATTAAATTGATTAAGTGATAATTAATCCAGTTACCAATAATAGTCATGCCACTATAGTATTTGGCAGCAACTGTTCAAGTTAATTAATTGATGAGCACAATGAGGAATTAACTCATTAATAACTAATCACAAAAATTAAATGTAATATTCTGTATTGGTTCTTAAAATTCCTAAGCCGCAGTTTAATATCTGAAGAAAATTATTACACCAGAAGAGAATTGGAATTAACTAAAACTACATCTGATCGGGTGGGTTCTAAAACGTCGCCTAATAAACGGTCAGAAACAGTTTTTTAGGATATATTCCACTCCAAAAAAACAGAGTGAGAAAAAATATAATTCCGCGTATCGCATCGAATACGAAATATGTATTCAAAAGTGTTAAAAATTGTCTAAGACTCTTTTCGTTTAACTGTATGTTTCACTAGTATGAGCTCCAAAAGTCGTTAAAAACACTTTCCATCTCTAATTCTGAAATTAAAATAATTAAAAATGATGACCCTTAACAGCGGCGTTCAACGAAGTTTGTTTAGGAGAATATACGTCGACTACTTTTTCAGATCTTAACATTATTCTATTATCAACTAGCATCTAATTCCGCCATATTTGTATCATTTGTGAGGATATTTCACAGAATCATGAATTCTATTAGCTGCAGAACAAATCCGTAGACAAATAGCTTAAAAATATCAATGGAGTACCACCCGTACCAAAAAAGACTATTTTTAGCGTGCCACATCACGAATGATGTCGTTGAACAGATATAAAAAAATGCAGTCAGTCTAATTTTTATTGGTTGCATATTTCGTGATATATGAACCTATTGATTTTGGTAAATGTATGACGTAATTTTATTTTATAGGAATATTCCATATATTTGTTAACAAACTTTTCAACATTATTACCTGTTCGGAGGTTTTATGATGACCGTGACGCCAAAATTTGATGATGGATTCTTATATAACTACACATATCAAAATAAAGAACAATAATTTTTTGATATCTCGCTTGGTTCTGGATATATCGTATCTCGAAAGTGAAGTCGTTAGCTTGAAATGCGGTCTGGACCAGTGGAAAAATTTCGCTAAAATTTTGTGATGGAGTTAACGAGACAAATCGAAATAAAGAATAAAAAAATACTTTGATTTTCCACTTAGTTCACAAGATTTCAGATCACAAAATTAAGATGGTTAGGTTGAAATATTACCTAAAACACATGGAATTATACCTATAACTGCTGTCTCACATTCGATATCTCGAGAACTAAGAAAGTATAAAAAAATTATTGTTTAGTTTAGATTTGTCTCATAAAATTACCACGGTTATCATAGTGTTACCACCTGGTTTTCCATTTTATTTTTCTAATGTAAGTTATTCCGTCGTACGCTTTATTTTAATTTTATTTTTTCAATTGAATAGTTGCGGAATACACAAAACATATGATACCTATTGTATAGAAACTATAGTAAACATGAAAAATACTATCCCAACAGAAAGTTTCACACTCCATTAATATCATAAACTTCGTAACATCACCCAGTTACTAACACCACTTTACGAACGGTTAATTCGAATGTAATGTTACGTATTTGTATAAAAAACTAGACCAAGACTTCAAGACTATCGATTGTGGTAATATTTTATATAGCGATACAGTTGAAACTACTTAAATGGAGCTGACTCAATGACGCGAATAATATGGCGCCAATGAAAGTAAAGAAAATGAAAAATAAATAGACAAATCCTAACACTATATGCTGCATGGCATAACGTTAGTAATAGCTCTGGTCGAGATCGTATAGATAGCAATACATGTGGGAATACTTATATGGGCATGAAACAACGACGTTAGTAACATGGCACTCATAAAAGCAACTTAATTAATATTAAAAACTAAACGTCTCGTGCCTTATGCTGTAATATGGAATGTCCGTTGCAATTCTAGTCCAGGCTGCATTTTAACCTAACCATAATCTCCGCTAATATTGCTGCTATAATATCCAAACATCTACTATACGCTCATTAATACATTCGCCGTATCATGATCTTAAGTTTACCCTATAATATAAAAGGTTTGGAACCTTTTTTAGATTTTAAATAAATAAGAAGTTATAATTGAAAATTCAATTCCCCTCGTATTTTTACCTAGATTATGTAAAATGGACATTTCACTCATATTTACCCCAGCTCTTATTCAAACATGTACTAGACACGATTACTTATTCATATTAAGCTAAGTAATTACTAAAATTGTGGGCACTATTATTAACCGGGTTAGTAAACAGAAATCTTTACCACATTCAGAAGACCTTTTCATTCTAAACATTTCACATCCATATTTTTAATAATAATAAGGTGACGTGGAATTCGTATCAACCCTCTTCGCAAGGAAGACCCATATGTATTTCCATCATGTATAGTAATGTTGACAGACTTACCTCGACGCTCCTCGACACGGTAGTTCATGTAGTCTAGGATTTTATTAGTTGTGTTATAATTTTCTCCTGCGATGCCTTTATCGTCTGTTCTGGTCTTATCCCACTCCATGCCACACGCTATCAGGGTACAGCGGTCACGCGAACAGTTAACTGAATGACGTACTACAACACAACAGCTGACCGTTGCCTGGCAACGGCTCTGTACTTTTGGCAAATAAGAACAAAATTGTTACCGTTTTAGTAAACAGTGAGCCGATGTTATGGTGCTTGAAAACCTACAATTCTGAAATATGTGATGTATTTGCACTGTGTCCCAAGTTGCCAGTGTGATGAATAGGGTTCGGATCTTTAGGACAAGTCATATTTTTTTTGGAGCTGTAATGCAGAATTAAACAGTGATAGAACGTTTCTGATTGTATTTAAACATATTTTACATAGCATATAAATACATATTTAGGCCATTTTCCAACTTTTGGTCATATTACGATAATATTTATGGTCATACGGTCATATTTTGAGAAAAAAAAATGCCATTTTTTTTCTTAGTACCGGGAATTCACTAGACATAGATGAGAAGAAATTAAGATAATTATTCATAAACGGTACTCCTATCATACATCAGAGGAAAAACCAAACTAATTATCACTGAATTGGTCAGAATTCACCAGTCAAGAATTAAAGTTTAGCGTTAATGTTCCTCCCGCCTTATAATCTCGACAAAGCAGCTACAACATGCCTGTGTCAATCCGCGTCAATCAATGTGCCAATGAAAGACTTTTGAAAATAATCCTGTCAGTGTTAAATCTGTAGTGGATCAGTGAGTACCGACCGACATAACGAAAACAAAATTTTCTGAAAGTGTGAAGTTACATAGTTATATAAGGGAATTTGGAGAGGAGTGTTTTAGTAGAGAAGAAAGAGTTCTTTTCTGTAAATTATGTGAAATTAAAGTGACTTCAAAAAAATGATTTAAATTTTGATCTTCCAATGGTGCCGTGAGTGCACGGAAGCAAATTATGGCGTCTACGTGAAACCGACACTGCTAGATACAATAAATGATGTGTGTCTGAGCACTTTTTGGTGTATAGTAAATTTAAATATGTGGTCATATTTTGTAATTTTTTGGCCATATTTACCAGTTTTTAAGTTCATATTTGCCTGCATATTTCTCTACTTTTTTGGTCATAAAGATCCGAACCCTGATCAGACTCCTCCATTACGGTTGAGCCAATCCCTGCGTTTTTTCGGGATGAGAAAGTTCCACTTTGCTCAGGCTCACCCCCGTGCTTTGAGTAGCCCTTATTATCACTCTGGCCCTGATGGCGGATGAGTAAACCAACCTAATTTTGGTTTTCCACGGTTTCCGAAATCACTCCATGTAGATGGCGGTATAATTCCTTCAAAAGTCCTTGGCCGAACCCACTCCTCTTCCCACAGGACGGAAAAAAAAACAAAAAAAAAAAAAAACTAGATTTGTTCTCATTAGAGACACAACAGTAGCATTTTGTTTTGTGTGAAAGCTTTCATCACGGTGAAGATGAAATTGGAGTAACGGTGACGTGATAGCTAGAAACATATCATGACGGTCAGTAGAAAAGTCACCTCTCAGTGTGAAATCCTGATCCGGGTTTTCCATGGTTTTCCCGGGCGGATGCTGCGATGGTTCCTCACATTAGCCTATGGGCGCCTCCTCCCATATCCCGTATACCCCTTCCAAACTATTACCCTCCGCCACAAACTTTAAGTAAATCGTGGAGTAATAATAATAATAATATACACAAGAGCCAAAGAGATGCGAATATGCAAATATCTATATGGCGGTAGCAACGCATAAAGAAACGTATAAACGTGGCGTGCAGAGTCGGGGCTTTCATTTGTTCTCTCGTGAGTCGTGTGAATGGCCACACAACATAAAACAACATAAATTAACAGACTTTGATCACGGAATAATAGTTGGCACCAGATTCGTGGGGCACTTCATTTCGAAAATTGTTCTTGAATTCAATATTCATAGAGCCATAGAGTCGAGAGAACGCCGTTAATATTTTCGGGATTATCTCTCGCCATGGACAACGCAGAGGCCGACCATTCTTACTTAATGACCGAGACCAGCGACATCTGCGTCGACGTGTCAGTCTTAATGGGGAGAGACAACACTGAGTCAAAGAACAGCGACACTCACTGCGGGACGTACGACAGTCGCCTCTGTAGGCTACGTACAGATTTGGCTTCGATGGCAGCAGACCGACGCGAGTACCTCTGCCAACAAAACGTCAACGACTGCAGCTGTCATGCACTCGTGAGCGTACTGTTTGTCCCCTATGTGGCTGGAAAAAGGTTGTTTAGTCAGATGAGTTACATTTATAGGTAACAACTGATGGTACGGTTCGAGAATGGCGCAGAAACCACGAGTCCATCCACCCACTTCGACTAGAAGGAAATGTGCAAGGTTGTAGAGGTTTTATCCTGACATGTTTCTACATGGCATGGACTGGTATCACTGGTCAAACTGAAGCGACCTAATTATGTTCACCTATTCGGAGATCGTTTGCATCCATTCATGACCTTCGTGTTCCCAAACAACTATGGACTTTCCCAGGAAGACAAGGTGGAATGTCTGTGGACCAAAATCGTTCACTATCGGTTTGAGGAATTATTCTGGACATTTCCAGCTGATGATTCAGCCACCTAGATTGCCAGACATGAATCCAATCGAACATCGGACATCGAACTATCAGGTGCGTCAATGCCATTTCTGGTTGCTGCACTTTGTCTGGCAAAAGGAGATCTCACAGGATATTAGTGGGTTTACCATGGCTTTAGGCACTTTAATGTGTATTGTGGAAACGATTATCAAGCAAGTGATTGAAACACTTTAAAATAATCATTTAGGTCACAAGTTATTTATTTAGTAACTAAAAAAACTTAGTCGACTACCCAAATGAGGAACACTAAGCTATTGTGTCAGAGGTAGGACGGCCAGCTCCTTTCCTCTGTGACCTACGGTTTATCGTGGAATATGAACCATATAACTGCATAGTATACCTCATATGGTTAAACACAACTCCTAAAAAAAAAAAAATCCTGTACCTATCGGGATTTGAACTCTAGACCGCAGCAGCGAACTTTTGAGAGCTAGCGTACTAACTACTGACCTGCCAGACTGTTCATCTATTAGGTAAATTATTTTTATGATTATTTATTCTGTTAGTGGCACATTCAGAATATACATGGTAATTCAGCCAGTAAACTTTGAAAAACAAACTTTTTTGAAAATTTTAGCCCAGACGAAATCGAAAATGCATATTAATTTGATGAAAATGAGCGTTATTTTTACATTACGATGTTAAGGCTACAATGTAAATAAAGTCTTCTACAAGAATCTGAATCATTTTCTTGGTGAATAAATACATTTAAACAGTGTTATTTAGCTATTTTTAAAACGCCGGCATATTTCCCACTTGTTATTAGTGTTAAGTGTTAAAATAATTTTAGTCTCTCCTGCTATTAGAGTAAAACTCGTATGTTAGTGTTGTAAGTTGTGAATACAAAATAACGTGATGTGGGGGAACGTCATCCTGTAAATACGTTCATAAAAAAAAATGTTTTTGTAATTTTGTTAGTTGGTGTCTTGTTCAGTGACCTTATACAATTTGTCACGACTGTATGCAATCCCACTACTATTTACCCTTTCTGCACTGCAGCGTCTGCATACACAAGTTCTGTATTTTATGGTTAACGGTGCGTCGTCGGGAGATCGTAACGTGTCCCTTGGCACCAGCTGTATGTTGTTGTGTTCCGACAAGTTCTGGTGCCGAATACTCCACACACATAAAAGCGCCCTCAGTAAAATTCTTGCAGACGAACTGTCCCGTCAGAATCGTGCCTGCTGCGACAGCAGCTAGTTAACGAGACATCCCGCGGGGGAATTATTCCATCCGACCACGCTACACCCATCTTTATGAGACGCACTTCCGTTCAATTATTTTTATTTCTGGGTAAGTTTCGCCTCGTAGCTCCAGAGGGATTATTATTTTCCCCTGAAAGGAAGTGTGTTTATTGTGAGTGAACACTGTGAAAGAACATGTCAAGTGGAAACTATGAATCATGTATAACATTACCTGTAACGGTTATCCGAAGTCGCATTTACCCAGTACTATTAATGTGATGATTATATCGATATTCCTGAATCGTGCCGGTCAATACATCTTTAATGCTGGAAAATAGGTTGTTACCAAGATGCTTTGGATGAGAGTTTGTTTCACTTCGTTCAAAACCTTGTATAACAATGATCACCACCATCGCCTACTTACCCATAAAAATAAGGATTTAGTCTCAACGACAGTGTGGTCATCAGATTCGAGAGAGTTTTATGAACAACGAACTGGGAGGAAGTCGACCAAGGCCTTTATAATGGAACCACGTGTTATTTGCATGGAGTAATTACGGGAAGTCAGAAATACCGAAATCTGGACTACCGGGCCCAGTGTGAGGATGAACAATGCAGTCTCTAATAAGCAGTTTGATAGCTCAGTTGTCAAGGATCTTGCTATTAGATGTTTGGTTTCGGTCCCTGTAATTTTAAGAGGTGTGTTCGAGCTACGCCAGGACGTCCCATGGTTAGCATTTCACATTAAACTGTAGGTCCCAGAGGAAAGGAACTGGCCGTTTTACCTCTGACACAATGGCTTAGTATGCCTCCTCCGGGAGGACCCAACCAACCATCGGCTTGTGAACTTATGTCTGTTCCAAATACCTACTGTCGGGTGACAACGAATTTCACTCTGCTCTTCGGAAAAATGTTTTTCATACCCCTAATATGCTATAATTGTATAAGCGTCGATTAGGAAGTAAACTGTTGTAATTCGTCATACATTTGACACTACCGAGCGTGATAGGTGAGTGGTTAACACTCTGGCCTCGCATTCGGGAGGAGTTTGGTTCGAATCCCCGTCCGGGCATCCAGATTTGAGTTTTCCATGGTTTCCCCAAATCACTTCAAGCGAATGCCGGGATGCTTCCTACAAAAGAGCAATGGTCGAATTCCTTCCCGATGCTTGTCCCCCTTCCTTTCCCAACTCTAATGACCTCGATGTTTACGAGGCGTAAAGCCATAACAATAATAATAATAATAAAACATTTGGCACTGGCTACAATTCTTGTTCCAAGAGGAACGTGACAGCATCATATTTTGTGTCCTGTATTTGTGCCGGATAGTGGCAGTAACCTACGTTACTGCGTGTGGTGTGAGGAGCCCAGGACGAAAAATGTAAAAACAGCCGTCCAGCGAGGGGCTTAACATTCCACTCTTTCACTGCTGATGAAGTCATCCTCATGAGTCAAGGCACCTCGGACGGCCCATACGTTACGACAGATGAGAATGTTGTGTCCACATTCTCGGGGGCATTCATGTGACGGTGTCTGCTTAATTCGAATGAGCAGTGGAATGTGTGGAATGCTAGGTGGTCTGTTGACCAACCAAATCGACCCCTATAAATCAGACGGAATTTACGGGAGGCATGAATTAGAACGTCATTCATATAAAAAGCTGACATTATTTCATAAGTGAGACATTAATATTTTTCCTCATCTTTTTTCCCTGTTTCTGTTCATGATTACTTAATTATTAACTTCATTTTTTAAAGTTTTTGAACAAGTAGTTCCTTATTATAAGATAGTGCCCAGAGCCGTATCACAAACATGTCATTCGAAAAATACCTTAGTACCAGCATTCTAGTAGTTTTCCAGAACACAACAACAGTGATCGTTGGGATAAAAACTTCAAGATAATACAGATAAAATTTTGCAATTAACTGTACCAATTCATTGATGTTACCACTCTCCCACTCTCATTGGAAGGAAAAATCGGCAGCCAATTCCATGTCTTATTAGCAAAACATCATCTGTGAAGCAGAAATTCAAAATGTTTTTTCTTTTCTAATTTTTCCAAAGTCGAATCTGTATTAATTACAGCGACGTTCAGTCTGTGGTGTACCCGGGGAACCAAAGTCATCGTCCTACTTTATCTACACAGTTTATTATCATTAATTAAATAGTTTTCAAGCCCTTCAAAAATGGCGGATTGAAGGAAGATTTCTGACAATTAATTTCTTCGAGTTTACTGTAACAGTGATGTAGAATATAGCTGAAACATCGCCATCGAATATAAATATTTTGTAAGCCGGTCGAAAATAATGGGTTTAACGCATATTTCTAGCAGTTCGTGTCCTCTAGTTGCTTAATTGTATACAATTGTTATTAAAAACGCTTATGACCTTAAAATGATTTAATGTGGTATATATTTCTTAGCTTACTGAAACAGCGATATCTTTGGAGAGACATTATAAGAAAACATGTACATCGACTGATAATAAGTAACAAGTAATTAATATGGTAATTTAAGTTTAATACATAACTTTTTCGGTGTTCTGGCAACTCATTTCTTTGAGGCTGCTTAACAATGCAGAATTGTTACTAAATAATTCCCATTACCTCAATTTTGCAGTAATATCTCTGGCCGCAACTATTTCCGTAACGCAGGCGTTACATACGCAGTGTCGCCGTGATACAAAGACGAATGTAGCCTCTGTGTAAGTAGATTGTAAAAGAGCAATTAATCCGCCGCACTCTTTCTATACACCTAATTTATCACTGCACGAACTTTCGATTTAAATTCTTTCAGTGTTTGAGGTAACATATTCAGAAAATAGTCCAATAATTTATCCTAATGTCCGATCCCCTTACTTCTCACTCTCTTAAGCTTGAAACAAAGTTTATGGTCATGGTCGTCTCTTTCCCTAATTCTCTAGATCCTTCTTCCTATATCCACCGAGGACTCATCCCTATTGTATTCCTTTTTACAAAACCAGAAGTTTCTTCATCCGTCTCCTGTCTTTCAGTGACTACCAGTCTTGCCCTTTCATCATAACAATAACTAACTGTGACATACGTTAATTTTCCAGCACAAAGCTGCAACCCTTCAACTTTTATATTTTATACCCATTTTGTTGGTCCCATCTACGCCACAACACAGAAAGATCAAGTTGCCGCATATACCCGCTAAATCCGCTCATCATTTTCTCCAGTGGATGCAGGACTATGACTATCAAAACTCGCTTTACCACCAACCCAACACCAGGCGAGTCGAATTTTGAATCAAATAATATGTCCAAATATTTTTGTATGTTGTTTCATGGTTAAAAATAATATGATTTAACCATGACTTGGGGCATAGAGAGACATTTATTTCGCCAGGCATAAAATCAAATGCATTTACAACTGTTGATCATATTACGCTTAAGTTTTGTTTGAGAAGTTGGTCACACATCATTTACCACGGTGACAAACGCTGGATTGAAATTACCAGTAGCTTAGCGCAGGATCCCAGTCATAGGGGAACATTACGACCGAATAGGTTTCTGCAATTCTCATTCTGAAGTAAAGAATTCCTTAAGAGAAAGTAGTGATACAAGAATGAAAATATGCTACAGACTTTATATTCTATAGTATGAAATGTTTCTGTAAAATTAGATCCTTTTATTGTTAACAATTTATACGTATAACACGTTTTAGTTGTTAAATACTGAAACAACACATATTCTGTAATTTTGAACGATGATTTCTGCTTTCCCTTTGATTGTGTTCATTTATACGTAAGCTTTAAATTGTATAACACCCGATTACATGGATTCGAAGATACAAATTTTTGAGACCGAAAATTAGTAATAACTCAGCATAGTGAGAGAAGCTGGTAATCAGTCATATCGCTGTAAGTATTAATTTTATACCAAGTGTCAATTTTCCAAACTGCATTTACATCGATTTTTAAACTAACTTTTTGACACTGAAAAATAACAACTTGAGCAACAAACACCTAAATGCTACTTTTATTTTTGTAATTTCTTTCTGTCATATTGATCTGTTTGTATTTGTTTCACCACAACTTCAGTATGTGGTAACATTTTTTGCTAAACATCTAGCCGTTAAGTGCTTACCGTTAATGTTACAGTCCGAATACTAAAATCCTTCCAGTACTCTTTTCTTCAGTTACCGTATTCCACAGTTTTGTTGAGTATTGATGGCTGCCTTCGTTTACTCTGCACAGTGACTCCCGACTCGGTATTAACCGTAGAGACTGCTCTGTGAGAAGATGGGAGAACGCGATTCGTTCTTTAACGAAATCAAAGCTGTGTGTGGGTTGAGAGCTATGAGAGAGGCCGCAGCTGTGCCTTTTAAGCTTCCGTTTCAAAAGGAGAAAGGAACCTTATTGCTGTCGCTACGCTATTTGTCCGTCTATATCCGATCTCTAACTCGTAAACGAGATAAGTTTCCGACTCCAAATCTTCACACATTATCTGTTTCGTTGGCTCAAAACCAAATATAGTATTTAAAATTTTGTAAAATTATATTTTGTGTCGTTATATAGAAATAAATGGGTCGGAAAAGATGTACCTTGATGTATAGAGCTTGTCAGATAAAATACTAAGATATTTTTAAAAATATTTTTCACTAAAAAGTAAGGTGAAGTGGCGAGTTTTGGGTCATTTTTGATTCCGGGTCTGTCTCAAAAACGCTATTGCCGAAGATCCTGACAGACGTTCCAAATATTTACTATATCCTGTATTTAAATGACAAACAATAGAAACACTTACTTGTGGTATACTTTGTAAGTTGAGGGTAAAAAAAGCAAATGTTTTTATTTTGAGGTAACTTTTTTCAATGGAGTGAACTGGAGGAAGAATCTTGGAGAGACCGTCAAAAACAAAATCGGATTTTCGGGACGAATCTTAGAAGTGGATACGTGAAACCATGATAATGATGAATCGTCAACTACTCTTGACTTTACCCTTTATCCGGTAAATAACGAATGATGAACACCGTTTCAACCATCTGGACTCAAATATCTAACTTCGGACATGAGGAAGGTTTTAACTCTTCAGATAGAAGGTAATTAATGGTTCCATTTCACATCCTACAGATGTTACAAAAGTAGTAAACAATTTTATTGAAGTTAGCTGATCTATCGTCAAAATAAAGTCGAAGTTGGATTGCAGGAGCTGCAAATTATTAAAAATTGTACATCTGGAAAAATATTTTTTTCGTTGCAGCTTCTACTAACCACAGAAAGGGTTGTTGGTATTTATTCCGCTCTTACATTGACCTAACGCTGTGTTGTGGTAGTGTCTCTTCACAACAACAAAGAGAACACCAAATTTCCAGCTAACAGACATCTGTATCTGACGTATGTTAAGTGACTGTTAACAACACAGTTGGAACAAGGTGTTCCCAGTTGCATTTAGTTTAGTTTGGAGACTACGTCCCTTCTCGGTGTAGCCAACAACATAGTTTCTCCTTACCTCCTCTGTCGTGCTGTATATACCAGCCACTCTGCTTGATGCTGGACATCAAAGGCGCCGTCCGCTCCAACAGACGCCGTCGGCGTTTATTGGAATTGTTGGAGGCCGTTTGGGAACACACACAGGCTGCGTGCTGTCTGTTGGCACTGGTGCCATACCAACCAACTACATTACTTCACTGTGTAAATGGGTATCAACAGACAGTATGGCGTTCTGTCACCCTATCTCCCACAAAATATCATTGAAAAACTGATGAAAAATGACGTTCAAAACCACCTATTTTTTTATTATTATTATTATTGATTAAGTGTGATGGAACAAAGGTTTCCTAAATATTTCCTTCTGTCTTTGAGCTAAATTGTTCGCAATTTTTCTTAGTAATCTAGTCCGGTTTCTGACTACTTTACTTACAGATGAAGATTTCACACGCCCTTATGTCTGAAATAAAGTATAGATTTATGATTATGGTAATTTCTTTCCTTCTACGAATTACCACCAATTTCTTCAACCAATATCAATCCAGACCTCATTAGTAGTAAATGACTTATACACTCTCAGCATTCATTCACCCGCTTCCTGTTTTCCAATGAATCCTTACTCAATTCCTTCACCATATCATTTACTAATTGAGTTCTACGATAATTCCAACACAGATATAGGTGCTCTCTTTTGCGCTTTCTCAAACTCTTACATTTGATATCCATAATCGCAGGGAAACAAGAGAGTAATCTATCATACGTACTATGTGCCTATCTTGACTTATGCTGCTGAAACGTGGACAGTGAAAAAGCGGGACATCGGCAGAGTACAAACAAGTGAAACGAAGTTTTTAAGAGGTAGAATGGGAGTTACTAAAATGGACGGAATAAGGAATGAAGTGATTAGACGCACCATAAAAGAGGAATCCCTACAGGAAAGGATAAAGAGGACCAGACTGAGATGCTATTGACATGTCAAGAGATGGAGGCTCAGAGAATACCAAGAAAAATCCACCAAATTAAGATGCATGGTAAACTACCCAGAGGAAGACCAAGAGATGGATGGCTGAAAGGAGTGGAGGAGGCTGTACAGAAGATAGGAGAGGACTGGAATAAGGTTGTGACAGAGAGGTGGTGGGATTCAAGAAGGAAATGGAGAGGCATGTGCATAAAGCAGACCCGGCCAGAGGCTGGAAACTGTTGATGATGATGATGAATGTAGTTCTTAATACTCAAATAATTGTCTGACCAAAGTTTTATATCCCCCTTTTTTTCGTTTCTCTCTTTGTGACCTGTTGACGTCATGGTTCATTAGAATGGGGAGAGGAGGAGGGTATGGATCGGGTAGAAATTCGTCCATGGCCGTCTGAGGGAACCATTTCGGCATTCACCTAAGATGATTTCTGCAAACTCTGGATTGCCGGACGAGGGTTTAATCTCCGTCCTCCCATATGTCAGGCAGAGCAGTATCGCTCAACCATCAGACTTAATTTTTGTATCCTGGTTTGCTTACATATCAGGTACATACCATCACCTTACTTAGTAATTGCTGGTCTGAAATGTCTGATAATCATCTTAATTTTTAAAAATAATTTACATTATTTTTATTGTTTTAATTTCGTTTGTGTCTGTGTCATTTACATTTCACGTTCTTCTGCCACTAAATTTTATTACCTGAAATTAAATTTCGGCATATAAAAGAAAAATGTATGTGAGTAACTAACAAGAAATAAACAGTTAACCTGATACCAAATCTTTATTTACAAAAAAACTGAAACCTTGTGACATATTATGTTGCTACGAAACACACAATACACCACACACACTTACAGTACAATCGGAGAGAGAATGTGCGCCTGTGTGTGGAGGAAGCCATTTCCGAAATAAAACAAATAAGGGTATATATACCTATATCAACTCAGAAATTTTGATGTCACAAGATTACAAGGTCATCCTTAAATTATTGATCATAAAAAGAACAGTAGAAACAAAAACAAGGCACAAATCACTGCGGTCCTCCTAGACCTCACAATAAAACAATAATGTATACAAATCCTCCCCGTAATCACACGACACACACAGCCTTCCAAGTTCCTTTATTGCGTCGTTAGTTTATTGTTTTACGCTACGCAATTATTTTGTGATTTACAGGATAGGCTTCGAAACGGATGTATACTGAATGATTTAGTGATATAACAGAGAGTAAGGATTATGATAATACTGCAAATATTGAGTACTAGCAGTTACCTGCCACTTCGTCTGCATGGAAATGGGTTATACTATAAAAGTTTTCTTCATTAGAAATGATAGTATAAGCTATTACAATATAATAATAAAAATTTATTTACGTCCTACAGCAAAACCGCAATTACAACAATATTTATCCTCTAAAATAATAACATTAGTTGCTCCTTGCACATTTGTTTTGTTTTGACAGATTAGCGATTGAATCAATTAATTCTGTTTTAAAATAGAAATTCACATGTAAAAACACGTTGTTTCTTAATTTACATCTTTTATTTTTTTTTCCTCGATTCGACCACCTAAGGACCACTTCCAGACAGACACCTGTCTTCACAGGCAGCCAGGGGGGAGAAGCTGGATTTGTTAGATATGTCATTTGTATGCGAAATGTGTAAGTTGTTTGTGCCCTGTATATGATAAATATAATTTTGTTTGTAAGATCTGTAGTTTGTGAGGCGGAGATTGGAGGCCGTCCCAGAAATCGCGTAGATCAGCGATTCTCAACCACTAGAGGTCCGCGAAGATGGTATATGTGGTCAGAAAATTTTTAAAGAAGTCAGGTCTAAAGTATCGAGATAGAAGAATACTCTATAAACTATATAAGAATCAAGTGGCTGTAATAAAAGTATAGAATCACGAGAGACATGCATCGGTTAAAAAGGGTGTGAGACAAGGATGTAGTCTGTCCCCGTTAATATTCAACTTGTATGTAGAAGAAGCAATGAAGAAAGTCAAAGAAAAATTTCCATGTGGCATAAGTTTTCAGGGAGAAAAAATCAGTATGCTACGATTTGCTGATGACATTGTCTTGTTAGCTGAGAGGGCTGAGGATATTGAGAAGTTATTGAATGGCATGAACAAAATACTGAAGGAAGATTTTGGACTGAATATAAATCAAAGTAAGACAAAAGTGATGAAATGTAGCAGAAATGATACCAATAGTAGCAGGTTAAATATAAAAATAGGATCGGATGCTATAGGAGAAGTGAGTGAGTTCTGTTACTTGGGAAGCAAAATTACAACCGATGGCCGAAGCAGGAATGATGTTAAAAGCAGAATAGCACTAGCAAAAAGAGCCTTCATGAAAAAGAGAAACCTTTTAGTTTCAAATATTGATCTAGGAATTAGAAAGAACTTTTTAAAACTCTATGTGTGGAGCACAGCACTTTATGGTAGCGAAACATGGACTTTAGGAATACCGGAAAGAAAGAAACTTGAAGCATTTGAAATGTGGTGTTACAGAAGAATGCTAAAAATTAGGTGGACAGACAAAGTAAGAAATGAACGAGTTTTGGAAATGATGGGTGAGAAAAGAAGTTTATGGAAGAAGCTTACAGGAAGAAGAGACAGGCTTTTAGGTCATAGTTTGAGACATGCTGGATTGGTTAATTTGTTAGTGGAGGGAACAGTTGAAGGTAAGAACTGTAGAGGTAGACAGAGATTAGAATATATGAAGCAGATATATGAGGACGTGGGTTGTAAGGGGTATGTAGAAACGAAAAGGTTAGCACAGGATAGGAAGGGTTGGAGGATTGCATCAAACCAGTCTAAAGACTGAATACAGCAAAAAAAAAAAAAAAAAAAAAAAAAAAAAAAAAAAAAAAAAAAAAGCTGAATGTTGAAAACTTAAATATCTTACTGGTACTCGGCTGTAAGCGAGTATAAGCCGTAAACACAACTTTTTAAAAACCACGAATAAATTCTTTTAAGAACTAAGTTGTTAGCTGTTTTCTAAAGCGCTTGTTGTAGGTATGAGGGACACGGTACGTGGTAGGGTTGATAAAATAGAAGTGATGAAGTAAACAGCAGTAAAAGTTGCCAGGTCTTATAAATGTTATTTTAGTTTCTGCATGCAGGACGGCGGGATGGTATAGCATCTAGCCCAGAGTGACATTATTATTCATTTAGTTATTAAATATTAATTTGGTCAATTGTAATTAATTTTAAATCCAGTTTCGTAATGGGGTTAAAAAAACACGCTTTCGTATTTATTACGTTATAATCGTACAATATAATATGTCCCAGATGTTACTAAGAAACATATGGGTAAAAAATAAAGCAACATAAATTAGAGGTCCGCAGCATTATTTTTGCCATTTTGCTTGTCCTTGCGTTGAGAAAGGTTGAGAATCGCTGGGCTAGATCATTGGATTAAACCGCCTAATAACCGCCATCAGCACAGCCAGGGCTCGAACCTGGTCCCGTTGTACCTTCCCAATCGAATGTGCGACGCCTTAACACACTGCGCCTCACTGACGGGTATATATACCGTTGTTATTATTATTATTGTTATTGTTTCGTGTATAAATTGTACCTGCCTCTCGTATTACACTACAATATGAGACGGACACCTACCAGGACGAACGGTATTAGGGTAACATACCTGAGATGCCATACTACACATCAGCCTTATTCGTTGTCCAATCTTATTTCCGTATTGAAGCCTTCTCCCTACCAAACCATACGTAGATATTATTACTACCGATGGGTTGTAAAAGGAACAGAGCTTCCACTGGCCGCGGCGATTCGCTGCGATAAATGGGTGTTTGACAGTGTGGCGATGGAGCAGAGATAGCGGCGGTATTTGTGGCCTCGATTTGGCGACGGATAGCGGGGACTACACTGTGGGGGGCCTCGCGATGCTGAGATATGAGCCGCAGCCGACGAAGGCCGTGACGGAGAACTCCACAATGGACTCGCCCGCTCTGCTACGGGCGTCCACAGCCGTCACAATATTTGGGGCCGCTAATTGTGCCCATTGTGGCCCGGACGGCTTGTGGAACCGGATCTCGCCGACTAGCTGGGGGGACTGAAAAGAGGGGCGGCAGTGGGAAGTTATGGCGGCTTCGAATTACAGCTCTACGGTCGTAAGTATCCATAGCTTCAGTCTCGTCTAACTAGCAGAGTTCTGATATCCTAACACAAGCAACGTATCACTAGGCAATTAAAATGCGATATTCCAAACATTGTCCTCTCCCGTTTTTATTAAATTTTTCCAAAAATCTAAACTGCCGCTCTCTCGTAACGGTTGGACCGATCCATACCACAATGTGTTTTCATATTACTGACAGTTAGTTATCAAGCAACACATTAAGAGGAAAGTAACGTACATATACTACTGTATTTTTTTTTTTTTTTTTTTAATTTGAGGTAGTACAGTTGTAATGGAGCATATGCGCATGTAAAAGTGGTTCCTCAGATTTTTGGCGGAAGATGTTAAGAATAAAGTTAGTGAAATTTGTAGAGCGTTGCTTGTGCGTAAACACAGGTCTTTAGGGAGAAAAGAAACTTTTGGTTTGGAAAAGTCATTAGGTACATGTTTTATGATATGTTAGGAATATACGCTTTTTGTTTGATTGACGAAAAGTGCTAACTACATTTATGTACAACGAATGATATTTTCTAAAGGAAGATTTATACATTTTTCATTGAAATTCGATTAGAAAAAAAAAAATCATCAGATTACTTACACATAGTAACATGTTTCATTGATCTCTATAGAAATAATAGACGTTAGGTATGATATGATATTATACTAATTTCTTTACCCACAACGGAAAAATAGAATTTAAAAAAGTATAACTCGTTGAACATTCTTATTACAGTGAACATATTTTTTGCAATGGCTTGTACCATCCATATCCCACGGCATCCCATCTATTCGATGAATGAAGTCTCTCCACCAAATTCTGTCTTCGAACTATAGTTCCTTCTCATTTGCACCACAGTTTGTTTTTCCTTTCTGTTAAATGTCTCTCTGCACTGTATTCCTGCATCTCATCCGTGGTAGGTTGTAATGCAGTTGCAGTTATTTCATTTTATAGGATATTATTGCAATATCCATTCTTCATACATGCTTGTAATACGACTCCACAACGTTATTAAACAAGCAAGTCCCTTGCCTTCTCATTTATCTGACAAAACTTATATCAATTTCCACGATCTTTTTTCCACATGGTCCATGTGTCACAACCATACTTCAAAACTGATAGTTATAGTTCGACGTTGTTTTACAGCGTAGTTCTTCCACAAGTTATTAGACAATTCTATAGATTTTAAGCTACATGTTCCAGTGTCACGTTTTCAGTGGCGAAATTTTCTAATGCTTAAATGAGATAAATTAATGTTTACTGTTTCCCCTCTGACCAGTGTCTTGTACCAAACATAGGTATTTATGTTTGATAATCACCTACTCGTTGTGTCGAGATGCGTCTGTACTACGGAGCTGGACCACATGTTTGGATAGTGGCTCTGTTAAAGGCATTTGATGTGGATGCGAGAGACAAGGAGACAGCAATCTAATTACCTGCGTCCTCTGTACCTGCCTACAAACTAGTCAAACCCGTAATCAGTTCATTTATGTTGCTGATGGCGCTGTAAGCAGGAAGTTGCTACGTGTACAGACCCACTCCAAACTCAACTACCAGCTTCAATAAGCATGCCTTTTATTAACGTAATTTTATTTACCAAATCTTTTTAGGCAAGGTGACATCAAAACTATCACATTTGTGTGAGATGGGCTTCATTTCCGTCCCATTACGCAAGAATTTATTCATTTCTACTAAATTCTCTTACGGAAGAAACAATTTGCTCAGTACTTTGTAGTGGCTCAAAGTCTTGAAATCGCATCTGCAAAACTAAGATGAAACTTCAATACATCTTTGCGACATGGAAGGCGCCTAGTTACGAGTAACCTTCATCCTCCGATTTTGTTTGTTTATTTTGGACTATTTACCTGTTTTAAATCTGAATTCAGGTCAGTATGTGTTTCAGTAAAAGTTTTTAGAGAGTTGACATTCTAAAAAAAAGTGTAACTCAATTACCTCTAATATTATATTTTGCCACTAATTTAACACGTAGATCATCTTTTACATCTGCGTCTGCCTAAATTTACGAGCATAGCGTTCCTGGATCTGATCAACACGTGTTTGAACAGAAATTGTACCTACTTCTTTTTTTACTTTACGCCTTGTTGAGGTAATTAGAGGCGAGATGGGACTGGGAACAAGGAACGGGAAGGAATTTGGCCATTTCTCCGCATTCACCTGGAGTGATTTGGGGAAACCATGGAAACCCAAATCTTGATGTCCGACGGAGATTCGAACAGGAGTCCTCCCGAATTCGAGATCAGAACGTTACCGCTCACCCACCATCTTCTCCCTTTGTATTCTATTATGTGGTAGCACGAGGATAGAAAAAATGTCTTACACTGGATTTAATCAACCTCATTGTAGCGAGACATATGCATTAGAGGAACAAACATCAGATTTGGTGATGAGGGGACTCATTCGTCTGTTTGACTTATCGCAGCCAAACAGCTGTATCAAGTCTATGAGACTTTGGTAAGAGCCCTTGGAACCGGCCACAAAGAGCGATGCCATTCATTGCATCTGTTCAAAGTTTTTTTTTTTATTAAATTATTGCTACATGGTTAACGAATCGATGTCCCTATAACAATAACGTAAACAAAGTTGGGTTGATAAGGTCAGATCATAGTTTTGGTTAAAAATTTATCTCAAATAATTTTCTTTGTGCCTGACGTACAGAACCGCGGGAGTTCGATCCACTCATACAGATCGGGGATTTCATGTTTACCAGAAGTCACTTCAGGTCAGATGGATCCCTCATAAAGACCATGTTCCATTCCCTTTCCCACTATCACCAGCGGTTCTAATAATATTACTGTCGATACCAATCAGTCGTCTCGGCCACCATGAAACAGCCACTAACAAACACCAAAGACCATTGTTACTGACAAAGCAATAAAAAGACGACCAACTTAAGAAATACAAAAAAAAAAAAATACATTGGGAGGAAATTCTTAGGACAACAACCCCCAACATGTCTAGCTTTACAGCTGAGACTGGTGAACTTTAAAAAACAAAAAGTCACTAAGCCGTTACTCCGACTCGACTCAATTTTTATATGACGTAATAGCAGGAACTCTAATATACACTCAAAAATTATTATTATTTTTCCTTTAGCCTTAACGCTTCGTCGACGTCGTGGATATAAAAGACGGGAGTGACTTGGGGACAATGACCAGGAAAAAATTTGGGCACGGTGTTTTGAAAGATCCATCCCAGCATTCGCTTGTAGCAATTTCGGGAAACAATGGAAAACAGAAATCAGAACTGTGAATCGGGGATCTGAACCCTGGTGCTCTCGAATGCCTCGCCCGCCCGAACAATACCGTTCAACAACCAGAGTCGCTAATTTCAGAACTGCAATAAAATATTTCAGTCATGTAATTCGATTTTGTGCTGGTACCGTGACATACGTGACATCAGAGTTATTTTTGAAACCTGTAGTAAGTACTTAGCCTACTGTTTAATCACACAACGAAAACGTTAAAATGCAGTTCAATGTCGAATCTGTAAATTTCACTTTTAACAGATGGAAACGTATATGTTAAGAATACATTAAACTTCGTGCCCAGTTACTGCAGGTAGTATTGGTGAAGTAGCACTACCACTTTTTTTTTTTACCTCTAACAACGTAGTTTTGGGATTATGGCCTAAACGTGTTAAATTTACTTACTGAGACTATGTAATTTGTTTTCTGGTTTTGGCAGTGGAGCATATTTACGTCTCAAGTTTCAAACTCAGGCTGCGGTGCGAATGTATATCGGTTTTATTGGAGGAGCGGTTCCTTCCCAGAAGAAAATACGCAACAGAAGCAGAGGTGGCGGGAACGTGATATTCCGCATGCAGCGCGCAAATCTCGCGCACAGGTGTACTGGGAGTATCAAGAGGGTCGGGTGTTCCACCGTGCCAGGCAGGGAGAAGTTCGTATCCGGACGGCTTTGATTCGTGTCACGTGCAGAGTGTAAAACACCCCTTTTCCTATGACAACGTATGCTGTCTGCAAAGCTGTGAAATTATGATTTTATCTGATGAAGCTCTATCAATCAGAGATGGTACCAATGACTGACAGAATTACAAAGATGCAGACCCTAATGCAGACGTCTCTTTGCTTTTTAATTCACTGTAATTATCTTTGATAATACTTCGTAGCTAAAGTTGACTGCATTCAAGGTTATTAATTTATTCATTAATTCCTGAGTAGTTTGCAAGAACTTTTATAATCATAATTATTTATTGGTTATATAAGCTATGCATTCTGGTCTCTTAATTCTGCACTGTGTATTGTTCATTGAGGTGTATTCCATCTTGTTAAGAATAAAATTACTTTTTGTTTGCATAAATATTATTAATGATTAAAATTGCTGAAATGAAGAATTGGGATGTTGATTTACATATTGACAACACCGGTGTGCCTATGTTTGGCATTAGTATACATTTATTACGAAACTAGCTGGTGCCCACGACTTCGTTCGTGTTTGTAAAGAATTTGGATTGACAGCTACCGACATCTGACCACCATAGTGCACGATGGGAGACTCGATGCTATTACCACAAACAAACGTCAGTCATCTGCGCTATGTAGTTCAGGCAGCAAAGAAAAATATACAGACACACATGTCTTCAGTCGAAATACGAAAATATCCTTGATCGGCCACTTTCAACCACCATATCTCCCACACTCCCAAAGTTACCGAAAGTCGGACAACGTTGTGATCAACGGGTGACTCTGTGCTACTACCACACACAAACACCACTGATCTGCGCTAGATAGTTTTGACTGAAAAGTGATACACCATGACAAATACGTTTTTGGTAGAAATATGAAAGTGCCGCAGGTCGACCACTATCAACCACCATATCTCCCACATTCCCATAGCTACCGACATCTAACCACCATAGTACACGACAGGAGACACGATACCACTACCACTCACAAACACCATTGGTCTATGCTATGTAGTAGTGAGAGCAGAGTGACATATACGGAGACACATGTCTTTGGAAAATGCCCTGCATCGACCACTTTTAACCATCATATCTCCCACATCCCCACAGCTATCGACATTCGGCCAACGTTGTGCACGATAGGAAACTCCATGCTACTTCCACACACAAACACCAATGATCTGTGCTAGGAAGTGGTGGCTGAAAAGTGAAATATAGGAAAACTCACGTCTATTTTATATATATATATTCTTGATCAAATGTTATTAACAATAGTATGACGTAATTAAACATAGGCTACATCTTGAAATCCAACAATGGGTTCATTTTTCATCAGTTCTTAGGGTCTTTTGTATGTTCGTTTATTAAGCTCCGCGGGGCAATGAGATTTTCTCTAGGGCTACACTTGGTTGTTCAATACGGTAATGATTTGCGGTTATCGCCATATCGGCAGGGTTTCATTTAGCAGGAGGCGCTGAGTCTGCTGCCTGCAGTAGTCCTACGTGATGATCCCATTTTCTACTGACCGTTGGAGACCAACGTCCACTCGGATAACGACATGGAACACAAGAACCACCACAGACCACACCGGCGGGCGTTAGTCGCCTTAAATCTCTTTCTGCAAGCTGGCCACGCACTCGCCACACAGCTCGCAATACATTGTACTCTTCACCGCGTCACCCTATCGGCCACGCTTTGTTCCTTCACTGAGGGCTACCCAGCACAAGGTCGAATTACTGAATACAGCCAGACAATCCTTTGTTTGCATCGTCCACCTGTGTGAGCTCCGGGTCCAGCTTCTCGCAAATATATTTCAATATAGTGTGGCAATACACTACACCATGAACAATTGTTCGTACTCTTTACAATTTCTTTTAAAATCGCAACCTTCCAAAATATCACCTATAAACAATGATTCAGATTCATCGTAACACTGCATACCGAGAGTGAGCGTACTGCATGACTTCACTGATATATAGAGAAGCACAGAGAGAGAAAATGGACTTACATCGTTTTCAGTAGAGATGGATTCCATTACGTCGTTCGATCACGACACATGGCTTCACGGAATTAGTAGAGACATATTCCAAGAACGACGGACAAGCATTGAGGGCTTGGAAGGGTTTAAATAGCCTTTCGCATAAGAAGACCTTGAATTGAGTTCTGTTTTCGAAGGGGTGGTGTTACAGACCATATCTTCTTGACATTAGATTGCTCTTTTCCACATCTCTGGCTTGGAGAAATATACAGGTCTCTAAGATGTTACATGTCTTACCCATCTCACAGATTAGGTATTTGTTGCGGTGATGTTAGCTTGCAGACTTCTACCTTTGGCTCCAGCCTGGCAGTGGGAAATAAGGTACCGGTACGTATACAATAGGCCTACGAACGACAGCCAACATATTGGGAAAAAAATTTGCCGCAATGCATTGGCGTTCGGCATCTCGAAGGGCTGTGGTGGGACAAAATGAATGTCTGATCTTAAGATGAATCCAAATGAACGATGCAGATCTCGATGTTTTATTGAATTGTGTCGGTCTCAAAATACTGAGGAGACTTATCCCTGATGTCAACAAAGATTCCATTTTCATCTTCGCATTTCGCATATTAGCTTCCAAAAGCTCACTTATTTCCCTCAAGGCGTCTAATCTCGTCAATTTGTTTTTATATTAACAGTTCGCAGGATCTCATAAACATTGGAGTTCATGATCAAAATCGACCAGTTTTAATGCGGTGTCATTATTCCATTCTATATGCCAGTGTTTTCCAACAGAATAATAAGAAATTCTCAAACACACACCTGGTCGACAAGGCAAATAACAAAATAATGAACCGACGTTGGTTTGGCGTCTACACCAGGAGATTATGCCAAGGCCAACCCAACGCCACCCCTCTGATATTACCGCCCGCAGCCCGAACCTCACCCAAAGCCAACTGCTTCGTTGCGTCCGATTTGCGTTCCGTACACACTAAGCAAATCTCTCCCAACCAAGCGGTTGGCCGTGATTTACTTAGTGTGTATGCGTTCCCTTTTAAGTCTAAAATGGCTACCATACTGTGCGTACACTTACCTTCAGTATTAAATTTCTTTTATTACTTAAAATTTCCTCGGTGTCATTATCACTACAGCAGTATAGGTATCTTGATTAATTTTCTATTAACTGCCTAATTCTAAATCTTACGGTTCTTAATTGTCTCCCTTATCTTATATATAGCTTATAATAACACGCGACAGAACCTAATTCCAGTAAAAATACCTAACGGTAATCATGAGACCGTAGTACTATGGAATTATTCCTATAGTAACTTTCGATGGTCGGTTCCTTTCAGGTGGTTATTGGAAATCAACTTTTAGTTGGAGTCCGTACAACGGAACACATCTACACAGGCTAAAACTCTTTTCGGTGTATATTTTGCCACTAGATACACGGGTTGATCAATCTTCTACTAATGACAGATCCTAGTCGATTACAACTCTCGGTCCTGGAATTTGGGTGTATGCGGCTCCGATCTCCAGATTTCAGTTCTCCATAGTTTCACTGCAGGAGAATTCAGGCCAGTGTACAACTTTTTCCCGCTTTTTGTATCCAAAAGTCAGGAGCAGCAGTAAAAGAAGAAAAAGAACAAGAAGTTGACTTTTTTTACGAGCCATTTGCTGTGAGAGATTAGGCTTAACCGCTAAGGGAAGTGCGTGTTTTGTAATCTGTTTGTAAAGGCCCGTTCCCACGATCCCTTGTAACGAAGGCGAGATGGGACGGGATGGGACGAATACTCAACCACACGCCATGGGAACAGGGCCGCCTCTGTTAGCGGAGACGAGACACAGCTACCCACTCTGAGTCGGTAAACATCACAGGCGTGTGTAGCGGTGCGCTGTTGCCATCGGTTTGCAGCAGCGGTGCGCACCCCTTCTGTTGCTGTAAAGTGCACTCACTGTACCAAACGACACTAGGCAACGTGGTGCGGAGGTGGCGGCAAGGTAAGTTAGGACTAACCTGCAGCCCGCGGTCGTTCCTACACTTCGGCTAATGAGGTCCCGTCTCGTCTCGCCTTCGTAACATTGGATCGTGGGAACGCGCCTTAAGAGAGCTACTTGTGTTCTGTGCCATTTGTAACATTTTGTTTGTGATTTGTAGTAAATGCGGGCGTCATAATTAGGACGATCTATACCAGGCCACGTGTTTGAACTTAGGCTCGTAGCTGTAAGGATTACTGCAATGGTACGTTAACGCACACAGCCCAACCGGTGAGCGGGAAAGCAGTGTATGAGAAAAGATAAAAGGCCGGTCGTGTCAGTGTAATACCTGCATATCGAATCCGTCCTATAGCATGGCTGGTTTTAATTAAGTTTTCTGCTAGTCTTGTGGACCCTGTAATGTCCCATCCATAAACGAGCAGAACGTGATGCAGTAATTAGAACCAATACATATAAACTAAAGCTTTTAAAAGGTCACAGAGACAGAAGACTGTATTTTTTTTAAAACGAAACAAAAAGTAAAAAAATATTTCGACGAGCTGATTTCGCGCCGCTCTTGACAGTGTAAACGATTTGGACCAGTTCTCAAATTCTGTTAAGGAAAACATTTTTCCCGAAGGAGTCCACCAGCGTTAACGAGTATGTGGTCATGCGTCAACAGTTATCAGACTACAGAGAACTCCAGTTATTGGAATGCACACTGTGAAGCAGTGAGGGAGTTAATAGCTAAGTGAATCTACCCCTTTTTTTTTTTTTTTTTTGCGCCTCGACGACGGCTAAAGTATTCCGGCATTCGCCTCGAGTGATTTGGGGAAACCATGGAAATCCCAAATCTGGATGCCCGGATGGGGATTCGAACCCACGTCCTTCCGATTGCGAGGCCAGAACGTTAACCGTTCACCCACCAAGCTTGGTTTAAAATTGTTGCGTTGTTAAATCTGTGCGTTGTAAACAACATTACCTCACAAAGAAGTGAATTTGGAAGCATCGTATTAACAATTTAGTCACCCAGTTTTGCAAATTTGTGTTAGTATTACACTACAAATTATGTTCCTTCCACTCCCTACGATACTAGGGTGGTTTTTTCGGCTGAAAATATGGCTGAAATGCATCTAGTTTCTATCGAAAGAAAACACAAAGTGGAACGTGATATTCACCTCCACCTTCCAAATAATTCCTGAAACCGAGTTCAGATGTGACGTCATGGAGAAAGAAAACTATGTGGGTGATTGGGATATCATACCTCTAATAATATTCCAATTGATCTCGTATAAAAATATTTGAGTGACCTTAAGAAGACGCATTTACAGTTCGTTGGTTGATCACGGAATAATATGTACCCGGCAGTAATCTCCTATAAACTTCAATTTCTTCCACATCTCCTAAAATCAACTGTTTTACCTGAAAATTCTGTTGCATTGATGTATTGACGATCAGAGTGTGAAATCCCCCCAAAAGGTTAATTATTATTTCAAATTTGTATGGGTATACTTTTACTTCAGATGTTTTTGTAGGAAATAGATATGTATAACAAAAATTGAAATCCATCAGTTTGAAAATTACTACAACTCCTTTCTATTACTTCTGACCCGTGAACTAACCGTAGCCTGCAAGTTGCCTCCTGTAAGTTTATTGATATCAAGCTACTATGCTATTCACATCAAACGGGAACCGATCATTAAAAAAATGAAACAAAATCAAATGTATTACAGAAACCTAAATATGATTGTCTATGAACGCTGTTATCACTTAGCAACAAGCTGAACCTTTTTCGTAATTTTAAACATGGTCAGAAAAATCTGTTACGTGATCATAAACCACGCAAAAAAAAAAAAAAAAAAAAAAAAAAAAAAAAAAAAAAAAAAAAAAAAAAACACACACACACACACATAGTATCAGAACAACTTGAAGATCAGCTGAAATTCAATTATTACTTTCTTCCATAATTTGCATTGTCAAAAGTAGCCCACCAGTAAGTTTTGGTATATATCTAGTAGTACTATAATTAGCTTCAAATTATAAAATACTTCAAAACCGTATGAAAATTACATGCATTTCCATAAAGGAGAAAGTAAATAAGATATTCCAGGATACTACATACTTGTATTTACTCCTTTAGTACCTTTTTTTGTCATCAGTCTCTCGATTTGTTTGATACAATCCTCTCCATCTCCTATATTGTGTTAACCTCTTCATCTCAATTATCCTCTTCATATGTTCTAATCTCTGTTTTCCTCTGCAGTTCTTACCGTCGACTATTACCGTTACTGGGGGCAGGGATAAAGCAGCTTGCGAAATCATTCTAGACCTCTTCTCAGATCACCATCTTGAACAGCTCGTAACTGAACCAACGCGATGCCTCAACGGCAACGAAAATAATTTAGATATAGTTGTTACAAATAGGCCCGAACTATTCACGGATATTTCTACCACCACAGGATTAAGTGATCACAAAGCTGTAATTGCTACAGTAAAACTAACAACCACGCGCAGAAAGAGAAAAGAGAGGATCGTTTACAGATTCGAAAAGGCTTCAAAAGAGTGTTTTAAAGAGAATTTGAAGCATAATTACCACACCTTCTTAGCAGCAGGAGGCACCGTTGAAGAGAGGTGGCATCGATTCCTACATATACTCGGGGAAGGTATGAACTTGCACATACCGAAATGGACAATCAGGGAAGAAAACGATCCCCCATGGTATACACGGGAGGTTAAAAGGTTACTCAAGAAGCAAAGGAAGATACATGCACGATCAAATAGGACGATGCATCGGACTGATTTAGATAAGTTAGAGGAGATAAGGGGACGTGTAAAGAATGCGATGTGTGAGGCATTTAATAACTTTCGTGAAAATTCTCTCTCTAAGAGCCTCACTGAAAACCCTAAGAAATTTTGGTCGTATGTAAAAAAAGTTAGTTGTAGTGGGAACAATAATCCAGTTCTAATAACAGACGGACGGGAGGTTGAAGACAGCCGCGACAAGGCTACCGTATTTAACACCGAATTCAAAAATTCATTCACGCAAGAAAACATGGAAAACATCCCCACTTTACCACATCGTGTGGAATTAGAGATGGGTCCGATAGAAATTGATAGCGTAGGAATTGTAAAGCAATTAAAACTCCTGAAGTGGGGTAAAGCGCCGGGTCCCGATGGTATACCGGTAAGAGTATTTTCTGAATACGCGGAGGATATTGAACCATTTCTGTCAGATATATTCCGTAAATCACTAGAAGAGAGAAAAGTACCTTCTAGCTGGAAAATAGCCCAGGTAATTCCCGTTTTTAAGAAAGGAGATCGGAGTGATCCTAGGAATTATCGACCCATATCTCTAACATCGGTCTGCAGCAGAATTCTGGAACATGTCATATGCTCGAACATAATGAAGTTTCTAGATGAGAACGAGTTACTTACACCATGTCAACATGGATTTCGGAAGAAGAGATCGTGTGAAACACAATTGGCCCTATTTTCCCACGACATAACGAAAGTTATCGATGCAGGTTTGCAAGTTGATGCAGATTTTTGGATTTTCACAAAGCTTTTGATTCTGTGCCACACAACCGACTCTTAGCGAAGATTCGCGCTTACGGTATTTCGGCTCAGATTTGCGAGTGGATACGGGATTTTCTAACTGGTCGATCACAGTATGTCGTTGTTGACGGGGAAGCCTCTTCTAAGATAAATGTTACTTCGGGCGTTCCTCAAGGAAGTGTAATAGGTCCACTTCTTTTCTTAATATTTATAAACGATCTAGGTGACAACGTCAAATGCTGGTTGCGATTGTTTGCCAACGATGCGGTTATCTATAGGGAAATAAGGTGCTCCGACGATTGCTTAGAAATTCAGCGTGATTTGGATGCTATTTTCGATTGGTGCCGTAAATGGCAGCTTACACTTAATTGCAAAAAGTGCAAGGCAATGCGGATTAGTAACAAGAAGAATCAGTTTGTTCACGAGTACAAAATAAACAATTCACCTGTTGACATGGTTGATTCCGTGAAGTATCTGGGGGTAATAGTACAAAGCTACATGAAATGGGACATGCACATAACTTCCGTCGTAGGCAAGGAAAATTCGAAATTACGATTCATAGGTCGTATTTAGAGGAATTGTAATGCTCAAACAAAGGAGATAGCGTATAAAACACTAGTGCGTCCGCATCTGGATTACTGTTGTGGGGTTTGGGATCCGTATCACAAGGTTCTGATTGACTCAGTTGAGAGGGTGCAGAGGAGAGCCGCTAGATTCGTGACTTGTTGTTACAGCCCTTATGAAAGCGTCACAGGATTGATACATAGATTGGGCTGGGATAGTTTGGAAGACAGACGACGTAGCTTGCGTTCGAATTTATTGGAGAATATGCGAAAAAATTTAAATTGCGAGTGCAATGGAATACTTCTTCCGCCAACCTATTTAGGTCGCAATGACCGGAGGGATAAGATTAGAGAAATAAGATGCCGTACTGATATTTATATGTATTCCTTCTTTCCTCGCACTATTCGGGATTGGAATGGGCAGGTTTAGGATTGGTGCTTAGCACCCTCTGCCACCCACAATGTTTGTGATTTGCAAAATACGAATGTAGATGTAGATGTAGATTCTCCCCACTAACAATTTAACCAGTCTGTATATCTCAAAATATGACCTGCCATCCTTCTCTTCTTTCAGTAACTCTTCCACAAACTTCTCTCCTCACCTATTATCTTCAAAACACATTCATCTGAAACTTTATTTGTCCACATAATTTTCAGAATCCTTGTACATCATCGGTTGGCCGCGTAGCTGAGGCGGTAGAGCGCCTTACTGCTGCCCGGATATCCTGGGTTTGATCCCCGACGAAGCCGATGATCTTCCCTCGAAGCTGAACGTTCTGAACGACTCCCCAGGCCCACTCATCCTGCTATCCAATGAGAACCGTGGGAGAAACTGCGCGGGAAGGTAGAGGAAAAGAGCCGGACCGTGTCGCTCACCACGGCACGTCCACTCAAGTCTAGTGCCTACGGTCAGAAAATATGAATGCGAAGCTCTACCTCCACTAATACTACGGGAATACCGCTTGAATGCAGTGAATACCCATGGACTTTTATGTTTTTTCTCTAGCATCCAATTCTGGTATACCTGAAGTCCATGCTTCATTACTAGTTTAAAAAGTTATTTCTGAGTGTTAGATCAATATTTGAAACTAAAAGATTTCACTTTTTCATATAGGCTATTTTTTTCCCCTAGTGCTATTCTGCCTTAGCTCTCGTAATTTTAGTTCATAAATAGCAGAAGTTACTTACTTCTCCTATTGCATCCGCCCTAGTTTTTTGTATTAACTATCATTATTGCTGTCATTTATGCTACAATTCATCACGTTTGGCTTGCTTTGATTTATGGTTAAAAATTGTTAAAATGAGATCGTGTGTCTCCTTAGAGAGTCTACTGATGGAGGGTAAAAAATAGTAATTTATATGATTTGCGGTATTGGTTCCCAAAAAACGACGGGGGCCAGACACATTGTAACGGTGCAGCTGCCGGAGGGGTAAAAAATGCAGGGTTCCCGTTGCGAGCGCCCCCCGCAGTGTCGTCATTAATAGTAAGCTGCCTGCCGCCCGCCCGACCCGCACCCGGAACAAACGACCTCGGAAGGCTCCAAGTTTTTGCCCGCCACGAGGCACGGATTCCTGGAAATCTTCTCCTGTGGGGGCGAGGGCGCGAAGAGCTTAGAATTTGGCACCGGATCCGTGAGCAGAAGTGGTCTGTACCCCAGCCACCGCTTTACTGAATAATGCATACAGAACTGAACTTGCAAGCGATTCCGTTCGGTACAAATCTCTTCAGAAAAACAGGAAAGGAACCCGTTCATCCCCTCTTAGACAGTTCGAGTCACGATAACACAGAAAAATATTTGAGGATCCCAACACTGTGCTTTATGGTTTCAAATTAAAATATTTCTTCGACTACGAAAAATATATCTATAAGGTAGTAAGTTATTTTAAATTTGACGAAATGAAACGTAAGCAATCTGCATAACGCTAGTATTGTATCGGAGTATTCGATATTCTAACAAAAAAAGAAAAGATTCCATTAGTAGCGATGGGATACAACATATGAGAGAGGGAAAGCATGACAAAGCAAAACAAAAACCTACCAAAGATAGTTAATGACCACACTAAGTTTGTTTCCTGTATTTTAAGGAGTACGCAAATCAAAGGAATCGGTACCAATGCAATGCTGTGGAGTGAACTTACCACATGTTTATCAAGAATAACAGATATGAGAGCAACCAACATTCGAACTGTGGCGTTAGTTTTGCTGATTATGCTGTTTTGCCAAATATGAGAAGAATCATAGAAGCAACACACAAATCGCTAAAATTTTAACTTTTCCTACACAGAGTGAAAAAGTAGTAAACATGATTGCTATGTAGATATATAGGCTACCTTCATGTTTTACGCTTACCAAATAATGAAAATACTTAGTATTGGGTTGGACAATAAACGCAACAAGCTCCTTTTCTTTATCGCAAAGTGCTTCCGATCATCATTTTTTATGTATATCATATTTAATTTGCAGTTTCATAATCTAAATTAGGCTGCTGGACAGTGAGTAAATACTTACCAAGCTGTTGCTATCCCATAAGTGAAGTCCGAATGCATGACAGAGATAATATAACAATAATTCCGTGTGGTCGTAGTAACCTGGTGACAGGGTTTCTATTATACAACAAGCTGTGCCAGAGGTGAAGGTTGGGTTAAGAGCCTATGAATAACCCTGCCGAGAAAGGGACTCGAACCGGGTACCTTTCGATCCCCAGTCAGACAGCTTAACCACTGAACCATCTGACCGCTATACAGACATGATGATCAAAGTGTCATTTAATTGGTATTGGTTAGGTTGGAACGATCTGAATAAGGAACAATTTCATTAAAATATTATTAATATATGACACAGCAGCTTAAAATAGAAACATTTTCTTGTTTTACTCAAAACCTCAAAAGTAAATCACTTACAATTATTTTTGTGAATGTTGTTTACATACGATTTACTATCGCTATTAGGGACAACTTGCAGTTCCTAGCTAAGACAGTTTTTGTGATAGACCTGGAAAACTAAAATGGTTACAAATTAACAACTTTCACAGTTGCTAATGCCTTTATTTTTTAACTGGCATTTGCCCGTTTCTTCGCTTGCCCAGACCCTGGTGTGTTTAGAAATTCTTTATATTTTTATCCTAGTACCAAACATTAACGATGTAAGGAAACATAATTCCGTCAGACTTGTCTTTTATTGGTTTAATATCTCTTCATTTCTACGGAATTCATACGAGGTGGGGCCAATTTTATCGAAAAAGAGGTAGCACGTGGGCCCTAGTAACTTCCATGTGGCTTAAGTGAATAACAACGTTGGTTTGTTACAACGTGCAGTAGCAAAAAATTTAAATTTCATCTAAAAAAAAAAACTTATTTTAGTTATTAACTTAGATTCGATTTTCATACTGATTTCAGCAAGTTACTTGTTTGAATAGTATGTCTTAACACATTATTATATGAAATATGAGAAAACTAAAGCTACGAGAAACATTCAGACCATATGGACAATTAATTCTTGGTACAGTCTTGTTGGACCACTGCCAAATTATCCATATTAATATCGACAGATGATTATTGTATATTAGTATTGTCATAACCCACGAAGAATTATATCGCTAAGCACATACTTTTATTAGGTTTACATTGTAGTCACAACGAAAAATGTTATTTCACTAACATCACATGTTTAAATGCTGATATGGAATAAAACAGCAAACTTCTATCAGGTTTTAATATCGATATTAAGCACAAAGACATTTACAGTCAAATAAAAATCACAATTTACTTACACTTTTGGCAGTTTTCATGTATGATGTAGTGGTTTGATTATCAGGTTTTAATACCGAGAGTAGGTACAAAACTATTTACTGTAATTCAAACATCTCAACTCCGTTGCGCTTATTGAAGTGTTAATATATTGTGTAGTGGTTCGATTTATTATAATTTATTACATTTCAGAAAACCAAATAAGTAAATAACCAAGGTCGAAAAACAATATAATCAAAATCCAAATGTCATTTTATACCAGTATCTCATCAAGCGCAAAAATGTTTACAGTAAATTAAATATTACTTATGCTTATTATTATATTTCAGAAAACTGAAGAACTAAGTTATGAAGTCAATAACAGAATCCAAGGAGAAATAACGTGATCTTTTGTCAGTATTTCTTGTCGCTCATTTGTCCCATCACGAAACGATTATGATTTCTTGCTCAGTTCCAAGGTACATGTAAGTCATAAGCTACTTTTACATGTTTTAATCTGGACCATAACCTCTCAAAACCTCTAAATACCATCCAAATCGCTGCGGCAGTTTTTGGGTGATGTTATTTCAAACTCAGACACACGCAGCTTACTTACAGCTTTAAAAAAGTCCTAGTCCTCTGCTTGACTATCTCTAGACATCTATACACAATGGAAGAGAAAAAATCCTTATCCTTTACTTTTGTGGAAATCCCCTAAAAGTTAATTCTACAATCATATAAATATGATATTTGGTGTTAGGTCAATGATACACACTCCATGTTTATATTTAATACAAAGCTCTTGCATTTAATAAAAACAGATGGTTCGCTTTATTTGTTACGTAACGGTTTTCGAAACCAGACGCTCAAACATTCGATTTTCCGTAGCTAATCTACCTTTTTAATTGATACAACCGCGCATAAAAACGGATATCTTTAATATATTTAAAAGAACAAGTGTTCTTCTTTACACACTTGGAAGCAATTAGCAGCTGTTAGTTAGAAAATACGTCACATAATAGACTGACAACCTAATTATCCCAGGTAATCTAATTCCCGAAAAATGTAATTGCAAAACTGATAGCCTGTCATGCCATCATTTAAAATTATTAATTCACTAGAAGCAGGCGGTAGTGGCCTCAAATGAAGTGACATGTAATGATACAAACTAAAATTAATTTAAAACAGTATCTACAATGGACATTAACGGAAACTATCAGTAACAGGTTAGAAACTTTTGAAATGTGGCTGTATCGAAGAATGTTGAGAATACCATGGACAGACCACACCACGAGTACTAAAGTGCTCCGCAAAATGAAAAAAGATATGGAAATATTGACCACCGTAAAAACACGGAAGCTGCAGTACCTTTTCCACATCATGAGGAACAATAGCCGTTATGAACTCCTGCAGTCTGTTCTCCACAGGAAAATACCAAGAAAGAGAAGTGCTGGTAGAAGAAGAGCTTACTGACTAAAAAATCTGAGAACGTGGGCCTCCAGGACAACTACGGAGCTAATCCGAGCATCAACCAGCAGAGACAAGACAGCCAAGATGGTTGCCGACATCCGGAAAAAATAAGGACCAGAAGAAGAAGAATCTACAATAAAAGTCAAGACTCTTAACACACACACTGTCTATTTCTTACTTATGCGAAATTCACGCAAGAAGTAAACACAGCTAACCAAAATTTTTGCTGTCAATTATTATTATTTGTGATGGAGCATAGTTCCGGTGAAGATTTCCCTACACACTTAATTTTTACATAAAATTCGTTTTACTATATGAGGTAAATTTGTCATTCCTTCTTCTTCTTAAGTCGCCTTCTCCTATTGGAGGTTGGCGGTGAGCGTGAAACTGCAGCATAGAAAGCCTCTTCAGACGTGTAATTGAACCATCTCCGAATGTCTTTCAGCCACGAATTCCTTCTCCTCCCAACAGATCTTTCCTTGTATTTTTCCTTCAATGATGAGCTGCAGTAGCTGGTACCTCTCGCCTCTCATAATGTGTCCAAGATATTGCGTTTTCCTTTTCTTTATAGTGAGCAGCAATTCTTTTTGTTTCCCGTCAGATGAAGTACTTCTTCGTTTGAGACTTTCAGCACCCAAGATATGCGTAAGAGACGACGATACAAATACATTTCAAAAGATTCAATATTTTTCTCTAGATTTTGGTCTAAGGTACAGCTTTCACAGCCATAAAGAAAAATGGAGAATACGTAGCAGCGAATCATTCGCATTCTCAATTGCATATGAAAAATTTGTTCATGCTAATAAATTGTCTCCTTGCCTGTTCTACCAACGATTTGATTTCTTTCTTGCAGTCACACTGTTCGTCCACCACAGTGCCTAAATATTTGAAGGAGGATACTTGCTTGATATTATTGCCTTTTATTGATATGCTTGCCTGGATTTTTCTCTTAGAGAAGACTACAACGTTTGTCTTCGAATGGTTGACAAGCAGACCAAACTCTTCGCTGCGCGGAACTAAATTGTCTATTATGTGTTGGAGTGTAGGTAAATCACTGGCTATTACAATAGTGTCATTTGCATACCTAAAACTATTGATCACTTTTCCGTTTATTGTGATCCCACTGGTTTCGTTTTCTATCACTTACCTCCATAATATTTTACAGCAGTTGACCCCCTCACCAACAATGAAAATTCTTCCATTCCCTTACTTCGGCGTTTATGGCCATGGTCATCTCTTCTCCTCCTCATGCTACTCCTGATCAGTATTCATCCATATTTCCCACCTATTTATTCTGCCTCCTCACACATCTCCACACTTCTAGTGATATTAGGGGAGAAACTGTAGTTACCTTCCTTAGCAGCTCCTCCAGATCCAGTAACAGTACTGAATCTCCCATACTGTTTCAGTTGTCTCTTCACCAATTACGAACTGCTAAAAGCCTTCGTCTTTTGAGTCATTTTAAGCGGACGATCACTCCATCTTGAGATTTAATCTCAAACTTTCATTTACCGGGGCTAGTAGCATCGGAGATTATCTGACAACAGTCAGAATGACTCGAAAATGTTTTCAGAAGAATGTCAGATTTTTTTCTGTCATCAGTCACTTGACTGGTTTGATGGGATCTTCCATCCCTACCTATCTTTCGTCAACCTTTTCATCTTAACATACCCGTTACATCTTAGATCTTCAATTATATGCTTTATATATTCTAAATTACCCATCATCCTGTATCTTTTTTCTGTAAGACCCATCATTTCCAAAATACATTTATTTTAACACCAGATATGTGCAGCAATAATGTAATATATACTGAGTCCGTCTCTGCCCCTCTTTAATTGCTCCTAAGACCGACAATGATGATCAGACTGGAGAAATGGATCAGATCAGGTGACACGATAATGGTTTGTGACTCTAAAAACTCTCTTTTCTTGTCCCTAGAAACTAAATTTTTTTTCACTTTTAGACTCTGCAATACATATTTGGTTTAAATCGATGTTAAGAGTTGCGTTTGTTTGTTGCTATTTCGTATGTTTCTGGGAACTATTCTGGGCCTGTGACAATATCCATAACACGATCACAGTCCTCCACCTAATTAAGGAATATTGAACTGTAATGTGAGGAAGGAATTTTTAATCAAACATCAAATAGACAGCTGAAAATTGTTCAAAATAAACCATTTTAAACTCATTTCGCCCTGTACTTCACAACACCAAATGCATTGGTGTTGCTAGAAACAGATCATTTTCGTTATATAGGGCAATATGTTTCACGGTTTACTACTCAACACCTTCATACTTAATGTTGGTAGCGTCAATATAATCCCGTTTCACTACATTTTCCTTCGCTCTTCCTACTCCTGTCGGCAACCGATTCAAAGACCTCCAGACGATCCAATCCACTGCGTTGCCATGTGGCAAGCGATGTGCAATTGTTAATGGTCCGAGATTTTTGGGACCTTGGTTTTCCACAACTGCACTTTCGCATTTTCAGGTGACCCAAATAGATCTCAGAACGCTATTTCTGGAATTGAGTCTGGGTTGGTAGTGTACGGCCGTTTAGTGGATGAACGCTTTTGTCCTCACCTTGTCCTCTTCGTATATTGGGTGATGCAAACCCTGAAATAGGACTATTGATAAAAGATCGATATACCGATATAATTTTCTGAAAATATCGATATTTATGAGTGATTTTTTAGGACGATATATCGATATTTAGATACTGAAATCTGGGTATCGATGTTAATATTTTTTTAAAATAAGTTACAACGAATATTTTTTTTAAAAAAAGCTGCTGACAAATATTGATACACATAACTTTATTTTTTATTAATAATTCCTGTAGGCAAGGTTCACACTTCTACCTTAACATTTATGTGTCACAAATTTTAAATGGCATTTAGTGATCATAACTAATGTTCGAAATTTTATTCACTCATCACCTTACTTCGGAAGTTTGTGGAATTTAAACTCTTTGAAACGATTACGACACTCCGCGATTATAATTTCACGCAAATTCCAGTTGTCCTGGAAACAGGTAATTTGGCACACATCGATGACTTCACTCCCAAATCATAAGAAAACTACCTGTGTTTATACAATGGCAGTCCAAATGGTGAAACGTCTTGGAGGAAATTTGTACGTTAATTACTTTCCTCTTGATGGGGCTTTTTGCCTTAAATTACTATATTGGACAAAGATCAGATAGATTAAGAGATACATTAAATTTTACTTTGTTACTATACTTCAGTAAATGTGTAATAGTTAAGTTACAATTTTCGTATTTTTTTAGAAAAAAATGCCGTGAAAAAGTAATTAATTTTATAAATTGAAGATTTGATTCAAGAGAATACTTACTACTTTTTATTAGTAAATAGCCACAAGATTTGACCGTATTTAATCAAGAATTGTTTTTGTAACATTGTTTTTATAAAATATGGTCGATATTTCGATACATCGATACTTTTTCTTCGATATATCGAATCCGATATTAATACTTTTAAGAACTATCGAAAATACGATATTTTGAAAAATATCAACAGCCCTACCCTGAAAGCTCACAGAGCCTATAAGCTAGGGTAGCCTTTAGGCACCCCATTTCCAGCCTACAATATAAGATGATGAATAATTTGATCTTCTTCTTTAATCAATAAGACTTATCGGTCTTCTGTTGTAGTAAAACTCGATCTGATAACAATTATCATATTTTCATTACAAAAAAAAAATACCAGTTAGTTTTTTTAGAAGTCTTTATATAAGCAATTGTAAACATTTCAACCGCGAGAAGAAAACTCTGTGTCGTTGAGCGTGGTTCATGTACTCGTAAGATCAATTGGACGGATTATATAGCCCGGGCTCCCACGTCTTTCCTTTTTTCTTTTTTTTGGCTTCTGGTTTACGCCTTGTCGACGTTAAGGTCATAAGAGGTGGGAAAGGACTGGCGGCAAGGTACGGGAAAGCTGACACATCTATTGCTGGGAAAATTTCAGTCCTAGTTTGCGGGGATGTCTTTGGGCGGGAAGCGCATCTCCTTCCTTTTGTACTCGTTAGACTACTGCTCCCTGTAGCCTTGCCTCGAAAAGTGCTGATGTGAGGTTTCCACGTCACCCTCGTATTGATTGTGACTATAAGATACTTTGCGGTCCCTGTCCAGTTTTCACCAAAAATGGTCACTGGCTGTAGTAGTAGTGGTGCAACAGTTAGCGTTCTGATCTCGCATTCGAGAGGACGATGGTTCGAATCCCCGTCCGGGCATCCAGATTGGGTTTTCCATGGTTTTCCAAATCACTCCAGGCAAATGGCGGGATGCTTCCTTCAAAAGGCCATGACCGAATTCCTTCCCATTCCTTGCCCCCCATCCTTTCCCGTCTCTAAAGACCTCGCTGTTAAAAAAAAAAAGTAGTGGCGGATCATTCTTCCTGGAGTTGACAAGGGCTTGGCTCTTGGGCGCATTAAAGGCAAGACGCCATCTGGTCGTCCAATCTTGTATGTTACTGTACGCCCGATGTAACCTGGTTCGAAGAGCCGCAGCATTTAATCTCTTTGCGTAGTGGGTGGTGTCGCTGCATACGTGATTTCTGTAGTACACCTTTTGTAGATAGAATATCGGCCGTGTACAGTAGGGTGTCCCTTATTTTTCAAAGTCAAAATTTTGTAACGCATAGGTCCTAATTTTTTTCATTTTACCATAAAACACTCACAAATAAAATTATACGACAAAGAACAGCAACAGCAACACTCAATGTGGGGTGTACGACAGATTTGTTCGTGCGGAAAGTGTAGCGAAATTTAGCCGCGGTGGGATATGGCAGCAGAAGACCGACAAAAGACCATTGGTTGGAAGCGCCTCTCCTGGGCTCTTGAACATATCAGTTGTACCTTAGATGACTAGATAAACGTTGCGTGGTCAGATGAATCACTACTTCGGTTGGTAAGAGCTGATGATAGGATTCAAATGTGGCGCAGACCCCACAAGGCCATTGACACAGGTTGTCAGGAAAGTGGCGGCGCTATACTGGGCTATGTTTACATGACATGGACTGGGACCTTTAATCACATTGAACCGACTATTGAGTGAAAATGGTTATGTTCAGCTACTTGGAGACTATTTACAATCATTTAACGCCTTCATCTTCCTAACCAACGATGGACTTTTCCTGGACATCAATGCATTATGTCACCTGTCCAAAATCGTTCGTGATTGGTTTGAGGAACATTCTGGAAATTTCCATCGAATGATTTTGCTACCTAGCTTGTGGAAGATCAGTTGGTGCACAACGTCATGTGCTGGCAACACTTTCGCAATTATTAACTGTTATAGCAGAAGCATAGCTGAATATTTCTTCAGTGGACTTCTGACGACTTGTTGAGTCAATTCCACGTCTGGTTACTATAATTTGTAGAGCGAAGTGGGGTTACACCATAACTTTTGCAGATACTATTCCTAGCTAATCAAGTTGATGAAAAATATTGTCAGCCAGTTATGACATTACCCTGAAATGACATCTTGTTTTTGCTTTTTAACTTGTATTGTATTGTCACAATAGATTTAAATATATTTGCTATGAGATAGATCCGTTGCTTGCACAGATGGACGGTGCGAGAAACAAAGTTAACGGTAACACCCCGGCTGCATTGCGGAATGTGACCTTGGGCTGGGTAGCCCTCAGTGAAGGAACAAAGCGTGACGCGATGGGAATGGTACAGTGGATTGCGAGCTGTGTGGTGGGTGCGTGGCCAGCCTGCAGAAAGAGATGTGAGACGACTAACGCAGGTGCGGTGTGTGGTTGCTCTTGTGTTACATGGTGTTATCCGAGTGGACGTGGATCTCCAACGGCAAGCAGAAAATGAAATCATCGCGTCGGATGACTGCGGGCAGGAGAGTCGGCGCCTTATGCTAAATGGAAATCCCGCCGATATGGTGATCACCGCAAATTATTATCGTATTGATCAACCCAGTGTCGCTCTAGAGAAAATCTCATCGCCCCACTGAGCTTAATTAATGGACATGTAGAAAACCTTGAGAACTGATGTAAAGTGAACCCACTGTTCGATTTCAAGAGGTTTGTTTAATTGTGTCATACTGTTGTTAATAATATTTGATGAAGAATAATTTTTGTAATAAACGTATAGCAATGTCAAACGCAGGTTCAACAGTGTTTAATGTACAAAACAACATCCCTATTCCTCATATTATCAGTTTTAATCATTAATAATTTATGTTAACAAAAATTAACTTAATTCTTAACAACAGGGAGTACACCTCAAACTTAAAAGCTATATTTTATATCTGTTTATGCTATTGAGACCTCCAATTTGCACTGGAGGAGATAGTGCTCCAAATAACTTTTAACATCTCACAATTACAATAGTAGTGGCAGCTCTACCACTTTATCGCTTGGTAAAAATTTGATAATGGTCTGTGATTGAAAGTCGCTAGGAATATTCAGTTTTTAAGTTCTTTCTGTCAGCAAACATTGGCGCCACGGCCATCGCAACGGGACCGTGTTTGGCTTTGTCTGCTTAAACTAAATGAAAAAACGTTGCGACTCGAATTAAAATCCATTGAAGTGCCGTGTTACAGCAAAATTTGTGAACTGATTACATTATCTACCATTCGTTCTTTGTATGAAAGCCACATCCAGCCCGAGGCGTCTGCTTGCATGCTGGTCTCGTTTTAGTTTATCCCCCCACTCACTCTCTGGTCAGACAGAAGGCAGACTGAATCAAGAAAAAGCTCGGAAATGAGCTGGCGAGGGCCGAAGGGTTGGTCTCCCCCTCGTAATAGCAGAAGCGGGGCCGGCCTAATGATAGGGTGCCGGCGCCCGTCACTACACATTTACCCGCCGGTTACCTGAAATATGAGAGCCACACCAAAGTAGCCCCACTTCCGCTGCGTCCGATTGCCGCACGCACTCACGCATGCATGCACAGCGTCCTCTAACGCAAGGCTGCTGGCGTGAGCCACATGTATATATACATATAGCTGTTCCCCGCGACTTCATACACATATCAAAAAAGAAGATAAAATGCGTTGACGGCAAATTCTTTCAGATTAACACAAAATAATAATCTGGCGCAGTCCATCCATCCATCCTGTTTGGTGCAGACAATAGTCTGCAGTGGTATCCTTAGCGCCAGGATTTAATCCTATGGCTAATATCGGTGTGTAGGTTTTGGAACTAGCTTTCTGCCATTGTCATAGTTTGTAGTTTCTCTGGCTGATAATTTCACTGAATGAGAAATACATATTTCTTTTTATGTTGGTTGGACTGGCTTGGTATGCAGAGGAGGAGGAGAGTTCTTGGCTGTATTTCTACGCACCTATTTTTTCTTCTCTTGGGTGTTGGTTGCTCTCCCGCAGTGTAAATTGCCTTCTATGTTATGTGATAAGTTGTGTCTGTTCATGAAATTTGTGGATAGATAATACACAAAGTGACTGAGAGAAACAAAGCGTGAATGGCCGATATAACATTACATAGACACGCACACGCTATCCGTCTGTCTGTCATCGTTCGGTTAGTTTACAAATTTCATAACAAAATATATTATTTGTCCAGAAGAAAGTATCCCATGTCCTTCTGATGATACATAGTATTTCCTTATTGAGTGATCTGGTAGGTCAGTGGCTCAGGCTCTTACTTTCACTAGTTCGCTTCTCTGTAGCCGGATTCAAATCCTGGTAGGGGCAATTTTTAACAGTTGTGTTTGATCATATTAGCCACACCAGGTCGTTCTATGGTTTGGATTCCACGGTAAACTGTAGGTCCCAGCGAAAAAGAACTGGCCGTCTTACCTCTGACACAATGGCTTAATGTACGTACCTCCTTCGGGTTGTGGACTAAGTTAGTTTTTTAGTATTTCCTTGTCAAATTTCATCAAGATCGCTTTAGCTGTTTAGTTATGAAGACGTAACAAACATACAGAGTGTCAGAGTTACCTTCGCATTTATAATATTAATGTCGATGTTGATTCTCACGTTAAAAAAATCTGCCACTGCGACACCACATTACGCTGTTATTGAAATTATTCTGTCCCTGAACTTAACACTATGTAGTGCACTGAGGTCGACTGCTAGCAAGTAGGTTGCACGCAGCAAGCACTGTCGCATGTGAGTTGGTCTTTCGATCAATCATAATCAGTTCAGTCCATATAGATGATCTGCCACACTCTCAGCCTCCATCTGTTTAGAGACCTCTATTTTCATTGTAGCCCAGAAATAAACATTTGACTTCTGTCAGCTGCAATCTTGCCTTTCTAACTAAAACTGTTAGCTTCTGAGATGTCCCTAGGGAATTTTCTCTCGACTTAAGCCTCTACGCCGTCAATTTGTGTACGTGCAAAAGATGAATTCTATCCTATACAACTTTGATTCTTTCGTTGTTTGCAGCCTTTTTTTTTTTAACGCTGTTGGCGTGATGATCTTTCAGGTGGAGTAGAATTTAAACAACCTCTTACTATGCTACGCGTATCGTTTTCTGCTGCGTTTACCTGACTTATAAGAAACGGATTTGTAGCAAACTAATCACGGATATACTGCAGCAGAATAACACACCGTGAATTCATAGGTATAAATGTTTCCATAAAACATTCTCACTATCCTAGCTGCATCAATCCTGGGTTACTTTTCACCAACAATTTGTTGATCATCTTATGATTTAAAATTCTGATTCAGTCAATTTTTCTCAACTGAATTGTTGATAAATAACGCCAATGCAACTATTTTCTAATGATTTGTTGTTGTACGCGTATCGCCTCTCGTCCAAGTGTTATCAGTGATGAGCCTGCATCGAAACTTATGCCTAGCTTTACATTTCTTATTAAAGAACTTTTTATGTAATTCTCAAATTGTACAGTTTGATAATTGGCTTCATTTACTGCTTATAATGGTGTTAAAGCGTTTCATAGCTGGTCGTTTCTGCTTTTCGCAAGAAAATGCAATGTGTTAGATGTTGCACTGGTAAACTAGATCAGATCAACGATCTGTGATAGCTTTCTGCCAGTCAAATACGTACCAACACAAGAATATATTAAGTAGGAAAACCATGCTCTTTCTTGCAGTGTACGAATGGACTGAAATGTTTGGAAAATCTATCATTCAACAGACAGATTTTATAAAAAAAGTAATTGTATGTTTTGGTAAGTACTAACAGTTTCAATAAAATAGTTAGTAGAAACATTCAAAAGATTCCTTGTAATAATAGACTGGATGATATACATTGAGAAATACTGTAAATTCTATTTACGGCCCAACAACCACCGGTTTAAATTTCTAAATAATAGTATCAACACTGCATATAAAGAACCAAAAAAGACAAAATACCACTAATGGATGCACAAAAATAAAAGTTTCATTGCTGAAACTAGAGCATTACTTTACGGGTTTTTCTTCTCTCATCACAACACTAAAAATGAGAATCATTGATCAATAGTACGTTATGGTTGTTACTTTAACCGTCGTAAAATAATTTTTAAAGAAATCCCCTCCCAAAACAGGAACAAACTCACTAACACGATCGGTACGGAATAAGATTAATTGTTTTCTCAATTTCTTGGTCACAGTCACCTTATACACGGTAAAGTGGTCTGGTTGCTTTCCGTGATATAAGTGTGACGTCACATCCTGCCAGGTTTATAGACGGCGGCCATAATTGTGCACTGCCTGTCCGAACGTCCATAAGACCACATTGTGTTTCTACAAGAGTTTAAAGTTAGTTTATCTCTGCAACGGATTAATTAACGTAAAGTCAAGATGCCTGCGTGGTGATGTTTGGATGTACATCAAAGTCTGGTCGTAGTAAAGTAGGTTTATATGTAATACCTACTGTAATTACGAACCAATGTGATCAAACTCGGGAGCTGAGTGAACGTCGTCGAAGACGATGGATTTCTCTAATCAACAGATCCAATGTTACTGACGAAAATATCACAAAGGACAAACGTGTGTGCTCTCTTCACTTTGTTCATGGTAAGTTAAATTCTGTTTGTTTTTGCAGATAATCTGTTTAACAGTGGGCTTATTTGTAACCCTACATACCTTTTTATATTTATATTAATTTTAAAGTGTTTTTGCCGTTTACAAATTCTTAACGTTTCATTTTTATGGTTTTCAGGGAAACCATCAAAACTGATGGATGAAACACACGTAGATTGGGCACCCAGTGTCAACCTCGGATATGCATCACAGACAATGACACCGGAGGCCGCGATCAGGAACAATCAACGTTACGAACGGGCGAAAGCAAGATTGTTAAGTAGGACACAAGAATTTCTTCAAGCACCTAAAAGGATGAGGATTAAGGCTGATGACCTTCATGATGTGAGTGCTAGTGATGCTTCTACTGCAGGCGTTAATGCAAGACAGTGTGTTGTAGAAGCTAGAAGTGATACTGCTCAAAATGACATCTCTCCAGGTGTCAGTTGCCAAACTGATTTATCTAATGAGGACTATATTCAACTAAATCAAAATTACAAAAGGGTCGTAGAAGATAATGTTGCACTTAAGGCAGAATTGGCTACTGTGAAGGCACGTCTAAGTCATTTTGAAGTAACTGAGGAAGTGTTAGCAGCTAATGATAAGAAAGTTCAGTTTTATACAGGGCTTCCAACCTTTACAATACTTATGCATGTTTTCAATCTTGTTTCTATTAAAGTAGAGTCATCTCATAGAAATGATTTATCAAAATTTTCAGAGTTTATTATGGTATTAGTGAGGCTAAGATTACATATTTTAGAGCAAGACCTAGGTTATCGGTTTGGTGTCACACAACCAACTGTAAGTGCAATTTGTGACAAGTGGATTAGCGTTGTGGCTGCTCGCTTGCATAAGTGTATTGTATGGCCTGAAAGAGAAACCTTATATAAGACAATGCCACTTTGTTTTAAAGAATCTTTTGGTGACAGTGTATGTGTTATCCTTGACTGTTTTGAAATCTTTGTTAATCGTCCAGCATCATTAATAGCTAGAGCAGGAACCTGGTCAAATTATAAGCATCACAACACTGTTAAATTTCTTATTGGCATTACCCCTCAAGGCTGTATTTCCTTTATTTCTAATGCATGGGTAGCGCGTGCTAGTGACCAATTAATTACTAATAAAAGTGGTATTCTTGATAAATTGTTGCCTGGTGATGTCATTCTTGCACCTTCCATAAGAGCACGTACATTAATGAGCCTAGCGAGTGCACAAATATGGCGGCTGAAACTATATCCGGTTCTCGCTTATACCACGGAATGCGCTTGTTCTGAAATATTAGTGTTCAGAACTCAAATCCCGCTGGAGCCTGCAATTTACAAGAATTCCGATTAATAATGCGAAATACGCCAGTACGTTCCGTGTTTCCAATTCCACGTCGATCTATAGGTCCACCTACAAGAAAAGCTGAATTTAAGATAAATCGAAACTTTGTCACCAGGTTGAAGGAACCACTCGAATTTAGTTTACCTTATACGGTATCCTCTTGTTTTAAAAATTGAAATACCAACCGTTACTGGCGTCTCAGCCTATAGAAGATGTAGCACGACCGTTTTCACATTCCAAGCTTGATTATACCCCAGAGTCAAAGATGTTACACTTGCGATACTGATTGCTTATACATATTACTAGATTACCAGTGGGAGAATTTCAGGAATAAATTATTTATATAGCAATTGTATAGCAAAACACTGATACTTGCAAAAATTTTGGGAATAAAATTCTATGAATAGCGAGGTTGGTGGTTTGTTGTAGGTTGAAAGAAAACCCGCTCATTTGCAACAATATCTTTCTGATTACACCTGATGTACGCTATCCTGAATCCCTCTATTTTGACGTAAACAGCTGAAGCTATCCCTCCCCAGTAGCCAAAGTGCCACAGATATCACCGGAATACAACTAAGATAAACAAAATACACACAGTCTATCATATCTCTGTTATATGTAGTGTTGCTGTCTAGCGATGACAAGATCAATTGTTATCGATGCCAGCGATGCCTCGTGGCTTGGCTCTGAACTATCTCATTCGCATGATCTTGCTGATTAATACCTTTTCCTTTGAAGAGTACAATTTCAAAAAATAATTTTCTTAAAATATGATGTTATCAAAGCGGGGAACTTAAACCTTAAAAGGATACCTCATTCATCGATTTTGGCTAGGCATGAAGGGAGATAAATGGCTCGTGACAAAAAAATACCTTTTACAAAAATATGTACGATAGGTGTTTGTTAGAGAAATGTTTGAGAAATGATGATGCGACTAACACTGGCATGACATTTCTTATCAAAGTCATCGTTCTGTCTGCTGTTGGTGATCCTCAGCATGGAATAATTACTTTTGACATTCTGAAGAGTTAAAAACTGTTTTGAATATGAGTCGTATAAAATTACGAGTGGAGTCTTAACTATTGGCAAATTAGCGTATGATATGAAACTAGGCCGAAATATTTGGAAAGTGATGAATTCTTATAAACGACTGAAGCAGACTCCGTGAACATAAAAGTACTAAAATGTGCGAGGGGCCATTTGGAAAGATACTGCGTGAGTTTTGCTGCAATAAAGGGAGAGCGCCGTATCGGCCGTTAACTCAATTATCTCGTAATTGGAGGAGCGGACCATCTGGGGCGCCTTTCGTGACGAAGGTAACGCGCAGAGAAAAGAGCATCAAAGTGCATTAAGGAACTAAACGAAATAATTTCTGAACTGTGCCCTTCTGAGAGCACTAAACCTTCAAACCATTGTCTAATATCGCTTTCTGCCTTGTAATTGTAGCGACATCTTCCAATGGAACTGAAAGTTGACCAGTAGCCAGAGGGCATAAGCGTCTCTAATTCTTTAGGTTTCCGTGACTACTAACTGAACTGAAGAACGTTTCCTAAAAAATAGTGTGATACTATGTGCTCAATGTCATACACTAGCTATGCTATACTGAATTCGATTGACGATTGGTGTTATCAGCGGCTACACACAACTTAACCGAAGTATCCACGTTCAGTGTTACAAAAGTGAAAATTTCGTTCAATATTCTTACCTAATACCTGTAACATTATCTACTACCACACACACACACCATAGCATTTACCGCTTGTTTCATTATTAGCAGTTTGAGATCGGAGGTTTTGTCTAAGACTTTTCCTGCAGGCGTTGTAGGAGGGAAGTCTTTATTTTTGGTGTGTCATTGCTGTTGCTCTGTCTTTTAATTGATAACTTGTCAGTATAGACAGGTGTCTTTTATATTTGTCTTGAGAATTATCGTTCTGCCCTAAGTTGGATATGAGCGGATTTGTTGATTTACGTGCAGCCCTGTAGAACGATTTTATGATCTGAACATTATCTACTAGCCACTTGGTTTTCTTTATATCCTATGTTGTAAATACTTCGACTACGAAAAGCAATGTACGTTTCATTGAACACGATTCTGTCTAAATAAATTCTCGAACTTCCAGCCATATATGAACGTTACATTCCTGGGACATTTTGAGGGAGTCCATCTCTGCCCTAACTGCATAGCTGTTTGTTTTGACGGTGCCGGGTAACATAAAAACTGACACAGTGGAATGGAGTCATCCACTCTTCCTCTCCCTACTGTGGTGGCCCAAGGATATTTTTTTTTAAGATTTCACGAAGAACTACAGCAAGCTAGGTTAGTTGCGACAGATACTGTAAACAGGCGAGCCAGAAGGAATATATACATTGACGGGATGAACTACCTACTTAGTAGGTTAGAACAATCAGCATTTTGTATGCAATCGACAAGTAATCAAGCCATGATGACAGCATCGGGGCTACAGCTGGTCGGATAGTTGTCATCTCCTCCTAGAAAAATGTAGAGGGGATAGACGAACTAAACCCCAGGACCCTGGCCAAGATGAGAAACTAACGCCACAACCGGAAGCTAGACAGAGCCTACTCCAGACCGAGCCAGCAGCCAAGCAACCAGCGGAAGCCAGACAACAAAGAAAATATCGAACATCCACGAATGTTCAGAAGAATTCAGCCACGATCAGCCAATGCTTCCGTTGTCAAGGATTCTGGCATCAGGCCACGGAGTGCAACTACCAAGTGCGGTGTGTCCGCTGTGGGGAAACCCACAGCGAATCGTCTGCACGCGTCCGCGTGTAGCCACGCCGACATGTGCAAACTGTGGGGGTGATCATGCGGCGTGCTACGTTGGATTCGCGGTCAGGAAGAAGCTGCAAGCCTCTGCCGACAGAAGACGACACCAACCTAATCACACCCAGACTGCAGAAGCAGAAAATCGCCGAGAAAAGAACACCAGAAAGTCAACCCTCGGTCATCCAAGCTGCAGCAGACCACTTCCACGGAGCCAAGCGGAGGTCCACCGCAAAAATCAAAACTGCTGCGGCCATGACTGTCACCAGAAACCGGACAATCAGTTGGGTAAAATCGTCCTTAGCAGGCTCCCATTCCCCCGTTCTCCTCTACACGCGGCTGGAAGCCCAAAAAGAGGTTATTTATTTACAACACCATGAGAAGCTTCGTCCTTACACGATTCTGTCTGTCTGTCTCTCTGCTTGGATGAATTGGGTTTCTAGGGTGTTTGAAAAATGTAAAGCGCATGATCTGGGCGGGGGGAAGAGGGTCTATTTCGTTTTGATGTAAAACTGGACAGCTGTGAAACTTAAGTTAAAATGTGCACAGGTCAGCACCCATTTTCCGTTGAATGCAATTGACTTGAAAACTACTGTTCGCGTTTTGATGGGTTTTGGAATAATGTTTCATTTTGACACAAAATCGGATATCTGAAAAAAAAAATAAGAAAAATATTTCTACAAAATTAGTTTTTTTTTTTTCGATGAATGCGAATGACACTCTGATGGTCTGATTTAGCTGCTTACAAACGGCAGAGTATTTCCCCCCCCCCTTGCTATAAATGTGTTAATTGTAACGTAATCGCCTTAAAAGCGGAGCCGGTACTTTAATGATCAACATGAACGAAGCTGCAGGTCACAGCTGGTTCTTAAATATAGCTGACACAGTAGTAAAAAACCAATTGGCAGTCATTGGTGTCTGCCGACAGAAGTGAAAACTTAAAACTACGAATATCATACGCCCAACACGTCATACAGATATACTAAATAATACTAATTCTGTGTAATTGTAATGAACTGGTGACTGGGTTTCTATTGGCACGCATTTCATCCTTGCCTTAGCGGCCTTAACCTAACACTTACAGGGGGCCTACTGTTTAACGTGGAATCATGGAACGTCCAGACGAAGTGCTTATAATCAAATACAACTCCTAAAAATTCCTCCTCACCACGGTATTAGAATCCGCGATCAGAGAGAGAAACTTTTGGAAGTAAGTGCCTTAACCGCTGAGCTAGCAGACCGCGTTGTTTTGAAGTATGCGTGTGCTAACTACTATCATAATCGTATAAAAACTGTAGGTTTGTATGAATAACGTTGACAGAAATTAATATAAGGTGCGAAAGGAGGAGAGGGTTTAGGTTTATGTAAATGTAACGTAAACAGTGTTATTCTTTTTGTTTTAAAGTATACGGATGCAAAGTTCCATCAAAATCGGATAAATACAATTGCTATGAAATGAACTGTCAGAACACCGAAAGAAAAGTATGTATTTAGCTTAAATTGGCATATTAATTATCAGTTGTATTTTTTTAATTAAATCATTACATGTTTTGAATGAAAGAAGTTCCAAATTGATCTCGATATATGTGGCTAAACCACAATTAAATATTACGTGGCATAGCGTAAGTTGTCAAGTTTTTTATTTGCACTTGGGTCATTATTTCAGCCGATGTAAGCTGTCTCAGCCATTAAAATATCGATCTTCATCACAGGTAATAAGAAAGAAAGGTGCGAGAACCTGTGATGATTTGGGATTAAGTTTATATCGTGGTGAATAACGACACTGACATGCGATACAGGAAATGTATTAATACGCGAGTGATTGAAGCTTAGCTTTTCTAGTGGCAATATTTGCGGAGATTGTGGTTAATCTGAAATAAAAATTGGACCAAGTTGACAATTGAAGCTTTTTCCTACAACACAAGGGACGATACATTACAATGAGCATTATTTTATAACAATTTTATTTAGTTAAGTAATTGGACAGAAATAAATCACCATAACACTCCGTTAAACCCGTAATTTTTGACGGGCTCTGTGGCTAGTTTTTATATATTAGTTACAATCTATACTTTCTCTGCTATCCAAGCTCAACACGTCATACTTATAGCTACAGGTATACTGCTGTTACGGCACGTTGGTGATGCGGACTCATAAGATTTCACTCATTCCAAAAGCGTCCAACGCAAGTCTGGTATCCCGGCCCGAAACCGTCACATGCCCCGAAGAAGAGATGGAGGTGGACAACCGATAGACAGCGCGGCGCTAGCAACAGGCCAACTAGCTCCACCGCATAGCCTTGTTTCCGCCGCGGCAAATCAGAAGCGACTCGCCTAGTATAAATACAGCCGCGCGGTCCCACTCAAGACTTTTTTTTTATCGAAGTCCCACTACCTTCGGTAGTATGACTTCTAGGTGTTAGGATAGGGTGTTTATTTTTTGGGACACTTTTTATTTCACTTTCAGGGGAAAAAACCAGTGCTATGATCATCTAGAATGGTCTTATTGGTCAAAAAACCCCTGCGGAGTTCACGTACTGTGCTGCTCTATGATGGCTGGTATAGAATACTGAGGGGAACTTTGTACTTATGCCAACCGTTCCAATCGTCGTCTCTGGCGTCGTTCAATTTCATGTGGAATTTTTCTGTTAGATTAAATATTTCGGTATTAATTAAGGGAATATTTGTCTCGTTATGTAGAGTTTCTATTGGTGTATGTCTGGGTGCGTTTAGGATCATTCTTAAGCATCTATTCTGGAGTAGCTGGATTTGTTGTAGATTGGTTTGGTTTGCCAGCCCCCATATCTGGCATCCGTACAGTAAAAATGGGAGAGTAACCGATTTGTATATTCTTATTTTTGTATTAAACTGTAGGTTGCTGCTTCGTAATACTGGTGAAAGGTTGGAAATTATTGCTAGTCCTTTTGTTTTCCTATCCATGATATGTTGTCTAAAAAGTAATTTGTTATCCAGTAATATACCCAGGTACCGATGTTCTTTAACCCAGGGGATATTTTGGTTCAAATTTTTTAAATTTTTGTTTTATTTCCAGCCTTTTTTGTGAAATATATTCCCGCACATTTTCCAGGATTGATTTTGATTTTATAGTTTCTGCACCATTTACTGATTTCGTTGAGTCCTTGTTGTAGGTGAGTAACGTTAAGATCATGTCTTCTTCCTGATGTGTACTCTGTAGTGTCATCGGCAAACTGTGCCAGATTCAGCATAAGGCTGGGGGTCGCGATTTTGTTTGTATAAACTTTGAAAAGGTGGCGGTGCGATCAGCGATCCTTGTGGAGTTCTAGCTGGAATCTGAAGAATTGAAGACCTCTGTCCGTCAACTTCTACGTAGAATTTTCTGTCGGCTAAGTAACTACCGATGAATTTAATGTAGCAAGTGTTAATAGCCATTTGAGTCCGTAATTCCTGTACAAGTTTAGCGTGCCACACCTTATCGTAAGCTTTTTCTATGTCTAAAATACTGCTGCTGTAGGATCTGCCAAAGTTAAAATTTTGTAGTTATATCTTCTGTAATACGGAGGAGTTGAGTTGTTGCAGTTACTCGGCTTTGAAATCCGAATTGTTTTGGTCTTGTAGTCTTTTCTTCTTCAAGACTGGTGTTAATCCTCTTCAGCAGTATCTTTGATGTTGACGAAAGAAGACTAATTGGTCGGTAATTTAAAGCTTGGTGGTGGTCTTTTCCACATTTTGGTATGGCTTTAATTTTTGCTATCCTTCCATGCTGTGGGATAATAACAATTTAGGAGACAGCTGTTAAAAGTTCCTAGTCAAAAGTACTAATCGCTTTTTCGGTAGGTTTTTCAAATGTATGTTTTTTATTTTGTCATGTCCTAAGCTTTTATTTTTTGCAAGGTTCTTATTATGCTTCATTACTTCCCTCGGGGTTATAAGCTCTGGCTGGTCTGCAGTTGGTTGTTGGAGGATTTCCAATGCGTGGCTTTCAGTTTCCTCGGCTTGTCGGATCTCTGCCGGTGTAAGTTGGTACTCCGCTGTGGTATACTGAGATGCGAAGTTTTCAGCTAGTAATTCAGCCTTTGCTACAGGTAGGAAGCAAGGCCCTGCCGGACCATTTATCGCGATGTTCGCTTGTCGAGGTTCTTTTAAGGCTCTAATTAGTTGCCATGCCTCTTTGTTCTGCAACAAAAGGCTTGACATTTTGTCCTCCCACTTTTCAGTTCTTCTTTCTTGTAGCCTAGCTTTTAGTTGCCGTGCGAGTTGGAGGTATTGTCTCTTGTCCCTTGGATCACGGTACCGCTGCCAAAGTTTTCTGTATCTGTTTCGCAGATATCTCAGATCTTCCAAGATGGCTGGAAGCTCCTCTCGTTGATGGTTATCCAAAACGATTGTAGTGGAGGCTCTTCTTTCCGCTTCTAAAACTACCTTGTCGAAGTGTTGTATAGCTGCTTCGATTCGCTCTGTACTATGTGTCCTTCTCTTGAGTGAATGCACACTGCTGTGGTCTCTAGATCAAAAAAAAAAAAACTCAAGACAGTGTTGTGTTCACTTCTACTCAGTTTCATTTCCGTCTTACTCCTTGGGGCTCAGTGCATCGCATATTGGACTCTGATCAGTGCGCGTCTCGGTATACGTTCGGTTTTTTCCTTGGACTCATCGCAGATCATCTTGGACTTTGATTCGATTCTGGCATGATCGACTCCGGGCGACCGACGGTCCACCATATTGACATTTCCGCCGCCGTGTGGACACAGCAGCAAGTAGCACATGCGCAACACGTCGTAGCATGTTGGGAAGTGGCGAACTCAAAGATATACCACCGTTCAAACATCACCTAACGCGTCTAAAAAAGTTTTCACTTCAAAAATGTACAGCTATCAATCAACTGTAGGCAGTTAAACAGTGGAATTGTAGCATTTATAAATGAGGCGACAGTTATACTTGAAACTTAGTAACTATGTATCTACAACGAATGTAAATGTAGTTAGTTAACAACTGGTCGAATGGAAGTTGATACTATGCTCAGTGACTTCCAACGGCAATCTACTGTGAACTGCAGGCGGCGAATACTGGTCAGTTTGTTATGGTGTCACACAGTAATAGACTGTTACAGTTACAGAGGTACGATGAATCGCCAGTGCGGCTCAGTGGGCTGAGGCGCTTAACACCTGATGGAAATATAAAACGAAACCGGTTACGAGTCCAGGCCACCACCACTGGTCGTCCTGACTGTAGTTTTCCGTAGCCATCAAGGCCAATACTCGCCCGATCCCAATCTATGCCTCATAGAAAACACATTTAACACACAAAACATAGTTACACATTTTGCAGGCAACACTTCACTTCCCCCGTTAGAACGTAGTATGACCTTACAGTAGGTATAAAATTATTGGCGTCCGGAAGGGCATGCTGCCATGAAATCAAAGTTTCAAATTTGACCATGCAACGATGAGTAAAACTCATCAAAGATAGCCGGTTGGTAAAATGTGGTGAATAAGAATTATATAGGGAAGTTGTGTGTGTCACTATCGCTGCCACTGTCTGTTAAAATCAAGATAAAATAAGCCTATCACCCAATTCTGACATACCGAGTAGGGGTGGTGTAACGGTTAGCGTTCTCGCCTCGCATTCGGGAGGACGGCGGTTCGAATCCCCGTCCGGGCATCCAGATTTGGGTTTTCCATGGTTTCCCCAAATCACTCCAGGCAAATGCCGGGATGCTTCCTTTAAAAGGCCATGGCCGAATTCCTTCCCATTCCTTGCCCCCATCCTTGCCCCCCATCCTTTCTCGTCTCTAAAGACCTCGATGTTAAAAAGAGACGTAAAGCAGTTACAAAAAAAAATAAAAAAATTCTGACATCGTGATAGTCCAGAATGAGACTTCCCTTGCATAGATGTAAAAGTACCGGGTTTTTCAAAAATGACCGGTATATTTGAAAAATCAATAAAAACTAAGCGGGCAGCGATATAAATACACCGTTTGCTGCAATATGCTTCGGACAACAGTAAATTTTCAGGCAGACAAACTTTCGAAATTAGTTATAATTTTCAACAACAGATGGCACTGCAGTCTGGAAAAATCTAAAGTAGGATATTTTCCACAATTTTTTCACAGCAAACTTGCAATCTGTGAACAGCACACACCTACAGCAGAAAGACGACTTACAGAATGGCGAACTCACACACTGCGTTTACTTCTATATCTTTCAAATCGCCTGCAGCGCCATCTGTTGTTGAAAATTGTAACTAATTTCGAAAGTTTGTCTGCCTGAAAATTTACTGTTATCCCAAGCATATTGCAACAAACGGTGTATTTCTATCGTGGCCCATTTAGTTTTAATTGATTTTTCAAATATACCGGTCATTTTTTAAACACCCGGTAGAATGGCTAGTAACTTCCCTTCGTGTGTACAGGTGTTGTAGAATATATACCGATGATCGTGGATTAATTCTGTGACGATTTTTTTTTTTTTTTTGTGTGTTGTGTACATGAAGAAGAAATAATTCAGACGACGAAACCATGTTTCCATGAGGTGGACGAATCCGTACAACTTTACGCATTCCGGAAAGTTTCGGGATAAAACTTTGGGATTTGGTGCCAAAAACGGTGATTAAGTTTCCTTCCTATTGGTTAAGTCACCAGCGAAGAATATTTTTATAGCATTGGACTGAATTACCATGGGAAGTGATGAATAATTTACCGCAAAAGATGAAAAATTTAAAATTCTCGAATGGCAAAAATAAATGAGGGGTGGAATTTAAACTCAAAGTAAAGATAATAATGAAAAGTATAATACCTATGAGGGAAAATCATAATATATATGGAGCAGTCTGCTGGCTCAGTGGTCAAGGTGTCTGACTTGGCATCGAAAGGTCCCCGGTTCGAATCCCTGTCTCAGCGGAGATTTTCCTACCCCCTTAACCTTATATTCACCTCTGGCAGAGCTTGCAGTATAATGTGAAGTACGCAAAAACGCTTCCGTGGTTCGGAATCCACGTTAAACTGCAGGTCCTCTGTACCCGATAGGACTACCGGTTTAGGCTAAGGCGGCTACGACAGGCGCGGAATGTGCAACCAAAAGAAACCCTGCCAGTAGGTCATTACGACTATGCGGAATTATATTATTATATATAATATATATTTGCTAATCAAAGTGTGAACAATACACCAATATTGTTAATATCTTTTAACAGAGCAATGTTAGCAGTCTGTCCTTGTTTTTCTGTGTATGATATTATACACTTCATTAAAGGAACACCGCTGTTTCAGAAAGCTGGATACGAGTCAAAAAAGTTGGAGTAGTATGGGTTATGTTGTGTATTGCAAGAAGGGGAGTCAGTGTTTGCTCCTTTTTTTGAAAAAAATGGGGCGATTAGTAATTTTTTTCTTCGAAAGGGGAACGGTGAGTAAATTTTGTAGCAAAACGTTGGCGGTAGGCCTTAAAAGGCTAGAAACCTATGATCTAGAACAGGGGTCCCCAAAGTGGTCGTTATCGACTCCAAGGGATCGTGAAGTGTTCTCCAGAGGTCGATTAGTACACGTGGTCGATTAGTACACGGGGTCGATTAGTACACGGTGTCGAAAGGGAGTCGATTAATATTCAAGAGGATCAATTAAACTGTTTAAGGGAAAAATAGAAATATTCAAAATAGAAAGCAGAGGAACAGATTGAACCTGAAAATTTTCAACCGAATATTAATTATCCATCAGACCCATCCATCCCACTAGTATCCACTATTTTAATAATAAGGTTCGTTAATATATTTTTAAGGTATTCAATAGTAATTGCAAATTGACAGTACAAGGTTGTTTCATCCAGTATAATTTATGTTAAATTTTCAAAGATAATTGTGTATTTTACGTTTTATAACGCGTACGGTTTAAGAATTACACGCAAATTTCCGTCTATCCATAATTTTGTTATTATTTTTAAGATTATAGTAACAGTAACATATCTCCTTTTCCTATTAATATTATTGGTGGGTTTTATAAGATATGGGAACTATAAATTCTTTCGTTGGGTTGTTATACAGGAATAGTTAGTTATTGCTAAACATCAGAAATGCCAAAAATTATTTAACGTTTTTCTTAAATACTTAACCTGAGGATCGACAAGAAGACAAATATTCTTTGAAGGAGTATTGGCATAAAAAGTTTGGGGACCTGTCATACCTTGCGAATACGTGCATTTGTCAAAAACAGACATTCAGTCGCAGATTTCTGTAAACCTAAGACCAATGGTTCGAATGCATGATTTGGATGTCGGATAGTTAGTTCATTGTGCATAGTTTTACGTTTTATAACTCGTACGGTTTAAGAATTACACGCAAATTTCCGTCTATCCATAATTTTGTTATTATTTTTAAGATTATAGTAACAGTAACATATCTCCTTTTCCTATTAATATTATTGGTGGGTTTTATAAGATATGGGAACTATAAATTCTTTCCTTGGGTTGTTATGCCGGAATAATTTTTCTAAACATCGGAAATGCCAAAAATGATTTAACGTTTTTATTAAATACTTAATCTGAGGGTCGACAAGAAGACAAATATTCTTTGAAGGGGTATTGGCATAAAAATTTTGAGGGCCCGTGATCTAGAGCAAGGCTCTCAACCCAAGATTTGAATTTGTCCGCCAACAGCAGCGATCTAGAATATACTAGCTCAAAAACCTCTGCAAGGGTCTCATTGATGTGTTCTTGCTTATTCATTATAATTAAAGAAACCTCTACAAAGTTCTCATCGATGTTTTTTTTCCTGTTTTTTTTCCTCTTTGATTGTAGTTAAACTGTAATACTTACATCCTTGTTATATTTAGGTATCTACTGCATCATAGACAAGCAATATGTGGCTTGCAGGCCCATTTAGAATCGAAATTGTGGCCCTTCTCCAAAACTGGTTGGGCAGCCTTGATCTAGAGTCAAGTTAATGTAGCAAGATTATGTTTCTCTACTTTATTTTTGTCGCTGCCATTTTGTCTTTATTTCAAATCCCGACACATTTGTCATGGCAACACTTCCATTGTCAGTTTTGGTGGTTTACGGATCTCATGTTGCTAACCAAGGGATGATCTTCCTTGAAAACCTTAAATGGAAACCCTTTTAGATTCGTGTAATCATCCCTAATAACAGTTAACAGTTGTTTTCAGCTACTGGTTTGTTTTAGTCACTGATGGGGATAAACAAGGAGCAATCAATCTCTCTTGAAGACCTTAACTGGAAATCCTTCTGGATTCTTGTAATTATTCTTGATGAAAAGTTTTGGAGAAAGCTCAACAAAGGAAGCGTCTATTTTCGATATTTATCCGCTGCAGGCTTCTACGAAATTGCTCTTCACTTCCTGTTCAAACCAAAAAGTCATTAATATAGAGAAATAACCAACAACAAACAATTAAAATAACCGAAAACCTGACAAACAGGGAACACATCACTTGAAGCCGCAGCGTTTACTGCCACGTGACGTCACATAAGCGACCACTAATCATAGTGTTTTTTGTCACGTTACGAATGTTAAAAATCAAGGAATTTCGCTTTATATTTTTATTAAAAATAATCCCTCTTTTCATTCAAAATAATAAAAATATAAAATTCTTAAGAATAAATTTACATGCATAACAACAATCTAGTATATATTTTCAATAGACTCAAATAGACTATTGTTGTCAGCTACTGTGAGATGGGATCAACACTAAAAATATTTAAGAACGAAGTCTTTCTCGGCGTTGAGAATGAATGAAATGCTCTCGGGTGACTAGCGGAGTCAAGAATGCGTTGTCACTCGATATTTCGGCGACTAAAACATTGTCTCCATCTTGTGGTGAAATATCGTGTGACAACGCATTCTTGACTCGACTAGTCACCCGAGAGCATTTCATTCACTAAAAATATTGTTTTGGAGAATAACCAGATTACAGTCTTACTTGAAGATCTTTTCCAGTCCTTGCATTTGGCATTGCATAAGACTGATTCCTTTAGAATGAGGATCACCAGCGTCGTCCCAGTCTCTATAACTGAATGCATATTGTCGAAGCTGCTCCATGTTATCTGACTTATCTCTATATCGCTTTTTATTTGCCAAAATGAGTTTCGGAAACCTGGAGCTATCCAGGTGATACAGCTAAGTTTCTCAACAAACGACGACGAGAGATTTGACGTTGTTACTGGATGACCAGAATTCTTCCTATTACAAGGACATATCAATTTAAGAACATTATTGTGAAGTTTTATCAAAACCTGTATATTCTTGGTGTCCCTTTGAGAAACTGGCGAATAGGAAATCATACTTTCTTCTCGTCTCTGGGAAGAAATGCCTGTCCCTGGAGCCGGTGGACCATTACGTATTCCAGCTGGAGGCAGCGGCGCAGAAATCCGCGCCTCGACAGCGGATCATCACTCGGCGTGCTGCCGGCGGCAGGCGCTATTTGCATTGCAGATGTTGGCAGGCGTGTAAGCACAGTGGCGTGTTCAGCAGTACGTCACTCGGGTCAGCTGCAGTGGGATCACTACTACCAACGGAAAGAAAGTTTCTTCCATATTCACTAGATGTGCGATTATGCAATAGTTAACGAAGTCTGACACGGAGCCATTGAAATAGAGGAACAGGTCAAAATGAAATCATCGTATAGCACTGTTGGCCGGGTGATCATGAAGGATTATCGCCCGTCAGATGACGAGGTTTCCGACTCGCTGCGAAATTCATCTAGCCCAGTAATCCTACCGGGCATAGTGGGCGTACAGTTTAACGTGGAATGCGAACCACGGAAGCGTTCTGGTCTACTTCACATTAAACAACAAACATGTGGAGTAGGTGATGGTGAGGTTAAGGTCTTTCGAAAATCCCCACCGATAAGGCATTCAAACTGACCTATGGACCTCCAGTTAGACATCTTAACCATTGAGCCACCAGAGCGCTCACAGAAAAAGATAATTCAGTAGCAATACAATGTGTTGCACAAACCAGTCCAGACTATCAACTCATTAGCCAAGTCATCACTAAGTTCGCCAGATACTCTGTTACAAGAAATATACTGGATACGTTCAGAAACTCATCGCTTCAATCATCAGTATGATAGAAAATTTTCTTTACAGCGATTTTCAAAGGTATAGCTGACACAGAATTTCCAAATGTCTCCAACTATTGTGTATATACAATACACGTATGTTCTACGACCTTAGCAAGCTCCGCAAATAAAATTTGCTACAACGAAACTGAATGAAAAAGAACAGTGAATTCTGGTGTGAATTTTTCATGCTACAATTTTGCTATTTTTTGTGCGACCTATCGTGTAAAATACCGAAAATACCGAAAAAGTATTGAATAAAGGTTGAGCGGAGCTAGAAATATTTCATGTCGTTTCTGTCTCAGGGAGGCGAAGAGTTAAACACTTTATCACACAACCGAATTCCGATTTCAGTCATTTAGGAATTAGATTTAAATGAATGACAAAATGGTTTATTCCCATCAGTAGTGAACAATACATCTACATTCTTTCTTCAGTTGGAGTGGGGGAGTAAGATGTTTAAGTATATTAGTACATAATCTTATCTCCCTGTTCATATAGTTTATACTTTTAGAACATACCGTAATTAAGTGTCTGATAGAAGTTTTACTTTGCAGTTATTTGAAAGAGTAGGCTCACATTGTAGTTAATACGTTTGCTTTAGAATAACGATATCTAGTCACTGCATTTAATAATACCTTTAGCACCTTTCTCAACCATTCGCTTCTCACATGTATCCACATTCATCCCAATTCTTCCTGTATAGTTTCACAGTTGTTCAAGTTTCTTTCAAAGATAAATTACTGTCTTTTAAAGTTCTATTCACTGACTGTATTCTGGCAATTAACATTTTAATGTGTGATTCTTTCGCTTTTAAATCTCATCTCATTTTGTGCTTAGTTGTTAACTAAAAATATATATCTAAATCCACTATTTTAAGCATCGGACTAATTATTTCAGCCTTATACACTGGTAGCTTTCTGTTCCATTTCAGGTGCTTTACTTCACATTTCTTGCAATCGTTCGCACGGCCATGAAATATGACTTGGTTGAATTCCTTCACTGCCACTTGCACGTTTTGTTTCCGTATCTAAGATCATTAAAACCATCATCACGACACTCATAAAATGTAATAACGATAGGCTAAAGAGAAATTTATTAATTTCTGTATAACCGACAGAGGGTATGCATAGAGGAAGCAGAGATGGGAGGGACAGAAAAAATAAATATCACTAAAATAAATATTTTAATGGTATTTTAGAGTAATACACTTTTATTTCAAGCAACTGTCATTTTATCACCGAAGCGGATAACCAACCCATTTCACACCATAACGAACAATGTTACGCTCCAAGTTTTACTGTAGTGTGGTAAAAACATTGGGATATTTATTATTATCTATGTCAAAGAATTAATGTAATTATCAAACAAAAATGAAATTTGACAATAAACTCAGATCGTATTAAATGGTTATCAGTGATAAGAGTTTGTTTTTTTATTTTTTTATGTGAAAATATTTTGACGTTATTGGCAAAACCTAGTAATAGAAGAATTAAAATGAATAATATCATAAACCAGAGACGGTAATGTTTTAAGATACTCCGTTGCCCCAAGTTATATAAACAGTGGCCCTTGAAGTGTAACCATACGTAGTTCGTAAAACAGATATGAAAAACCTTAATTCAGTTAGCCATGCTTTTGTTTTCCACGTAGTGATGTCGCTAATAATTGTTTCAACCATGTGGACCCAACTTCATAGCAATTTCGCAAAATAATTGACATGTCAATAGTCAATGCGCCTAAAATTTGATTTAGATTAATCAATACACAAATTTTTTGAAGATAATACGATTAACGTAATGAACCAATACAAAAATATCGATATGTGACTCCACAATACGATATATTTCATCAAAAGCTTCTGTAGCCGCAGAAGAAACACAGTGAAAATGAAGAAACAGCTGGTGTTTTGTTACAGTAGTCATCAAATAGGATGAAGGATTTTTTGACGCTATAATACAGATATGAAATCAAAGAACTATTGAAACAAGTAATTTTTGTACCTGTATCTTAATATGTGACACGTTTAAAAAACATAACGCAGTAGACCACAAAATTAAAACTGATATAATTAATTTCTGTATATTAAAAAAAAGAGCAGTTACAAAAATAACAGAGATAATAATACGTGCTTAACTGTTTTTTGAATTTTTCGTGAAATTAATCAACACTTTGACTGATCCAAGAAAGAATTAAGTTATTGCAACATCGTCCAATTAGTCTGGTACGATCGTAGATATTTTTCCTTACGCGAAGTTGAGGATTCAATTCAGGAAAATTACTTCCTGTTTCAATGACAAAACTCAGTGACTCTAGTTTTTAATCAATATTTCTCCTGAATAATATATCGATCACATGTAAAGACATAAAAATTATTGAAATACTGGTAAAATAACACGATTGTAAACAAACCTTGAAAAATCCGTCTGCAAAAAAATCACCAAAGATAAATTGAAAAAACTTCGCTACACGTTAGCTAACTGAATTCCGATACCAGAACATAGTGCGCTGTTCCATTATGTAGCTGAACATAGTGCGCTGTTCCATTACATAACTGAACATAGAGCACAATTCCATTATATAGCTGAACATAGAGCGCTGTTTCATTATATACCTGAACATAGAGCGCCATTCCATTATATAAATGAACATAGAGCACTGTTTCATTATATAGCTGAACATAGAGCGCCATTCCATTATATAGCTGAACATAGTGCGCTGTTCCATTATATACCTGAACATAGAGCGCCATTCCATTATATAGCTGAACATAGAGCGCTGTTTCATTATATAGCTGAACATAGTGCATTGTTACATTTATATAATTGAACTAGTCGATGACCACGACTTCGTTCGAGTTTGTCAAGAATTTTGAAGCTTTTTATGTTTTTCACCAAACATTAAATATTTCCAGGACAATAAATAGCCTACGTTACTCGCTACCAAATCAGCAACCTGCCAGTTAAAGTTACGCCTGAATCAGTACACACACAAAATATATTGCATATAAATTATTTATATTTTTATTTATATTGAAAACGATAGAACACTAGCAAAGAATGTTCTAGATCATTTTAGTACATTCTAGAAGATTTCAAGGGTTTTTTAGAAGACTTTGATCGAAATAAGAAAATGCCCTCGGTCGACTACTTTCAACCATCATATCACCCACAGCTACCGACATGCAACCACTATAGTACACGACGGGAGACTTGAGGCTACTACTAGACACAAACACCAGCGGTTTGCGTTAGGTAGTTGTGACTGTAGAGTGAAATATAGGGAGACACGCGTCTATATTTGTAAGATTTCACCACAAGAACTTCCATGGGTGTAACTGCAAGATCCTGTCGCTAATAAGCCTACGATTGAACTGACGTACTGAAAACCAAAATGAATTCATATAATAAAATTTCAGGAAAAGATAAGTATTTTGTACAAATACAGTCCCGTAGAAGATCAGACTGCGGGAGAGTAGAGAATCAAGCGCTGTATCACCGCGGCTTATAGGATATCTTCTATTTGACAAAATGTGGGGAGGAGGGAAAATCTGTTTATTTTTTCGGTTCGTTTTTAAAACATCTTTCAAAGCTTTACTACATTGACAGAAGGTTAAGAACGACAACGCATTCTCTCCAAACTGCCTTCATTGATTTTCAGTAATTTATAATATTGTACAAAAAATAAGTAATATTGCATATTTCGTCACTTGCATGCACTTCTGCCTCACAGCAAACGCCACAGCAAATAACACAGTTTGTGGAGCACTGGACCATCTGGAGGAGTGGGCGACAACATGGAGAGTGAAGATAACTGTCGCGAAGTCACAGGTGATCGTCTTATTTCTGTTTGTATTTTTTGATTGCTATTTGATTTTGTATCGTTTCAAATTTGTTTTGAAACAAAGTCTCCAAATTATTTTGTTTTTGTTTTTGAGAAATATACAAATGATGCAAAACATAGAAACATTTGAACCAAAAATTACATACACACCAAGAAAATTTTATAATGGATATCCTTCCACAGTCACTTATTCTCCAGAAAGTAAAATATTAATTTAATTTTTTGTATTAAAGATTATCTATGATTGTTGAATATTCTTTGTAAATAAATCTGTGACTTGTGTAAATGTAGATGCATCGGTTTTGTGATTATAAAAAAAAAATCTTGCTCCTTCAATTAATCAGTTATTTAAATAAATATATAATTTTACTGACAGACTATATAAAGTTTAATCAAAATCATTATTACAGAATAAAAGGAAAGTACACCTTATCGGTACGCTTCAAACTTTAATCGGAAATAACGTTGCCGCAAACTGAATTATTGAGAGAAAATGAACTTATGCTTCAGAAAGAGAGATATTAATTAATTTTTTGTATTAATGATGAACACGCTGAGACAATTGGGCGTGACGCTGTTTGGGGAGCAGATACGTCAGAAGGCAGTGGTACTCTGCCTGAGGATCATTCTTGACCAAAGGCTGACATACTATGAACATATCGAACTACGCCACAAAATGCTCAAGTTGTTATTATACGAATAATTAAGTGAGCAGTAAATCAAAAGGGTAAGTACATGAAAAAGAAATTGAATGAAATTCACCCATAAAGCAAATTGTAATGGACCATCCCAAAACGAGTTGTAAACTTAGTACTAAGTTTAAATGTAGGGGCAGATATTGCCGAAAGGCGATAGGAACCCCTCCCCAGATATAGACAAAGCCTTCGGCGTTGGCAGTAGCTACTTAACTCCTCCTGAAATAGGTTAACAATTTTCCTGGATATTACAAACCTGAGATTTTATTTTTAAACTGACGTGAATTCAATACTAGGTGGCATTGCAGAATTACGATGAAAACTGCTTCTCCTCCCTTCCCAAACCTGGCACGACAAGATAAAAGCGTCGAAATACACTGTGGTGGACAGTTTAAGACTATTTCAAGACAGATAAAAGTAAATTTAGAAAAATTGTAACATTTTGAAAGTGTAATCGTCAAAGTACATGGTAAGAACGCAGGTGGGATCAAAACAACCATGGAAAAGCCGAAAGGCGTAGGTTCTACCGACTGAGGAATAAAGCCGAGCGAAAGAAAGTCTTGCGGTGGGACCCAGTGGTGCAGGGAAAGAGTTACGCAACTTCCTCAGATGAACGCAGACTGCCCAGAACAATGATACCACAGTCAATCAAGCTGGGTTTTTACTTCTATAATCCTGCTGTGAAGCACGCATGTTAGCAGGTAATTAATGAACAGTAGTACTGTAGTTTTTCCAGTGCCCCTAAATAAAATATTTAATAATTAAGTACCTATTAGTAGTGTCCCTTGGTTACCTATATACAATGTAACGTTATAAACAATATTTATTTTTTCACTGAATATTTGGCTTAAGAAAGATGTGTTCACGTTATGAGAATAAAGACTTTCTCAGCGTATTCTCGTTAACACTTGGGGTGGTAGCTCTTGCCTTTAGGTGCTAAATCAAAATTCCAGTGTGAACAACGATCCTCGTAATTTCAGGAGCAGAATTATTTATCCTTATGCATAAGTTTCATTCTCAAGCAGGATGATGCAAGAGAAAAGCTGTAAAAGGAACGTTGGTTATGCAGACCAATTCAAATTGATTTATAAAAAATTTAGTCAGATGTTCTGTGTTGTATCCTGTGGATCAGGGACGTGATCAAGGAAAAGAAAGGGAAAAAAAAATTACTTGAAAAGTTCTGAAATGTGAATGTGAAGATAAATGGAGAAATTCAAATGGGCGGATCGAATATCGAATGGAGAGATGCTTAGGAGGGTAGAATAGAAGAGGAAGCTGAAGAGAACTATAAAGTAGAGGAAATCATCATGATTAGGTTACACAACATTCTGAAATTTTCAACAGAGGAGGATCGTTGGAAGTAAAATAGAAGAAAAACGAGGAAAGTTCTGCAACTGCCATATACTTTACAACCCATCTTGGAATCATGTGAAACTACAATGTTGTTCAATTAATTTCACAACCTTCTCACTTCAACGGTTATTCTTGAAGTGGGCTCTGTCACGCCTTAAATGCATAGCGCAAAGTAAAAATAAAGTACACCAAATTTCCCTTCAGTCTGTGGTCTCTTCCGATCTTTCTCTGAAACTTTTGAGACGTCTGAAAGGATCTCAACGTTTATATATGGAAACAGTTGGTTAGAGATATACGAGACCACTTAAAGTTTAATCGGGTATTTCTTTTTTAGATTAGACTCACCACCCGGTATAACATTAAATTTCATTCAAAAGATTACACATAACAGAATTCACCTGTTAATAATTTTTCTTCTAAGGCAAAAAGACACTTCTGTTACTCTGTTACGATCACAAGAATTTTCATAGAGCTTCTTAAATATTTAGCTAATTAATTTTACTGTTAACATCCCTTTTTCGCAATAATGGAAATTACAGTTTCTATCAATCACTTGCATACGTTTAGCACAATAATTTATAATCGTGTGTCTTCTTTAAATAAAAATTCTCTATCTTTCACTTCACAACAGGTAGCACTATTAGGAAATGACACACGTACTTTTCTAAAATACCTTGTGGCCTATTTATTGCTTCTAAATTCGAGAGAGTCCACTTGACATTAAACACCGAACGATCTGTGACGATTTTAATAGCTGCGCCACCTCCGTGTGTCCGCGAATAAATAATTAAGTTTGTATTTTTGCTTCCCTAACCTGACTAATGACTGAGTCCTGGTTATACTTAAATAAACTTGGCACTTGCTAGCCTCTACGAACTACAACCTAAACTGGAGCGATTATGTAATAATCCCCATTTTCGAAGAACAAAAACAGGGAAAATACCGACTTACTGCCAATAAAATTCAAAAGATCAACTCAGACGGTTCCGCAATCAACCAGAAGCACACACTTCTCCACGTTCATAAAAAATAAACTTGCTCTACCAAGTAAGCGCAATACCACGACTATAAGTGTTGGAAAAATAATTATCTGTCTCCTCGGCTCTATGTATAGCTTTCGCCGAAATTTCTCGCCTTGGTTCAATACCTTTACGCGTTGTCGAAGTGTATTTCTTGTTCTTAGAAGCTCTATTGCAACAGTTTACCCTACGTGCGAATTCAGGCATTCCGTCACGCCACAATATTTGTTATTAAAAAAACCTGAATAAAGCACTTATTACATTTAATAAAACCAACAGGTGTCACAAGGTTAAGATGAACGCCTAGATTGTTAACATAATCGTAGATGAACAAATGAAGGAACGTGCTTAGGACAGGAAGAAATAGAGTATGTCCGTTAGATACCTACCGAAATACAGATTTACTAAAGAGAATACTTTCTTCCACTCATAATTCTGTGTTTAATAGTGTATGCGAGATGTCGCATTTAAATATTTATGATGTTATTATCAGGCGGAGTTTGTAACATGTTTGCGTGTGACACTATATTAGACAAATATTGTCTTTTACTTGTATATGTAGGAGCTAAAAAAGTTTGATAATTATGCTGCACAGTGCACCTCATTTCCAAGAAAGCAAACTCCATTAACCGCCCGCAAATAGTTGGGGGGTATCTCGCGTGACCCCTGACCGTAAGCCAAACGTGCGCTATGCTAATGACCAGAAGCTGAAATAGAACAGGTGAAAGGTGAATGTGTGAGCCAGAGATGCCGCCGCTAGTTAGGCAAACCTCGCAATAAATATTCAGCCAGGTGTCTCCGTGAGAGACGTCGCACTTCAGGATATATAAAACAACGAACATTTTAGCCAGCTTATAATGTCATAGGCCGCGAGAGATTTTTAACATAAAAATAATTAATTATTAGCAAACCCGTGCGAAAATTCATAGTGAACCGTAATACAACTAGGCTGAACAAAATACACCCAGTATATGCATATCTCTGTGAGATGTCGTGCTTCTATCTACCGGTAATGTTACACAGGAATTGTGCAGCAAAACACAAATATTTCCTTAACAGAAAAAATCCGAAAAGCTCTTTAACGTAGAAAACACAGTTTATAGATATATCTCTGTGATAGGTGGTGCTGCTATCTAGCGGTTATGTTATCAATGCTTATCGACAGCAACGAAGCCTGATGGCTTGGGTCTGAACTGGCTCATACGCGTGACCTTAATAGTTAATACTTTTACCCTTTACGGGTTGACTTCCCATAGATTCCATCCTTAATTTATTATTTTAACAAACTGGAGACCTTAATTTTTAAAATGATTCTTCATTTATCGATTTCGATAAATGTCTCGTCGCTTAAAACACGATGGGAAATTATGATAATTTTCCCTTGAAGAACCGAATCACTAAAAATTCCTTTTTTTAATTTACGATGTTAGCAAGGTGAAGACCATAATCTTTAAAATCATACGTCATGTATCGATTTCGGATAAGTGTGAAGATAGATAAGTTACCTTTTAGAAAAGATGATACTTTTTCCTTTCAGAAAATAATCCATTATCAGTTTATGATGTTTCCAAACTGGAGACCTTAATCTTTTAAAATGATACCTCATTTTATAGATTCTGATTAGAAATAAATTTATTTATTTATTTATTTCCTGATTTTACATAGCCTACTACCTAAAGAAGGCTCTTATTTTCTACAGTTTTTATTCTTAAAACAATTTACTTTAAAAAAAAAACATATCTGGATAATTATTCCTAAGGATTTAATGGATTTATGGTTTTCTAATAATTAATCTACTAATTATTCTAATAATTAATATACCAAATAATTAAGTATAAGGTGATATAAATGGCTCTTCGTAAAAAGAAAATGATATCGTGTCGGGTGTATTAGGATGATTGGGATAATATTCCTAATGCTATTCGCTGGACGTTCATCAAATTTATTTGAACTTATAAAGAAAACTTTAAGTCAGTGTTTTATTCTTAAAACAATTTACTTAAAAAAAAAACACAGATCTGGATAATTATTCTTAAGGATTTAATGGATTTATGGTATTCTAATAATTAATCTACTAATTATTCTATTCTTGCCAGCTGGCACGTTTTGTCCCATCCTCCTGTTTGTTGATAGGTGTTTTGTATTCGTAGGGAGGCACTGAGCTTTATAATTAATATGTGGGAACATTAAATCTATTCATCCCGTATTCCAGTCAAGTACATGTCCTCCTGACGCTATTAGCAGATTCAATTAATCAAGCTGATTTTCTTTAAGTTTTGTTCTGGATGTTGTCGCGCTTTTGTGGTGTGTTTCTTTATTTTATTGGTTATATATATAAATATGCTGAATCAGTTTTACAAATCTTTTGACTCTATAGATAGGCTCTTTTTCTTGGTCGCCAGAGGATACATCTCTTGTTCAATTTATTTCCCTTTTTTAAATTTTTTCCCAAATTAAAAGAGAGAATGCAATTTTCTTTATATTCGAGCAACGAGGTAACGTTTACATTGTCCCTGTTTATTTCAATACCAAACTAAACCACCAGAAAAAGCAATTTCAATGTTCGAAGATGGCTGGTTCTTTATTGTCAGTAATTGTATAATGAAATTAATTTCGTCATTAAGATATCCATTCTGACAGCAGCGTGTTCATTTAAAATAATCACCTAATATTTGTATTTTAACTACATATTGTTTCCATATGTAACAACGATTGCTTGACTTATATACAGGCTGACAATGTTGCGTTTATTTCTGAGCGCATAACAACCAAATATTCTCTCACAGTAAATGAATGTCCATCTAGCATTATGCAAGGGAATACAGAAGTCATTGATCAAATTACGTATGCGTAAATTATTACAATGATTTTACAGTATTAATTTGGGAGAATGTTTCCATTATGCTACATCACAAAATTATAAACGCCAGTGATTTATGTTTGCTGACCTTCAGATAGTTCCTAAACTTTTCTAACGGAAATGGTTTCTCAGGTCATTGAAGCTGAATTAAATTTAAATGGATTCTGCCAGAGACAGATTCTTTGGGAGATGCCCGTTAATTACTAACTTCATACTGGATAATATGTCTTCACTTCAGTTTACCATATTTACCCCAACAAGAGTGTTATCATTTTCAGCCAAACTGTTAATAAAAACGCTGGCAACATAAGTGGCTTGTCGTGGGTTGGCAAAATAAATTGCCTGTCTCAAACAACCGTTAACTTTCGAGTTTCAACAACGTCGTCTTTATGCTCTTCCACCAAGCTGATTTCGGGTTTCCAAGCCGGGCTGGGATGGTAACCGCAATCTCTGTTAACCAATCTCATTAACTACTGAGACAGGGCTCTTTTGGTCCTACAAGTTCCTATTCCTTTCGTTGCAAATTTTCTGCGCTATGCGACTGCCAATACGTAAGAAGTACTTAATTGAAGATAATACATTGTGTGCGCTTAAAAAGCGAGCAGGATTTTCGACATTCAGTACATTCTGTAACGTTCTGAGTATTGAAACTTGCTGTAGCCAATAGCCGGGGCTGTATTGGAGCAGTTTGTAACACTCTCTCTATTAAACTAATGGCAGACTATATACGATGACGTATAAGTGTGACTAGTATTATTTTATTTAATTATTACCATTCATGAATTAAAACTCTCCAATGACGAAATACAGAACTGGTTACACTTTTGAAGGAAGCAACCCTGCATTCGCCTGGAGTGATTTGAGTAAACCATGGAAAAAATCTGGTTGCCCGGACGGGAATCGAGCCCGCGTCCTCCAGAATGCGAGGCAAGAGCGTTAACCGCTCACCCACAGCTACAACAGTACAATTCTAAGCCTTTATCCTATCTTTGAAGACCCTGCCATAATTTAATTAGTGTATTACTCATTACCTTGTTATAACTCGTGTTAGGCCCCCAAAAGAGTTGAGAACATCCTATACCTATCAGTTTTCAGATTTTTCCACTCTTGTCACATTTCCAAGATAAATCTTAAAATCTTTCTCTCGTATTTCACTTGAAATAAACCTTTATAAATTCCAACCGCAATACTTACACTCTAACCAATAATTATTTATCAGATATTCGTCTCTTCAAATTATTTCCACAAATTAAACTCATTCATGTTTTATTTTTCAGTTTCTTATCATCTAAGAACTGTTATCAACTTAATTAATTCGTAATTTTATCTCCGCCTATTGAATATGATTCATGCAATACAATAACTATCCTTGTGACAGTTTCATTAAATTGTATTTGATTTACATGGTATTTTTCTCGCCAGCTATTAATCTCAGCTATGTCCTGCTTCTAGCATGTCTACGACTTTGTGCATCCCAGTGTCGCCCTAGAGAAACTCTCACTGCGCCGCTGAGCTTAATCAGTGGACATATAGAAAACCCTGAGAACTGATGTATAATGAACCCACTGTTGGGTTTCAAGATGTTTGTTTAATTGCGTCATACTACTTTTAATCATATTTGATGAAGAATAATTTTGTAATAAACATATATTAATGTCAAACGTATTCGGCAGAAACGCTTAAGCTAACAAGATATGGGGATCTTGAAAAACTGGAAAAAGTAGAAAGAAGAATCTTGAGAAAAATACTGGGACCCAAACCTAATAGTAATGCTGAATACAAATTAAGACCAAACCGAGAACTATATTCTAAAATAGAAAAATTAACAGTTATAATGAGGAAAAGAAGACTGAAATTTTACGGGAACATATACAGAATGGATAGTAATAGACTAACAAAACGGATCTTCACCCTACTGAACAAATACAAATCCAAACCCACATGGTTTACTGAAACTGAAAAGGACATGAAAATTGCTGGAGTGAAAGCAGATATAATAGACAACAGAACACTTTTTAGAGAAGTAATTCACAAGGCAGATTTTCAGGAGAGACAGAAATACATCAAGGGAAGGAAATGGACCCAGCAACAAAAGGAACAACACTCTCAAAGAATGAAGGAAGTTTGGAAGCAAAGAAAATTAAATACAAATAAACATAGCCAAAGTTGATTTATCGTACCCTCCAAAAGGGTTATTCGGAATAATAATATAATATAATGTCAAACGTAGGTACAGTAAAACGGGGTAGTTAATGTGCAAATTCCTCATATCAGCAATTTCAATCGTTAATAATATTTTATTGATATTTTATGCAAAAACAAAAATTAATTTAATTCCTGACAGGATGAAAACACCTCAATGCTAACCGAGAACTGGGTGACTGTAGTTCTCCATCAGCTTGTTATGACTCATTGTTATATTGTGTACCTTACCTTACTGTCTCTCTGTTACGCATTAGCTCTCACTAAACATTATGGAGGTAAACAATAGGTGCATTCACCTTAGATAACCTTATTATGTATCTTATTTTTAATTTTTTCGTTCTCTATTCACATTGCATCAGTTACTGTCGGGTTCTTCGATTTTATGCCACCTTCGGGGCAATGATATACGTGGTCTGTAACCTTTCGTGAATGTTTCTGTCAGTTTTTATTTTCTGATGATATTTGACCGTCTCGTGTGTTATTTCAATATAAATGATTCGAATGTTGGTTTAAGCTTGTATTTGTTCTGCCAATGTTTATCGCGAGGTCTGTGGATCAATCGCAAACAACGAATGTAATGGTCTTGTGAAGCTGTAAAAACATAGTTTCTTCGGAGACACCCGATGTCTAATATCCGTGTAATTTTAGTAGCAAAATAACTGTTTATTTAATGTTGCGCTTCGAGCTAACGAACAATTTATTTGTGTACAATATGGGCGGAGAGTACATCGCCATTTCTCAAACCTTTATTGTCCTCATTTATAGGTCGAGCTATAGAACAGAGAGCCAGTGACCAGATAACTTCTCATCTCAGCGATTAGTAAAGCTCTTCAATTACGACCACAACAATTTGGTCTAAGCTAGGAACAACACAAAATTTAATTGCTGTTTTAACACGATTTGGAAAGATATTGATGCAGGCGTCTTGGCCAGGCCGATCATTGTTTTTAGACAATACTCAGTGCGGCCAGCCGTTTGGCTTTTAATATCCGTAGACGGCCGCTAAAATTTCCGTAGATTTGGTACAAAAATCCGGAGACTCGCTAACTGAAACAATTATTTGAAGTCAAAATTAACCATTTTTATTTCCAAGTCTTTAAAATTACAAAAATATTCTACTCTGAAAGTAAGAAATATCTCTGAGAATATTTTATACATCGTCACTTTCATCACTGATGTTGTTATGCCTAGTAGTTTTTATTATTTTTCCCTAGTGACGATTCATTTTCTTTGTTGACATTAAATTTAGCATATCTTCTGTTACAGGAAATGTGAAAAACTGCGAGCCCTTTGTTTCTCGGATATCGGTTGAGCCTTCTCGGAAGCCAACGAGCGCGTCACCGTGCATAAAGAGTGCGCCGCTAGTTTCGTAATACGGTCTTTTAAGATCAATAAAAATTGTAACCAAACTATGAGATTTATTTCAATCGTTGGTTCACACAAGCGGTTGCAAAAAAACGATTCACAGTTATTAACAATTCTGTAATCCATTAACACCATACTCTCAAAGTTTAACAAACCACAAATATAAGGAAAAGTCAACAAATGATAAAAAAGTGTCAAAAATCCGTAGTTATTCGAATAAAATCCGAAAAAACTTTTCCTAAAAATCCGTAGAAATGGCAGCACTTACAATACTTCGCGTTTAATTATATAATGGACAGATGATTTCAGCTTAAAACATGTAATTGTTACGACCATTACCGCTTACTAGTGGTAAGGTTTCCATTTCTCCCTCTGAGTAAGTAGTCTCTAATAAACCCGTCGAAAATACCTTAATCTACACTCGAATATGGACTATCAGCACTAGGTCAAAGCGCATCACCTAACCACTAATAATTGTTTTAAACAAGTTTCCTGCAATCATGTATTCAAATGCTGGTTTACATTATAAATTCCTTCTTAGAAATATAAGTTTCACATTCAAAATAACATATAATACATCAATATGTAGCTGATTTTATCACCAGATATATAAAAACTGGGACATCATTCACTAACTTTAACCGCAGTTTGAACAACTGGGAGGGGGAGGGGAAAGAAATAACACAAATGAGACAGTGAAAGGAAGTATCGTGTTATCTTTAAAAACTGATGACAAAATTTCAAACTGCCACTCATTTCTCCTCTATCGTGCCTCGATCTACAATTTGAAGGAGAGTATGAAGCACATAGCGTCCGCATCATAATTAACGTACACAAAGCAGGGTTCGTTAGAGATGAAGGTCGTATTAAGTGTAAAAGACCAGAATCGAGTTTTCAACACCGCCGCTTTGAAAATGATAAACTAAGAAGGAGAAAAACAACCACAATGCAATTAAGAAAGTTGAGGACCCTGCAATAAGGAGTTCATAATCAACAGATAGTTATAGATTATACATCGATAGAGCTTGTAATCATACAATTCGCTACTCCCCATGTTACAAACTCTTTCAGTGCGTTGCACTCGCTGAATATTATCAGCAACATGCTTAATGAGAGTGATGTTAGAAATTTTAGTTCTTATTTCGCACAAACTTTGATGCTATTACTATGTCAAACTTTAAAAGATACTAACGCTTATAATAATCTTTTGCTTGGTAATGCCTGGTGACTGAAAAAAAGTGTGAACTTCTTCCCTTGTTTTACTGATGTTTAATTTCGTCAATTTTTCGTCTCTGCGAATCTTTTAAGCAGAATTTCGGTTTATCCGTGACTGAATATTCTGGTTGCCCGCGAAGTTATGGAAATATTTAAACATCCATCAAAAATTAGCAAAGATGTAGACTGCGAAAGGGTGATTGAAACGAGAAATTTGTTTTGCAGAACTACGCTAAACGCGGCACTGCAAATGAAAACAAAAAATAATAACATCTATGGTCACGAACTAAAATGTATAATCCCTGAATGTGACTAGTTTGCTTTTTTCCGTATATTTAAACATAAATATTTCGAAATCCAGGCTAGAAAATTCACGGATGTTTCGGGCGAAACGTTGACGTAATTAAACATCTACAAAACACAGCTCAGCACCTGACTAGAGGACCAGATATGAAATTTCAGTAGATAAAACAATTATAAAAACTCATCATCAGTCCTTATCTCCACTTTTATAATGAATAGCGATATTTTCGACTGTAATGGCAGAGGAGAAGAGGAAACATATTTTAAAAACTAGTAGATTCTTTGCCATGAATAGTAAGCAGCTACAGCCCTATGACCCCACTCCTTATTAATTTCAATCTTATCAATTAAATACATTTGTTTTGTAGAGGATAAACATTAATTAATTTGAAATTTGAATATATTTTGTATAAATGAATATTGTTTTGATGGACGAAAATTGTTTATGAAGTGTAATTTTACTAAAAGAAATATAATGATAATAATTGAAATGTTAATTTAAAGGTCGTAATTATGAATATTGTGTAATCAACAGTGTTTTAAGTATGAATTTCGATTATATGTAATTGTTTGAATTTGCCAATTTTATAATTTGAATGCCTGTAAATATTCTGTATTTCCGTTTTAAAATGTGTCTTCAAGATTATAAGTAATTTTGTACAGATTCTGATTTTTTTGTACTATTTCTATTAATTGGAGCGATTATTAGCGATCTGGCGGCGCCTGTGGCGTTTTCTAGAAAATTCTACAGTACCTGTTTAAGTTATAGAGATCGCGAGCTGCGGAGTTTGCTTGAAGCGTTGCTAAAAGGACGCTATGTTTGAGGTGATAGTAATGTGCTTTAGAGTCTTTGGAAGAAGTTGATGCCTTACCCGTGTATGTGTTTATAAAGATTTCGGTGGAATCAAATAAATAAAACGTGTATCGACGGTACCTTACCATTTGCAAGTAATAGAAGTTAAGCATTATACTTTGGTGAAAGTTATATATTACCTGGCTGTCTAATTAAAAAAATTTGTGAATCTAAGGAATGATTAATTAAGTTACAATAAATTACAGCGAGTTGTTTTTCAAAGTCCGGACTTAGTGCGGGGACATTGGTTTAAATTCATGAAAAGAGGAAATCGTTTTTTGTTTTGTTTTTGTTTGTTTTTTTTGTTTGTTTGTTTTGTTTTTGTTTGTTTTTGTTTGTTTTTCGCATCTTGCATAACAGACCCAGGGCCACTGTGGCCTGAAAAGAGATCTGACAGATCGATGTCACCATGTACACTCTCGCCTGTCTTTCTGTAACTGGGTGTGTTTGAAATCGCGAGACACCTGAGCACACCTGTGTCAGAGGCACGGGCTGGTCGATTGTAATCGAGATGAGAGCCTCCTGGATGTAGTACGCACTGGCTGGTCACTTGGGACTGTATTTTTAGCCGGGGACAATGCTGGTCGGCCGCGCTGGCCCGGCCACAGGAAGTCGGCCCTGCATCGCCATTCTGCACGTGTCCCGCTGTGTCTACACGTGCACCACTCACTCTCACGCCAACAGCCTCCAGAAAACTCAGGCCAGGCCGTGCTACTCCAAAATAAAAGCACAACAGATAGCAAGAGCGTATACAAAAACAGAAACTTTTTTTCCTTTTGGCTTTACGCCTTGTCAACGTCGATGTGATTAATGGGGGGAGGGGGGGGGGAAGAGTGGGAAGGAATTTGGCCATGACCTTATGAAGGAAACATCCCGGTATTCGCTTGGAGTGATTTGGGGAAACCATGTAAAATCCAATTCTGGATGGGGATCGAACCCACGTCCTCCCGAATGTGAGGCCGGAAACTGAAATCGGAAGTATTAAAAGATAAGATTTAGAAATGTTTCTAGCACAGTAGCCACTAGCAAGCATTGATAAAAAAAAAAAAAAAACTGAGAGAATTGGTTTTGGTTATGTTTAAGCATTATATAATTGATTTACCTTCACCAAAACTAAAAATATCTGCTCCAAAAGCACTGGTCACGGTTTAAAAAAAAAAAAAAAAAAAAATACTTCTTCACTGAGAATTGATTAGAGGTCTGTATTTACACGTATTAGAAGTAACGGCCCGTGATTTGTAATGGAACGCATGTTGTAAATGCAATGTGTTTTTTATATGCTACGGCTTTTTCAGTATGCGGAGAAAATTAAATTTTTGTAGTGAGTATGGTCTAACGTTGCAAATATACCTTCCACATTGTGGTGGATACCTTGGTGGGCAAACCACGTTACAATTATATTTCATACCTTTATGATTAATAATTGTGGATTTTAATTTTAATTTTATTTATGAAGGAGTGGGAATTTATTACTTTTGCAAGAATCTCGACGTTAGTTGGAATTCAGGAAAATTGTCACAATATGACATTTATTTTCTTATCACTGGCTATTACAAGTCCGAGCGAATTTACCGTTAACATTAACACAAATTGGCAAAGTCATAAAAGCAACGCTCAGAGTTACAATTAGCCGTCATGAGCAAGCAAACAATTATATTTACTTTTAAATATATCTCAGAATCAAAATGCAAGAAATAATGACAATTGGAAACAATGAAAAATACAAGTTATGACTACCTCAGACAAAGGCATCATAATACTGTGACTTTACAGTTAAAAAGAAAATCATGGGCGCCAGAATGAACAATATATCATTCGAAAATAACTAGTTCTGGCAAATTATGCCGCTAGCTCAGGGGTTTTTTACAAATACAAAGTGAGAACATGGACCTATCCTCTCAAAGTCGCTTACGGGTTCTGTTTCACGGAATGCACAATCACATGGCTTGGTCGTAATCAATTACCATTGTAGTTCTGCGTCTGATGTCTGTGATGAGTGTAGCGGACCCACGATATGTGAGATTGTCTCACAAGTCGGCTATAGGCATCTCTGGTCTGGCAATGCGCATCATCGCATTACCGGCTGTGTTGCGGTGATAACCTTGCTCCAGCAAGGCAAGCCGCGGTTAGCGAAAGAAGTCAACTTTCCAAGTCAACCTCAGACTGGTGCGATCGAAGTTAGAATCCCAGCTCCTCGCTCTTCGGTCCACGAGGAAACTTCTTGCTCCGCCCATTTGTAGTCTCGAAGCTCACATACAACAAAAATTCCCAGGATTTTGAGTTATACGCTCATTTTGATTGGACCTTCAGGTCGGCACCTAATGTCACGTGATATCCTCGATATGTGATTTGACCAAAGAATCCAACAGAGGTCGGACATATTCGGCTAAGTTCGCCGGGGCGAGAGAACATTCGGGTTTCGGACGGCAGGCTTTTCCCGCTCGGTGAGTGACCCATCCCCAGGGAGCAGTGTGTGTGGTCTGGCAAATCCCAAATCCGCGACGTCCTGTCGCCATGGCTCGGAAAGACCAAGATTAGCTTCAAGCCTACATAGCTCAATAACTCTTTAATATTCGCTTTGCTACGATACACTGTATAAGTTCACCATTTCATTACAGTCCTCACTTGGAATCTTGCGTACTTTATAAAATTACAACAAAAATCTATTCACGTGGTCGCCCAAGATTTATGTAATTACTCTTATATTATTACATATATAATAAAAATGCACCTTGTAACGTGGCGACAGCGCGGCTCGTTACAACATTCAGTTGCAGATGACGAAGGTGGAAGGCTTAACATTCAGGGATGGGCTTAACTGATATGCTTCTGACCCCAGAGTCAATAGTGTGCCGCCATAATACTTTCAATAACAAGCACTGCATGCTAAACCATATTCACTCTGTCTGCTGGTTTAATTTTTTTTTTATCTGCTTAACATCTCTCTAACAGCGAGGTCTTTAGAGACGGGAAAGGATGGGGGGCAAGCAATGGGAAGGAATTCGGCCATGGCCTTTTGAAGGAAGCATCCCGGCATTTGCCTGGAGTGATTTGGGAAACAATGAAAAACCCAAATCTGGATGTGCGGACGGGGATTCGAACGGCCGTCCTCCCCTGCTGGTTTAGGAAGTTCCGAGCTCCTGACTGAGATTATTAAACGGAGGCATACTCCTCAAAATTTCTGATCTCTATATTGAAATCTGACTATAGAATATTCTATGAATTATCTCAGTGTATGGTATGCTTCAGCCATTATCCTAACAGTAGTGATATGCTGGGACAAAGTTCAGTTGAATTTGAGCAACGTAACATCTGTAGTAATGCATTATTACAAAATTTTTTGGTCTAGTTAAGAAGTATCTCAAATTTTCTTTGTTGTAGGCTTTCTGGAAATGTTTCTGGTGTAGCCATAGGCATACATTAACTTACGATTGATAACAGCTTAAACTTTCCGTGTTTAGCGGCAGTTTAATTGCCTTTGTAATGGTCATGGAGGGAACTATGAACTGTCATAATTTACTTAACCGGTAATAAAACAGAAATTTAGATAGTTCGGCAAACAATAAAGTATTGTGCAGTCGTAATGCATTCAACGCCATTGGATCGCGATGCTCATATCAAATGCTGATGAGCACTTTTATCGAGCATCAGCTATAGCGTCTTGACACCACATTATTTTAGAATTTTTTTTATGTTTAATTAAATAGAAAGCTACTCTTCGATTACTCGATAGAATTCTGTACCATAATCAACTTCATAAAATCAAATAAACAATACTTAATAAAATCCATCGAAGCCCGAGATAGAAAGCGATTTAAAATAATAAAAAGTGCTATACACCAGCAGGAAAATTGGGCCGTGTCTTTCTGAAGGAACCAACCCGACATTCGCATGGAGAAACTTTGGAAAGCCATGAAAAACCGAAATCAGGATTGTCGGACAGTGATTCGAACCCACGAACTCCGAAGTCGAGCGTTACTGTTCAGCCTTTAGACTCCTCAACCAGTCGTTCTGCAGGTAAGAACAGTGCCAATTCATACGTTTCCTTATCTTCGCAGAATGAAATGTATGATATGAGCTGCCCTCATAACATGTACGTCTATGTCTGGGAGTTGATTGTAGGCTGAAAAGTGTTCTTCTGCAATAATCACTCATGTTAAAACAAGTATTATAATAACGTAATATTGCTTACTAAAACTAAGAACAAAGTTAATCACGAGTATCTTAAAAGCTCAAATATTATTTTTGTATGGCTATTTACGCTGATGAGCTAAAAGATTGTGATTCCTGCGCCCAAACCTGCCAAGGACTTGTCGAATCCATGCCATGACAAATCGTTGTTGTATTGCGTGGACCAACATGCTATTAAACATATGATCATAATGTTAGGGCTTATATCAGTGTATTAAAGTTATAAAGTTGAAGGCTTGAAATAAATAGCACCATTTCATAATATTTATGATATGGATGCTGTCTTGTAGACAGTAGCTGCTCACAAAATGTTGCTTAACGATTTATCAGAACACGACAAAAATAAGAAATACCCGAAGGAAGTTATAATTAACATTAATAACAGAGATAACGTTTAGCGATTATTTAAGATTTGAACAAGGTTATAAATCTTCTATAACTGTGTATAGCTGTGTACACTAATAGAGATCTGATATATAGCCGAAAGCATAGAGAAACTAAACCCCTGAATAGGGCAGGTATAAACTACATACATCATTCATTATTTATTTATTTTTAAATAGTCTTCTGATTCATAATTTAAAATAGCATTTTACTAAAATTGACGAAGCAATATTTTGTTTCCTAGGATTGCGTACATAGGAGAAATCAATGAACAACAATATATTTTAATGGAATGAACTTATAGCTGCACGGATTAACTTCCATTAACTTTTATTATGATCCTAATGTGTATTTCCGATAAATCCTCAACGCTATGAAAACAAAAGACTTGGTCAAACATGTGACTGAATGATAAAGCAGTGAAGCGATGAAATCACCAGAAACACTGAATAATGCAGAACGGAATTGCAAACGGAAAGGCAATAAAATACCCAGTCACCACTTGTCAGTTGACAATTTTCATTGCCATTACAATAACGGAAGGGAAGCCATCATCGGGAATATACATGAGCAATGCACATTATAATTCAACGGTGTGTTCAAGAAATACCAGATGAGTGCCACGTTTTGTAATGGTGACAGAATTCAAAAAATAACTGATTAAGGAAATAAACTAAGAGAAAACAATGATACCTCATTTAACATCATAATAAATCCGAAAACTTACCAAGGAATTTAATTTATTTCTTAAACAATTGTATTGCTTCACTTCAAGACTCCCAATGTGTCCATGTTACCGAATGACAGATTTGGTAAGGTTTGTTAAAGACAATATTAGTAGGTACTGTTAATCAAATTTGTTGTGTGTGCTACTGAAAATGGTCTAGTTATGTGGCTACCACAAGAGCCTATATCACACCCTTATAAAGAGTTTAGTAATCAGAATTTACGATCGAGTGAATGAACGCCCAGAAATATGGTCATAATAAAATTATTATTGTCATTATCGATAAAGTGTAAAAAAGAGGTATTTCCATGCTGAACTTGTTTAATATACCATTATAAATTGTTTGTTGTGGTGATTAATAGAATTAGGAATACTTCTGAAACATTAGAATCAAATAGAGAAACAGCAGTTGTGTTAAATCACATTATATTCATTATATCATATTATACATAAATAATCTGATCTCGATACTCAAGATACGTTATTGATTTTCTAACTATAAGAACATGGTATCGAAATCCATAAAATGAATAATAATAAACATTTTTTAATTCTACTCACTTTTAACATTTTGGAACTTACTTCTACATACACTGATATTGATAATCAAAATATTTTTAGAGTAGTCTACGTTTTAAGGGATCAAGCTCGTAGTCCTACAAAAACAATATTTATTTTGTTAGTAGGAATGCTACCTTACTGCTAGAACAGGAATCCATCAAAATAACTTGACTACAACAACGGTTTGTCAAATTAGAGGACCGTTGAAAAGCATAGACGCTAATTTTTATAGCAAAAAAAAAAAAAGAATAGGTATGGTTGGTTAACTTTCGTGCGTACTCTCAAATATGTTTCCTCAATCAATCATAACAAACACTTGAAATCGAGTAGGTTGGGCTTACAAGTACTCGTAGGACTCCTCTTCATCTGTGGCTACGGAGTTGACTTAGTGTAGAGTCCTATGCCGGTAGCGCACAATTTACCGTAACGATGACAGGGTTTCTTGCCGATTTTCTTCATTTGTTTATTTTCTTTTCCACTCTCATTCGTTTCCTGATGGACAGCCCATCGCAGATGTTGGTTACAGTCATGGATTCTTTGTTGGAAAACAAGGCTTGCTCAAGGATACTGATATTAATGCGTCTATACTGCCATTTTATTTGCAGAAATCTTTCAGTCATTATTGGTGAAATTGTTCCCGCGTCTTAAGATGTAGCATGTCAAACATTCCGTAAAATAAGCTGGGAAAAGCAACAGAAATGTACACTGGGATGTTAGTTGCGGTGTTGACGTCGTTATTGACAGCGACACTTGATCATAGACCGGCAAAAAATGCCCCCGCGCTGTTGACTTTGTATTAGATTTCTGAATCAATATTTGCCGTTGACGAGAGAGCATTTCCAAGATAGGGGAAGATGTTTACTACTTGTAGGTTCACACCGACGATGATGATATTACTCCTTCTTTGCCGTTCCCCAGCAATTGGTTGCTTTAGGATTTGGGTTTTACACAATATCATAGGTATTTAAGATGTTCAAAAAATTCTTCCCCTGAATGAGTGAAAACTGCATTATCATCTGCATACTGTAGCTTAATTGCCATTGTAGAAGATGTTAGAGTCCTTGCTTTTAGCCTGTTCACATTTAAAAATTTCACTTCTATCCTGTTTGTGTTAATCTGTATTCCAGATAGAAAGAAGACTGTCTTTAGTGAGCTGCATGACAGTGGCTACGTGAGAATAACCTGGTAACAATCACTCAGTTCTCCTTAACGCCAGTAGATATTAATACTGAGTGGATTTCCAACAGAACTTTAATTTAATCAAGTGTGGTTCAGTTTTAATGAAAGGCTGTGTTTTTTCTTGTGGTGTCCAGGACATAATTGATACCAATCGCTTTTGAGAAATCATGAATGCCATTCTTTATAGAGTTACTTCACTGTTATGCTTACATTTTTGATGATTTTCACAGCTGGAAACTCATTCCTCGTTACGAGAATCGAGCGCTGAGCCACGTTTCAATTATCCAGTGGCTCAACTCTCGATTCAAGTAACGCGGAACAATTTGATGCTGTCTTACTCGTAGCAGGAGCTGGCTGAATGGTTTTAGACATGAAAAATTAAAAACAACATTTTAAACATCACAAGTGTCAACATAACTGATTCATACTGTATCATCAATCTACAGTCAGAAAACTAACATATTATATTCAATAGGGGAAATAAATCAAAATTATCAAAGGAACAAAGGAAAAAGCAGCAATCCTTTAAGCAAACTTCTCACTGTTTTCTCAGTACGAAATGATGCAAAATTTCGGGGGAAAGAGAACGTTGGAACGTGAAAATTCCTCTTTCAATTGCCATTTAATCCTCAAATTAGTACGAACAACATGTTTTATATTGTTCTTTATACAAAACAGTGAGTTCCTTTTCAATATATTCAAATACAACAGACTGGCTCTTTGAAGGGTGGAAAGTTATCAATATACAGATAAACAATTGCACAACTGACTAGATGAATACACCAAAAGATGTACTGCCACTACATAATTTTCACATTAATTACATAAACTATATTTACACAAACTACTGGCAATTATACCTAATAAACAATATTTTTAATGGATTAGAAGGAGTTGTCAATTAAAAAGTTTTTCCTGAATTTAAGTTTATCACCTGCTAGACATTTAAGATGTGTTGGAAGCTTATAGAAGGTATGGGTTGTGCAATGTAACAAACATGAAAATAGTTTGAAAAATTTTAGCCATCTATTCGTACAAAATTGAACAATCCAACTTGTTAACATCCCACTCATTATTATTATTACTCCAGTCCATAAATCCCTACTGAACAAGAACCTCTGAATTTTGAATATTTACTTATACGCGATGAACAATAATCATGGTGAAAAATATTGTATGTTATAAACAGTCAAGCTTAGCACTAAAATTTACAAATTCATTTTTTGAATACATTTAATTTGTTTTGTACAAATTCTTCGTGGAACTGAGTCTTTATTTTCCTTTTTAAATACATCTTTACTATCTACAGATTGTTTTATGCGTCTTTTCAAGTCTGCACTGATATTTAGTGTTGAGGTACGTACTTATTCTCTGCAGATGAATTTCATAGTATGATTTCGTGAAATAATTTTTCGTTGTGAAAACACAAAAGTATGTGATCATATCTATATCTAACAGACAAGGAACATTAGTTCATGGTAAAAAATACCAATTTCTATTTCCTAACATTATACTCGGAAGGACGTGGGTTCGAATCCCCGTCCGGGCATCCAGATTTGAGTTATTCATGGTTTCTCCAAATCATTCCAGGCGAATGCCACGATGCTCCCACCAAAAAGCCATGGCAGAATTCTTTCAAGTTCCTTGCTCCTGTCCTTTCCCGCCTCTAATGATCTCGACGTCGACGAGGCGTAAAGCTATAAGAAAAAAAAGAAAACTACATATATATATTATTTCTATTGATTAGTGGTGGATGAGCGGTAACGATCTGATCTCGCGTTCGGGAGGAAGAGGGTTTGAATACGCTTCGCGCCATCCAGATTGGGGTTTTCCATGGTTTCCCAAAATCTCCAGCGAATGCCGCGATAGTTCCTTCAAAAGACCATTGCCGAATTGCTTCCCGGTCCTTGACCCCCGTTCTTTACCGCCTGTATAATGACCTCACCGCCGACGAGGCGTAAAGCTATAAACAAAAAAAATGGTGTACGCAGGCAGGTAGTTTAGTACGCATACTTGCCACAGTATGATGCCTCTCCGCCCTGCTTATCAGGGTAGACGCCCCCGTCACCCCGCTGTCACAGTTGGTCGCCTAATGCGGCTATTGTGACGCTATTTACCGGCCCTAAAGACTCCATTAGGGTTAAAAGAGTCGGCCTGCGGCGTGCGATAAGGGCGTCCGACTCACCGTCGCCCTGTTAATGCGGAGGGTTCTCACAAAGACTGCATACCTGCGCCCGCCCTTTGTACCAGCGAGGGCGGAAATGAGAGCAACAGAGTCGTCACGGGGCACAGACACCCTGTGTGAACATACGCTCACGTCGCAGCCTGCCTGCGACTTCCAGGCAACTCAGACAGAACTCATCTTAACAATGTTACGAATATAATAAGCCATGTTCTGAAAAAACCGAAACTATGGAACAATGGAACAAGACTCGCTGTTAAGTAACTGATGAACTACGTCATTGAAGCAACGATAATCATCGGAAAGTTCAGAGGCGAGGTTGTTCCGATTCGAAGAAAACCACTGATTTCAACCGACTTGCCGTTTCAATTCAAGCGTGTCCAGTTTCCGGTTCGCCTTGCATGCGCAATGACGATTAATAAATCGCAAGGCCAATCGTTGGAAGCGTGTTGAATAAAACTTTGAATTCCCGTCTTTTTCTCATGGGCAGTTGTTTGTGACGTGTTCGAGAGTCGGTAAACCATCAGATTCGTTTTTCTCTCCGGACGGATTATTTTCCTAATGACGTCGAGGTCATTAGAAGTGGAAAAGGTCTAGGGACAAGGAATGGGAAGGAATTCTTCCATGGCTTTTTGACAGAAGCATCGCGGCATACGGCTGGAATGATTAGGGGAAACCATGGAAAACCAAAATCTAGATGCCCTGACGGGGATACGAACCCGCGTCCTCCCGAATGGAAGGTCAGAACGTTATCGCTCACTAACCACGCTCGGAAGGGAAGGACAAAAAATATCGTTCATACAAACCTTGTCCTGACAATTACGAACACACAAAAAAGAATCAGCCAAATCGGTCTAGCCATTCTCAAGTGATGATCTTTCATACATGCGACAATTGATTTTTATTTATATAGATAGATGAAAAATTGTCGATGTGGTAATCATGTTGGAAAACCATCCTTAAAAAAGTGTTGCAAACTTGTCTGATGACTAAGATCAACTTCAAAACATTTACTTTTGAAAGCGAAGACGTGAAACCATACGTAGCACTTCGTAAACTGATGTCTATATAGGCGTGCGGTAGAATATTCTCTAACTTAATTATCAGATCTCGTATTTTAATTATAATTAAATACCGAACGTGGTGGATAAGCGTTACCGCTCTGGCCAGGCGTTTCCATTATTTTCCCGAAATCATTCCACTCTAATGCCGGGATAGTTCCTTCTAAGGGCCATGGTAAAATTCCTTTCCGTTCTTTTCAGCAAGCCCTTTTCCACCTCTGATAACCTCGACGTCAACGAGGCGTAAAGTCACAAGGAAAAAATATAAGGGCTTTGCATATTCAATAAAATAATTTAGTTTTTCCCACAGTGTTATGGGAGGCGTATTGGTAACTCGATCGACTACTTGCATAACTGCTGGATATAATTAACCGTTGAAATCAATGTCGTAGAGTTGGTTCTAATATAAATCTGAAAATCGACTAATGTATCCCGATATAGGGAATTCGGATTTTTTTCCCTTTATTACCTTCTCTATGACGCGAATCTAAGTTTAATATTTGAGCAGTCTATCCTATATTAGCTCACTGCAGTTTATTGTATCAGGCAGAAATTTTGGAAATGAATTTAGCTAACCAGAAGTATGAGATACAAATAACATCTAATCTAGATGCAGGAGAACGTAGAAATCACGCGAAATAGTGACTATTATACGATGCTGTAAATCACTGTTAGAATCAACGCATCCTAGCACTACACTCAAGGGTTCTCGTCAACGCTTTCAAATAAAGTTCAATTACCTCGAGCATGGCGATGATAGGAGCAAAAGCGAGCGAAGTCAATGCTTCTTTAGAATGAACACGTAAAACAACTGAAACTCAGAGCAAACATGAGAGTATTTGCCCGACATATTATTAACAGTCAGAGAATTATAGACAGTCATATACCTCACAAATATCAAGGTGTACCTGTTCAAAAACTGGGCGGACTGCTAGTTTTATATAAAATTGTTCTCTTTTCTCCTCCCTTCAGCCATTATTTCCAAAACGTGATCATTTCATATCTAATCTTCCGACCTTAACATTTTACGTACTACATTTGCAATTGTTTGAAGTTTATTTTTTCTAGAATACTCATTGTATAAGCTGTGAAACTACGAAATTTCGACGAAGGACCGTATAAAAAATTAACTGCTAATAATAATGTCTTAAGTTTTATGTTCACGTTTCTAAAAGTTACTGGTTACATTTAAGGCAGCTTTAGAAAGCAATGGGGGCAGAAGCTGGTTCTAAAATCAAACAATAGCTTTCTTAAGCAGACAATTTCACTGGGTAATTCTCATGGAAACAGGTAATGATGGCAGAATGCTGTCGGTACATTGCTGCCGGGTCTTGTCCCAGGGAGTTCCGGTTTTAAAGAGCGTATGGTTTAAACATTTTAAATGAACTGTAGAATCTTTGAAGATTTCAACTGATGAGGCAAATCAGTGCATGAACCTCCATAACATAACCGGATCAAACATTCAATACGGCAGTAAAACTCGACTGCATATATTTGGTGTTATCATGAATGAGATAGATTCAAGTTAAGCTACAAATAATACCATCAATATCTATATAAGTTTGTGAGCAATAATAATAATAAATATTGCAACATCACGAGGGGAAAAAGCATGTTTAAAAGTTTTCATACAGAATAATTTCGACTCGTCATATTATGGAGATTCAGTTACGTATAGATAGTTTTTGCTCCATTCGCATAGTTTCTTTGTACTAGTTTAGTGTTTCACTCTGAAAATTGTTCATTTTGAAAATAGCTCATTACGCTTCTCCCATTATGATTTCGATATCATCCTTGCTTCGATCATCGCTTGTACTATGATTTTCGCAATAAAGAATTTCTGCTACGATATTTAAAATCTCGTTTTGTTTTTGTTTTTTTCAAGTCATTTTCGCTGTTTGCCTTGATTTTGATTCTGTTTATTCCAATTTTTTTTTTCATTCCAGAAATAGAATAGATTTTTATGTTGCTATGTAATTGTGCTGGTATAATTTCAAAACGCACGTCCAAATTTGAAGTTTAAAATCAGAATTATTTTTATAAAACAGAAAATGATGGCACATCGCTCTGGTGCGTTTGACTTGGTATAATCCAGGTGCACATTTGTTAATAGTAAGCTTGCAAGGCGGTCGCACCGTTCACTCATAACGAAACTGAATTAAATTAAAATATTTTTATCCGTTTCAGTATTTTAAATTGCATAAAGATTTTTTCAAATGTTCTCTTTAACAATATAATTAACTGAAAACATTTTCTGTTGTGTCAGAAAGGAAAATGAAGATTTTGGTTTGATTAAAAATGACAGGAAGTTAAAACAGTGTATATCCAGCTTCAAAATTTATCACAATCACTCAGTTATTTATTTATCAAGCATAGTAAATTCTATCTAGTTATGCTACGGCAGGTCAACTTGTCTAGAAACATTTATTGTTGCTCTTTCCTCTTCCTGCCTCTTTGCGAGCGTAGTGGTGAAAAATAGCCAGCGAAAGTTTTCTTTCCCTTTATAGTGAATTTAGTTTGCTCCCCGTAGTATCATAAACCGCAGCCGACGCTGGGGAAATCAGTTTTTCCGGTAGACACGCCATTTTGAGCTGCGCTTCTTCGCGTGGTTCCTGCATTTCCAAGTGAAATTTATACTGCGCCTAGCTCTCACACATTTCTCTGACAGTTGTGAACGTGTTTAATCAGTTAAACAGAACTCCAACAACGCTATTCATCCTTCTGGCTATGCGTTTGAATATGAGACAATTCTTTACACTAAACCGCATTACACGTTACTTGCGACTGTATAACGGGTGACACATAGTTAGGTACTTGTTGGTTACTGTTATTTATTTAAAAGAGTGATATGGCAGCACACTGAAAACAGGGCAGTAATTTTTAGAGGCGGAAAACTTGATCTTCACCTCTAACAATACTTGCTTTGTTTAAGGGAAAATATCGAGCGTGGTAGGTGAGCGGTAACGTTTTAGCATTACATTCCTGAGGACGTAGGTTCGAATCACAGTCCCCACATCGATATTTGGGTTTTGCTTCGTTTCTCCAAATCACTCCAGGCCAATGCCGGGAAGGTTTCTTCAAAAGGCCATGGTAGAATTCCTTTCCTTTCCTTGCCCCCAGTCCTTTACGCCTCTAATGATCGAAGAGGAAACTAAGCAAAATTAGACCTCCATTTTTTTTTTTTTTTTTTTTTTTTTTTTTTTTTTTTTTTTTCCTGTCTCGTCTCTGATTTGAGTTGAGTTCAAAGAAATACGTTCTTTGGTATGTTTTCAACTAGCCTGCATTCTAGAAGTTACTAAAAATCTGATCATAATATACGTGAGGTACATTACAATCAGTCCGTGGTTTTGAATCCACGTCAAACAGAAGATTCAGCAATAACAAAGACACAGAGGGTGACAACTTTTTAATCTGTCATCCGGTCGTAAGAAAAAAAGCGAATTTATTTTACTACTTTTACACTCGCAATTCCGATAAGCACTGTCACCAAGATCACTATCATAAAGTTATTTTTAAATAGGCTCTTATTCATTTAATTCAAAGCGAGATATCATTTCAGCTGTTTACAAGATTATTTTTCTAAAGCTCGTCAGAGTGGTTGCGCGCGTCACCACACTGCATCTGGGAGGTACAAAGGCACCAGGCTCGAGCCCTGGACTCGCGTACCGGCCGTCCTGATTGTGGCAAAGCGAATGCTGGGACGGTTTTCAATTTCTGCCCTATGTACGACACATTTCACAAACAAACACAAACTTATCACAGAGAAAAGATAAGTCACACAAACCGCAGGCAGCTGTTAGAATAAGCACCTTCAAGCAAGCGGAAGGGTTATCACTCCGCCACTGAACCAGGTGTGATGATTTCGTATCACATTCTTAGAAAATCATTAAGATCAGTATTCATGACATTAACAGTTCATGATTGAAAATAGCTGACAAAGAACAAAGTCTTAATAATAATGGAAATAACAAAGGATAAGGAAAATAACCCATCACTTTCCAAAGTTTAGGGCTGCGACGAGTGAATAACACACAACACCGACACAAAAATACAATATTTCGGTGTATGTATTAGAGAATAAGCCATATGGTTTCGGAGGTACGCACACACTGAAGGTTACCTACTGCATACGTATCGGAATAATAAACTCATATACGTTTTATAGGATATAACGTTTGTTTTCGGGTGCGAACCAGCATCTTGAATGTAACTGATATATTTTCCCACGATTTTATTTCATACCTGAATAACAAAGGTTCAGGAAGTTTTCCACGCTACTTTGGTCCATCTAATCAAGAGCTTCAAGTTAAGTTCGGCAAGTCTCGTCAATGGATACGGCGAACCATTTAATCATCTTCCTCAAAAGAAACTCGGCGGCAGATGCTTGTAAAACGACACTCTCTTATTCTCTGTCGAACAAAGTAGCAAACGCCGGAACAAGTTTTCTGAAGCCACCAATGAAAGAACTGCTCAAAAAAGAGGAAGTATTAGACGATCTTCTCTGAAATGCGCAAGTGACTCTGCTGAATATTTTATACCAATTTCATAGTTGTTTACTCTCTACCTGACAACAAGCATATAACCATTTTAAGTTTAACCACTTGGTCCAGGTTCAGTATTCAACTACTTAGTAATGTTGTAAAGAAAATGTCGAGACCAGATCAAAGTAATGATAATAAAAAATTCTTGCTTAGTGGTCCGCGTTTTTTGATTTGCGGAGATAGAGCTCCTATTCCCACCCAGTTGTTCTGCGGTAGTGAAGTCGAGCTGACGTCGTCAGCACCACGCTCAGCTTGAAGTTCTCCCTTTCCGCCCTTCTCCTGTCTGTACTAATCGAAAAGTAGGCGGAGTGGTCTTGGGGAGTCATTTGCACATTTAGCTTCTTCTACTATCAGCCAATTTCCACCGCTTTCTTCAACATGCCTTTTAACATCTTTCACCCATATGTCCCTCGGTCTTCCTCTGGGTCTCTTCCCTTTCAGCTTGCAACAAACAGTTACCATCAACAGGTTTAATTAGCGCCATGTCTGCGAAGGGATACAGACGATGTAGTGCAGTGTTTCCCAACGTGGGGCCCACGCCCCACAGGGGGGCAATTTGTTTTTTTTAGGGGGGCAATTTAGAAATTGACTTGATGCGACTTTACCGCTTTCTCTTTGGGTTATTTAAACGCAATGCCAGATATGGTTACAAAATATAGCAAAAAAGCAAATTCTTAAAAGGATCACACTAAATTGCCATAATAAATGTTTATTATAAATCTTTTGAATTTGAATTTTAGTATTTCATTATATGTTTTTTTTAATTTTACTTACTGTGTTTTATGATAATATTAAAGTGTTTTCTTTCAAAAACCATCCTATATCAGTTTCTTTAATAACATATAATTTTTTTATTAAAAATTATGTATGGGGGGCAAAAAATGTTGAAAGTGGGACATGACCCAAAAAAGGTTGGGAAACACTGATGTAGTGAGTTAGCTAATCTGGCTCGAACCTGAAAGTGTGTGCGCGGAGTGGTCATTATCGCATTATCGCCCACGTGATTGAAGTAGCGTAATTAGTTTCAATTAGCCAATGAAAGTGAGATTTTTTTTCCAGGACAGTGTTGGATTGAGGACAAAAGCTTATAATAAATCACTTAGTGGGAAGTGAACTTCAGGCAAATTTTTCCATTAAAAATCTGCAATCTTTGGATAGAGAAGTTAAGATTAGCTATAATTATTGAATTTTGGAGGTGGCAAATCAGTTTCGATGTTACAATGGGTGTAGAAGATGGACTTATGGTGAACATCATCATGTCTTATTGAAGTTGAATGACTTCTCAATAGTAATTCCCCCATTCTACCAGGAGCTGGTTTGGTGTCACCCGTGGCGACCGCGACATTATCGAACTATTTAATTAATTAATCATATATTTATTCACCAACAGATTATTTGTTTACATGGCTTTACCGTGGCCAGGACTGTATAATTTAATTTAACCATGTCCAGAATCTTCCTTGGTAGATTCTCCTGCCTCATTCTCTTCACGTAACCATCTCTTCTCGTCACTCTTACTCTACTACTCCTCTAGATACTGGGATGAATCTCCGAATGTAGTCTTCAGGACGTGTTGGCGCCTGGGTGAATGATCGCCCCAGCGAGATGCTACGCCGCCCACAATATCAAACTGCGGTAATGTCAATGCAGCACTCACAGATATTCCACAACACAAGTCAGTTACCCGTAAAATGCGGCTTGTACAATCATTGAAGGAGATCTCATCGTCTATCGTAATTCAGTTGCTCTAATGTTTTATTCTTGGATTGTCGTAAACATTTTCCATCATAGTCCACTTTGGCTGATGTCGCTACCATTTTCGAGACATATGCAAAAAAATGCATGTGTAAATTTTTCTTATCGGTAGTATTTTTCTATTTGTTTTAAAGTATACGTGTGCAAATTTTTATCTAAATTGGATAAAAACTCTTGGTTTGAATAAAAAAAACATTTATAAAAATTTAGGGGGAAGGGAGAGATGGATTGCGTTTTTGTAAACTGATTGTAGACAATATTTCTCTTTTTGTTTTAAAATATACGTGTGTATTGTTCGATCGATATTGGATCAAAACTGTGGGTTTGTGTAAAAAAATAATAAGGGGGGAGGGAGGATAAAGGAGGAAAGAGTTTGGGGTTTCACAAACCAAATATAAACAATATTTTTCTCTTTGTTTTAAAGAATAGTTGTGTAAAGTTCCATCGAAATCGGATACAAGCTGTTAGTTTGAGTGTGACGAGATTTGTAAAAATTAATGGGTGTAAAGGTGAGAGAGACGGGCTATGTTTTTATAAACTAAATGAAGAAAGGGTTTTCTCCTTGTTTTAAAGTAAACACGTGCTAAGTTTCGTCGAGATCGGATAAAAACTGTGGATTTTTATAAAGTACATACAGACATCCATTTTTATAGATGTTCGGTTTTACTCCACGTAGGAAGTGTCTGGGATGTGGATCAGTACACATTTTTTATTAAAATCAACAACATTTACAAATACAAAGTTTAATAACTTACATTCCGAATTTCCAGTGTTAACTAAGCATATATAAATTTCCATTTTAATTTTAATTATTAAGTGAACATAATTTCAAAAAACTATTATTGTAAACTGCTAATTTGTAAACAACATTAGTGATCGTGAATAACTTACCCTTCCTTACCACCAAAGTACTATTCTCTCAGTACTCTTCAGTTAACAGAACCCAAAGAAGTAAATTGTTTCAAAGACTAAAATGGGTTCTGGAGAAGATACTTTCAGTTTGAATTTAAAGCTGTTAAGTTTCAGTATCAAGTTAGTAACGATGAAGTTAGAGTTATATGAAGGCATTGAGGAACATGTCGTGTGTACTCGTTGCCTGTGAGGCACTTCGCGGGCCGAACGTCGGCACGCTGAGGAATGCGATCGGTCGGCGTCGCAAGTTGAACGACCACGCGGTCAAGAACAGCTGACCCGACAACAGTCGCCATCTGCTAACTGCAAGTAACGCTCACAAAACACCCTGTCAACACCGAGCCAGATAATTAGCCATATGGGAAATGTCTGTAAGCACTCTAGTCCCTGACTTTCAGTTGGGCATGCTTAAACAGCATAAAAAATTGGGAACGACAGGATAAAAATTATCCTTGCTATCCTGGCGTAACCATCATCATTTAGGACGGTTTCCAACCACTGACCATCTATGTGTGAAGCACTAACGAAGCTCGAAGAAATATTCGCTGAAATTATTCTTAACATCCAGCATGACAATTAAGCCTGGTACCAGACACTTCTAATGAAATAAAAATTTAGTCACCGATGATTGTGGGAAATTAAATAACCAAGACCAGAGAAGATATGCTAAATTCTTTTCCTTGTGGCCAGCTAGGGACAACATACCTCTTCGCAATTTCTTTCTGAAGATCACACAGTAAAGTTGCCACTCTTTGGTCGTATGATTTATGAAATACTTCACCACCACACCCACTCCTTCGTATGCTTAAGGGCGAGGTTAGTACCGAACCTCCCACTGTTTTATTCAGCTATTTGGCTATAGTAAGGAAGCAAAATTCGCTTCTGTGTTATTTGTATTATTCCACTTGTTCTTTTGTAGAGATCAGGAATAAACGTCTGTCAATCTCAAGTCTGATGTTAAATACCTCAAGTCATTAGCTAGAGTGTTATTAAGTTTTTTCCAGCCAGTAATCGCAAACGCCGAATGGAAGAACCAGAAGCTGACGGTGAGAAAGCAGGACGAATTCACGTGCACAAACGGAGTAAGGTAATCCTTCACTCGGCCTTACCACAGACAGACCATCGTCAGCGAATATGACGGCGACTTTGGGAGATGTCCCATTCTTCCAATGTTCTGTATTACACCTGGCGTCATGGTGTAGGGTTCTATCGGACCGTCGGGTATAACTAGAGGTAACTGCTGGTAGTGTTATAGGGAACGTCACAACGGTAAGGAGCGGACATCTTGCTTCCTCATATGTTACCTCTCATGCGACAGTATGAGCAGTACAATGCTCGGCCACAAACGGCATGTGTCCCTATGTACTGTCAGATTAATGTTCAGGTACTCCCGTGACCAGTAAGATCCCCAGATTTGTCCTCGGTATAACATATGTATAACCAGCTCGGACGTCAACTCTGTCCCAATGCCAGTATCCAGGATATTGATATCAACGACCAACAACAACAATTGTGAACAAGTTTGCCTCAGGAGAGGATACAACGGTTTTATTAATGTCCTTCCTAACCGAATCAGTGTATGCTTACAGGCCAGATGGTATGCGACGTCATACTAATAAGTGGGCTCATACTGTTGACTCGATTTTGTAATCACTGAAATAAAATCACATACACTCTCAACCCGTGAAGATTATATTTCGTTTCCTCCCCCAGTTCTAGATGCTTCGCTTCTTTCGTCAGGCTGTGTATCTGGCAATAAGATGTTTTAGGCACGCCTCCCAAGCCACCTAGTGAGAAATACTACGATACCAAATGGTAGAATGATAAACTGGCAGGTTCTACGGCCTGTATTGTAAGAACTGCCAGCGCCTTTCATATGATGAAAGCACTGTATCATTTTAACATCGAGCCTCTGAATCTGTTATGCCAATGCTTTAGGGCACAGACGGCTACTGTCGGTGCCATTGTGTGAACTCATACCCATCCTAGTGGGTGGGCGGTACCACCAGGCCATGGCATTCTGGATGGTCAAACTCCTGTCCGTCCTTCCAGGTTTCGGTTTTCCATTGTTTCCCGAAATCACTTCAGGCAAATGCCGCGATGGTTCCTCCAAAAGGCCGTGGCCAAATTCTTTCCCATTCCTTGTCTCCAATACTCTCTTGCCACCAGTGGCCTCGATGTTGACGTGGCATATAGCTCAAAGGAAAAGAATAGCGCAAATGAACGCTCAAGTCGTTCCATTTTGCACAAGATTAAGTCAATAAAGCCATGATACAGGATAGTCTCTCGTAAGTGAATGGTCACAGTACGGTACAATATAGCACAGCCAATATCACTGAACACATCCAATTTATAGATTTTCTCGTACTTACAGACTGTCGCAAGACTAAAACGTGCAAAACGTTTGAATGAGCTGTAGCTCGCAGTATAAAACGGGTTCCCCCTTATTTGAAAACATTGTGGAATTGACATTTAAATGCATTAATGTAACACCGAAGACATTTGAGCCTATCTTCTTCTCTTTCTTTACAGTTTTCATCGTCCCGCAACCAAAAACTGCGTTCTATTCACTACTACTGCGCTGGTAATTTCATTCCAGTTCATTCGGACAACATGACCAGTGCTTCTGCTAGAAACCACTCCAGGCAAAGGCTGGGAGGGTTCCTTCGAAACACCATGACCGAATTAATTTCCGTTTCTTGCTCCTAATCTTCTCCCACCTTTAGCGACCACAACGTCGACCAGGCGAAAACGCATTATAAAAATAATATATTTTTATTACCTACTTATTAATTTGCGTCACATTAAGCGGTAAAGTTTAAAAGCAAAATTATTCAGGATGAAACCAACAGAGAGCATTAAATTTTTTCCAAAATTCGGATAGTCAATTACATATACCGTTGTAAAATAGAATGCTAAATTGTGAAAATCAAGTACCTTCCGACATAACGAAATATAAAAATTTGATCTTAAAAATATAATCAAAGGCTGTATTACTATCTGTGGATAACAAAGATGTGACTCAAATTATTAAACTGTAAAATAAGATGGTCCAGCTATTATATCCCACCGAAATGAAGTGGCATGTACTTATTCTGGCTTAAAGGCAAACAGTGAACAATAGCTGTAGATGGAGTTGAATAATAGTGAAGAACAGGTTGAACTTGAGAACTGTTGCTTCTGAAATACTTCTTTCAAACGAAAATTGAGAGCTACAAGGAACAAGTGCTCAGGAGTTTCCGATGAACTAGCGCAGACGTTCCGGTTTAATTATTTATGGAATACTCTAGCGGTTCATTTCGTCGGCCGCTCTCTTTCCCGCTGCATAAAGATTGCCCCCGACTGGGACGTTAAGAGGGCGCACTCTAGGTGAGCAGCGAGAGGCTCCTAAATTTGTAAATAGCCGGGGCGGCTGTAATTGCGACCGCGAGGGGCGTGTTTAATTAAATGCGCGCCGCGCCAGCTAATGCAGGTAATTCAGTCCTAGGGTCAAGACGCACGCTCAGCTCCGAAACTGAACCACGTCAACCCACCTCACACGCATTTCTATTCACGCTAAATGTGCATTCCCTGCAAATTAATCTGTATAAATGTCCTTATAATTTATATAAATATCAATATAATCTATATATTAATACGCTAAGCAAAAACTTCGGATCCCTTTTTAAGAATATTGCGCAAACGTAGGAGTGTGAGATTTGGCTCAGTTAAAGTTTATATGGAGAAGAAATGCAGGAAGCTAAAATGTATATATAATATGTGTTACAAACACATTAAAATAAAACATTCGTTGCATATATTCAATTGTTTTTTTTAGTGGCAACGATACTTAGTTATTATGCCAATGTCTCTGATCTTTGGTCAACAGTAAAGAAAAAAATATAATAACCATAGCTAATGTATCTTAAAAATACATTATTAAATAAAAATTAAATTCGTGAACGTGTGTGCGCGTGAAATCGGATCGGAGCCAACTATCTGACGTGTATTCCCAGCATTGAGATACTCTGTTGTCTTTGGTGAAACAAAAGACTCGCATAAAGTAGAATCTTTGAAGTTATAAAAGGAAAATTTCCAAAAGGAATGAAGTGGTTCTGCCAGATACTATATGGACTTTTTATTGTTTATAATGTTAAACTTTGGTTAAGGGACTTCTGATTTTTGAATTCCAGTTATTTCATTACGATTTTTTTTTTTATTATCATTCAGATATTTGCACCTCCTTCCATTATTCCTTTATATAAAGCTTGACAAGTTGGAGAAAGAAAAAAAGAAGGAGTACTTATTTGCTTAAAATTCAAAACGATAATAGACCAAATTTAAATACTGAACACACAAAATGTTGAAATTATTTTGATGGATACATTTAAGTGCGCACTAAATGTCATTCCAAGATATTTTGATGGTTTCGAATTTACAATCCAGGTTTTGAAATGAAAAACATTTCGAATCAGAAATTACTTCAGGGGGAAGGAATGTATTTACTTCATGTTATCATAAAGCTAAAGCAGTTTTATGGGCCTTGAGTCAAAATGAAAAATTTAATCATTGTATGATTGACTAAATTCAAATGAAACATCGGTAGATAGAAAGTAAAAAAAATTAATGACCATTACTCTTTCACGAAAGAAACTAAATAATGAATTACGGTCGAATTTTGACCACTGGGCGATCACTAGTTTAAATAAATGTCTATTATTATAAACTAGCCTCAAAGCCCGTAAAAATTGATCAAAAATCATCAAGGATTTTTACACCCTTCATTTTTGTTATCCGAGATTCAGACCGATATTACAACGTTCTAATGGCTGAAACAGTTACATATTGCTAAAATAATAGCCTCAGTAATATTTCTAAGTGAAAGTAAAGAAAATTAAAGTAAATGTTATTAACTTACATTATGATAAGTAATATTTATTTTAATTGTAGTGTAGGCTGCACAGATCGCGATCAGTGTTCGACTCTTTCCATTCAAACGATTTAATAATTTCAATAATAGGATACAGTTTAAATTATTAAAATAATAACTTAATTATTCATGCCCTCTGCTGTAACGTCAAATGCCAGTTGCATTTCTGTCCCATGCTAAGTAACAATTTAATCAAAACTTTCGCTAACGTTGATTAATGTGATTTAATTCTACGTAAGCTGGCACCAGAACAGGAATTTAAAATCACTTCGAATTCTTTTACCTATAATACGGCATTACTTAAATAATAATAAACAGATTATGCTAGAATTTTCACAGTTAAAGCACTTAGACTGGGCCAAAGATTAATTTGAAATTTATCCTGAGGTATTATGAAGGAAATAAGAAAGCTGAAAAAACATTAATATTACTACAGAAGTCTTAAAGATTGCCAGATGTGACATAGTACCTTATCCTGAAATATTATTTAAATTGAGTCTGGATACTTGCTTCTTACCAGAGGCCTGGAAAAGTGTGATAGTAGTGCTAGTACATAAAGGAGGGGTGAGAAATAGAGTCGAAAATTATAGGCCAATCAGTTTGACATCAGTGGTAGGTAAATTAATGGAAAGATTGATATGCAAACACATCAGAAATATATGTGAGGAACGTAAGTGGTTTTCAAGTAGGCAACATGACTTTAGGTAATGATATTCATGCGTATAGCAGTTGATGAGATATATGCAACATATTTCATACGAAATGGACAAGGGAGGTCAAATTGATAGTGCAGCATTAGATCTGTCAAAGGCGTTTGACAGAGTGAGCCATAAAATAGTAGTAAATAAATTAAAAACTAGTGGAGTGGATGAGAAAGTGATTTTCTGGGTAGAAGAATTTTTAAAAGGTAGAAAACAGAAAGTGGGGGTAGTAAATGCAGTATCAAAAGAAGTGGAGGTAACAATGGGAGTGTCGCAGGATAGCGTATCGGGACCATTGCTATTCATTATTCTAATGAATAATTGTGTTGATTGTTTGCTATTTGAACGTAGTTTGTTTGCAGATGACGTAGTGCTATATAAAATGATTAAAACGGTAGATGACTGTAAACAGCTGCAAGGTGATATGGACAAGATATCTAGTTGGGTTGGTAAACATGGGATGAAGATAAATGCAAAGAAGAATCAGCTTATTAGATACACAAATAAAAAACAAAAGGTTGATTATGATGTGGGGAAAGAATTGCTTGCTGAAGACTTGATATGTAATTATCTTGGCATTACATTTGATAACAAACTTAACTGGGCAGGACACATTGGACAGGTGGTAGGAAAAGGTTTCAAAATTTTTCCTTTGTTGGAGAGAGTGATGAGGGGATGTACGAGGTAAGTAAAGGAACTGGGTTACAAAACTTTGGTCAGACCATTGCTCGAATATGGTAGTGTAGTATGTGACCCACATTTTGAGTGTTAAATAAAGGCAGGGCCGGCGTTAGGGGAGGGGGGGGGGGGTAAGCGGGTCAAATGTACCCGGGCCCGCCGGCTGAAGGGGGGCCCAATCATCGGCTGCAGGGGCCCCCGGCTTCGAAGCCAAGAAGTTGGAGAGGATGCAAAAAAGGGCTGCTAGATTTGTTTCTGGAAATTATCGCAGAATGGAATCAGTAACAAGTATGATAAAAGAGCTGGAATGGGATTCATTGTAAGACAGGAGGAGGGTAAAGAGGATTTGGGAGTGTACAAGGCGTATACTGGTGATGAGGCATGTAAAGATATTGGTGTAGGTATGAAAAGTAGTGCATGGAAGGGAAAAGATGACCATGACCACAAGCTGGCACTCGATTTCAGGCACAAGGGTGTGGGAAGATTCTCTTTTTTAGGTAAGGGTGTCAGGGATTGGAATAAGTTGCCAAAGAAAATAATGAATAATTTAACAAAAACGTTGAAAGAATTCAGGCAAATGTATTTGGGTGCAGGAAAGGGGGAAGATGGGTGTTTAGGGAAATTGCCACCGGAGCATGTGCTCCATTGCAAATTAAATATAATTAAAAATATTTATTAGGCATCTATTTTTTCCCCTATATCTTAGTAATTAAATGATATTTTGAGAGTCATTGGTAAGACACCTACTAGAAATTATGGTTTATGATGTTAAAAATGATGGATGTTAAACGGTTTTTCTGGTACACCTACGGAATTCTCGTAGGAGAAGATAGTAGGGCATATGTCGACTTCTGAATGTGAAATATGTAAATTTTGTGCTAATTATTATGAAGCTTTCTTCTTTGCGTACTACCAGACAAAAAGATAGAAAGAGTCCCAAAATGACACACCTTGCGCCACTGGTAGGCATCTGCGACCCTTCATGTCCAGGACTCTCCATGTTTATTTATGAGCCTTGATTGACTCCAGTGTTGTTTACCTGAAATATTAAATAAGACAAAATTAATAAAATTTTGGCTCCTTTTTCTCCATTAAATTAGTGTAAACAGTACTATTCCAAACGAGTTGTGATCTAGGATTTTGGATGTTGTTGATTTTGAGTGTTGGCAAGGGTTTGATTTTATGAACCATCGTCTACCTCACAAACAGTAACACAAATATTACAAGTTTAGCAGACAAAGTGTGATATTCACATCACTATCTTGTGCCTCACTAAACTGTCGTCGATACTTTAAACCAGCGTTTCTCAACCTCTTCCATTCCGAGGACCAATAAATTTCCAAAATAATGCTGCGGACCACTAACATATGCGGGTCTAATTTCTTATGCATGTACCTATTTCTAACATATGGAACATATTTTGTTGTACCATTATAACATGAGAGTTGTGTTTTATCACATGAGCTACGCCAGGACGTTCTGTGGTTCGGATTCCACGTTAAACTGTAATTCCCCCCTAGGGCTAACAACGCTAGACGTAACACGATGTGTACACATCTGCAGCAAAAATTCAAGCTAAATAAAGGCTTAACGTGATCCTTGTTGGCCCTAACAAACGTACATTCATACATAATAAATCTCAATGTTTTTGAACTCCTATGGAAACACCAGTTATAAAACTGGAAGTGAACTGTTAAAACTTAATTACTATTGACCAGACGCTAGACCTATTATTTTAGTTTACTTTGGCACTCTAACACTACCACAAGACCCTCAATAAACGGCCATTTTCTACAAAGACATTGGAAATGAATAGACTGTTGTAGGAACAATGCTGTCCTATCATCCTCCTGGAAATGCCCAGATTTTTACCTGGTCACTGAAATATTCGTGGCTACTCGTTTATAGCCTTATACAGTACGAATACGGTATAAAAATTTATAATATTCTGCCTGCGGACCACCTGAACCATCTTCGTGGACTACAGGTTGAGAAAACTACTTTAGAAACAAACAGCGAAAAAAATTCAGCTAGTTTTTTTTTATTTTATCTTTCTTCAGCTCTTAACAGTTTGCCAAGTTGTGATAGCTGTTGACCTCTGCTGCAACCGATCACATTTGCGGGGCAGTGGGAATTGAGCCTTGGTTTCCGCAGGGTATACACGTGTGTTGGCGCGGTACACGGTATGCGCCCTGTCGCGATGTGTATCGGCCGTAAGCTGTAGCCAGCCTCCCTCGCCGTCCACAGATGGGATCATGGCGCCGTAACTCTTCGGGCGCCGCGTGGGAGAGAACCGGGAACACTGTGCAGCACTTTATGAGAGCTCCACACGGCTAAGCTCATAGGAAATACACGAGCATTCACAAATAATATCCTCGAGGCATTCGATAACGCTAAAACGTTTTTGGAAACTATAAGTTTTTTTAGAATTGAAAGCAGGCTAGCCAAAATATGGTGTTTCTGCATCGCTACTTTTCGGTATTCTGATGAATGATTGTTTTGGTTTACAGTCAGAAGTGAGATTGTTTGCAGGTGTTATTATCCCTCTTTAATAAAATGCGTGGAACCTGCAGACCTCATCTCGATACATCGGCTATCTTCGGCGAGACTCGACGGCGCCCGAAGTGTTAGTTACATTGCCTGCCACCACAGCGCTGCTTGGCTAGTCAGCAAAATTCAAATGAATAACTGTATTGATTTTGTTTGCGTTTATACTGTAGATATGAAACGTAAATTTTAAATAAATATTTAAATTTGATTTTACTTGCACTTACTTTGTTCAACTATAGCATAATTGCGTTAACTGTGCAACACTTTATGTGAGCTTCACACACCTAAACTCATAGGTAATATACGAGCAACGGCATTCACAAATAATAACCTCGAAGTATTCGATAACGACTAAAACATTTTTGGAAACTATAAGTTTATTAGAATTGAAAGAAGGTGTGCAAAGATATTGTTTTTGGATCGCTACTTTTCGTTTTTCTGATGGATTAATTGTGTTGGTGGTTTATAATCAGAAGTGAGATTGTTTGCAGGTGCTATTATCCTCTTTAATAAAATTCTTTGAGCCTGGAGACCTCACCTCAATACATCGGCTATCTTCGGCGAGTCTCGATAGCGCCCGAATTATTAATTACATTTCCTGCCACCACAGTGCTGCCTGGCTAATCAGAAAAATTCAAAATGAATAACTAAATTAAGATAATTTACGTTTATTCTGTTAAAAGGAACTGTAAATTCAAGTAAAAAATCGAATTTGATTTTATTTGCACTTACATTGTTCAAATAAAGCGTAATTGCTAGGTAATTGTCTGTTGTCTAACAGAGATAAAGGTTTTCATGCTAGGCAGATCAGAAAGCTACATAAGGCTTATAGACTCACATGGTCATATTATAACAAATAAATATATCAAGACAGGCCAAACTCAGACATTAAAAAACAGTGGTACTGCCAGAAGCATTATATGCATCAGAAACAACCATGATTGGGGCTTTCAGGCATCACAGAAGCTGAAAAAATTGATCGCAAAATCCTTAGAAAAATTTTCGGAGCAATATTTAAAGACGGCATATGGATGAAAAGACCAACGAAAGAACTATACGAACATACAGATAGATTAACAGACATGATCAGAAGACGTAGATTACAATTCTATGGACATTTACAGCGAAGGAACAGCACTAGACTCACAAAGAGGATCTTTGATGTGGTAAATGGTTCGCTCAGGAAACCAATTGGTTCCAGGAAATAGGAGAGCACTTGAATCATGCAGGGATCAGCAAGGAAATGACACGGGAAAGGGGACAATTCAGTAACAAAATTATTAACACAAAATTTAAAATACAGAAGAAAACAGGGTGAAATGAACTAAACAAAGGAAACAGGAACACAGCGTATGAAGAGGTTTTGGGATGAGAAGAGGAAGAAGACAAATACAAACAAAAACTGAATAATCATGAATAATTTGAGTTTAAAACACTGTCCTCAAGGGCAATAATGATTAACAATAATACTAATAATGTGAGGTTCGTTTAAATTAAATGTTTACGCTGTATTCTCTGTAGCAGTTGCTGAAACTAAGAGACGACATAACCTAAGAACGTTTTTTCAGAACATAACAAACAGGGAAGTTTATTAAAATCCGGAGAAAGTTTACACGAAACATATTAATCAAGTAAATGATATTTATTCGTTATTGAAATTACACTTTACTGATAAACTTTTTCATAACAACAAATATTTCAGTCAAATAAAGTGAAATGGAGTTATTTAAAAACATTCTAACCAAATACTCCGAGAATATAATCAGACAAAGTGTACTAATAACACGGAAAATTTCAATAAAAAATAATAATAATCTTTATTCGTCTATCTTCAGAAATTTATCCATTGTTTTTTTTTATCTGCTTAACGTCTCTTTAACAGCGAGGTCTTTAGAGACGGGAAAGGATGGGGGGCAAGGAATGGGAAGGAATTCGGCCATGACCTTTTGAAGGAACCATCCCGGCATTTGCCTGGAGTGATTTTGAGGAAACCATGAAAACCCAAATCTAGATGACCGGACGGGGATTCGAACCCGCATCCTCCCGAATACGAGTCCAGAACGTTAACCGTTCACCCACCACGCTCGGTCTCTCCAGTTGCAGCATATAACCTATCACACATTAAGGGTGACAAAACCAATGGAAGTTGAGTCGGTGAGCGAACTACGTGCAGGCGGGCCAGCGGTCCGTCATGGAAGCAGGCGTAGTTATTAACCTTCACACTCTTAACAGCTCAAGATACATGACATCAAGGTTAAATTCTCCAGAAGTAAAATAGCATCACATCAGGACCTCCGATTGGGAGGAACTTTGATGTCTCACAAATAATCGATTTTCTTCTATCAAGACTCAAAAGTTGCAAGTCTACACTTATAATTTTCGCTCACTGTATTAACAATACTTCTGTGTGGTGACAGGGCTTCTATTGGCTGCGGATTCCGCCCCTGTCGTAGCCGCCTCAACCTAACCTGGCAATCTCACTGTGTACTGTGGACCTACATTTTAACGTGGATTGCGAACCACGGAAGCATTCTGGCGTACCTCACAATACATAGCATGCTGTACTACAGGTGCAGGTTGGGTTAAGAATCTATGAAAATTCCCGCCGAAACAGCGAATCGAAGCGGAGAACTTCCGATCTCCAGTCAGACGCCTTATCCACTGAGCCACCAGACCGCTCATTCAGTTCACTAATAGGCAATGACAACTAGAAGAAGCTGAAAAAGAATCCCGCAAGGTAAACTAGAGCATTGACGGTTTGACTGAACTACGTCGTAAAATGAAAACTGTTTCTTTCTGAAGAAGGGCAATTAGTTTTACTTCCGCGATGAATCTGAAGGAAAACAGAATGGAGTAGGGTTCACAATAAACTAAAACGTCACATACAAGATATCAGTGTTGGAAGCGACATCCAGGAGAATAGCACACTGGTTCTAAATGTATCACAGTATTGTTTGACGCTCCAGTTTCAATCTGTTCAAATGTGGAGATTGAGTGAAGCCTTTTACGAGAACTTTTGAAAAAGTGTAAAAGAAATTTCTACATTTTCTGGTCTTTCCAATCTTTTCAAAGTGCCAGATACACAAGGACAGCATGAGGAAAGGAACAGCTAATGGTAGCGACTGTATCTGTCAGCCTTTAACAAAAATATATTTTTTAAAAATAAAAAAAGCATTTTTAACATATTTACGATCCGATTGATGAACGTCTCAATCGAATAAAGCATGAGGCATATCTACTGAGATAACAATTTTCATTAAATCATTCCTTACATTAGTCCTACATTTTCCGATAACCTTAAACTCCAAAAGGACCGCTATATTTTTAGTAAAATTGAAAATTTTGAAAGAATTTTGGGATTGTTAATTTCGAACATCAAAGATAAGAAATTATCATAAAAATTTCACAAATCGTTAAATTAAAAAGAAATCCAAAAATTTTGAGACTCGTTAGGTTTCCAGCTTTCATTTGATAACCATGAAGTTTATCTCGATAATGCCGTGTGTTGAGTGTGAGCGGTGGGTATGCTGGTTAGAATTCCCGGCCATCCATCCAGATTTCGGTTTTACTATTGTTTCCCAGAATCACTAAAGATGACTCTCAGGACTGTTCCTTCAAAAGTTTTGGTTGAATTTCTTCTTTTCTTGGTTCTCAGTCATTTCCCGCCTCTAATGACCTAGATGTTGTCGAGGTTTAAAGCCATAAAAAAACTCTTTTCTTTAGTTCGAGCCATGTTTTGCTATATTTATTTTCAGCTCTCATAATTTTTCCAAATGAAATATTATAATTGTGTTAATGTTAGTGAGATATAGAGCAGAGCGCAGTTTAAGAGTTCAGAATTTATAAAGGTGTGACACGGGCGAGTAAATAAAAAAAATTCGAGTTCATAAGGACTCCGTTTTCAAGTTGGACGGTACAGAGTCCTAGAAACATATAATTATATAATCATATATAATATTCGCGATACAAAAGGCATCAAATAACATTTTGGTCACTAACAAACTAGGTGCATTTTTTCCTGACGAAAAGATATACGATCTAGCAGCGTTAAGGTAGCTTCCCATGGCCTGAGCACTTGTCGGCCACGCCAGTCTAACGATCAACAGTGAGCCGTGGTAAGGGAGCCGCCTCTACTCGCCTAGTCGGTAAACATCAAACGCCCGGGTAGCTGAAACGGCATAGGCACCGTGGTAAGGAGGTGGCGAGGACTAACCTGTGGCGAGTGCTGGTCCGTACAGTTCGGCTGCATGGCGTGACCTACAAAACCATTGGCTGTCGGAAGCCACAATTTGATTTTTGGTACAAAATCATCAGAGAATAGAATGCACTATATTTAGTTCTTGAATCAAAATAAAATAAAATAAAAACGATCAGGCCTTGATAATTAGTGTACTTTTAATGCATTGTCATTAACGTTGATACATAAATCAACGTTGCCGGGCGTTGTAGAACACAAGAAAGAAGTGTTTCTCTTTTGTTTTCTGCTTAGGGCTTTACAACCCGTCGACTTCGAGGTCATGATAGCCGGAAGAGAAAGCGAGGCAAGGAACAGGAGACAATTTGTGTGTGATGTTTGGAGGAGCTATATCAGAGTCCGCCTTCAGTGATTTAGGGAAACTGCTACTAAACTGACCGCTACAGCCGTAGCCAAGTCTCCACCTAGGCACGGCAGCGGTTGCCTCAAGCCACTAATTAATAATTAATGTTGATGTTAGAGGAGAGTGGGAAGTGCCTGCGGTAGGCAGCGGATGGCGAAGAGAGAGGACTGCACTATAGTAAATTGGCCCTAGTTGCTATCGGGCACCCTGCATTCATAACCACACTCAGCACAAAGTCTACAACAGAGTTGGAAACCTAAATTATACTGCCAGCTACTAAAGACCTTATGGTAACCGTTAGTTCAAGTTAATTTAATTTAATTGCGATGAGCGCACCCTCTGGTGGCAATTTCCCTACAAACACTTTTTCCATTTCCTATACCCACCTACTTTTGCCCTCTACAACTTTCAACTTTAAATTCTTTCAACGTTTTTGGTAAATTACTTATCAATTCTTTTGGCAACTTATTCCAGTCCCTGAACCCATTACCTACGAAAGAAAATGTTACCGCACTTTGTGCCGTAAATCAATTGCCAGCTTGTGGTCGTGGTCATATTTTCCCTTCAATGGATTACTTTTAATTCTTACACCAACATTTCTCCATGCCTCACACCAATATACGCCTTGTACACTCCCATAACTATCTTCATCTTCCTCCTGTCTTCCAATGAACCCCACTCCAACTCTTTAATCATATCGGTTACGGATTATGTCCTGTGATAATTTCCAGAGATAAATCTAGCAGCCCTTCTTTGCACCACCTCCAACTCCTGTATTTGATACCAAAAATGTTTGTCCAATACTACACCACCATATTCAAGCAATGGTCTGACCAAAGTTTTATAACGAAATTCAGATAGTGCGTTAGTTCATTAATCAGTTTGCAAACACTTTCGCATTTTGAAGATCCAAATACTGCAAATTCAAGAAGAAATGAAAACTAATTAAAGTAACAGAAATGATAAACTTAAGAGCCATCGTAGGAAAGGAATTATTCTCTGCCGAATCTAGGAAACCCACCAATTTCAGTCTCCTCAGCTACAAATCGTGGACGTTCGAACATTATGAATGTTAAAAAAATAATCTACCCTGGGATCACGATAATGTTTCACTGCTGTGAAGATCTAGGACAGTGAATTAATTATAAAGTATAGCACGAATGTACGTAAAATACTACCGATTGTGGTGGATGAGCGGTTAACGCTCTGGTCTCGCATTCGGGAGAACGCCGGTTCGAATCCCAGTCCGGGCATCCAGATTTTGATTTTCCATGGTTTCCCCAAATCAATCAAGGCGAATGGCGGGATGCTTCCTTCAAAAGTCCATAGCCAAATTCCTTCCCGTTCTTTGTCCCCACTCTCATCCCGCTCTAATGACCTCAACGTCGACGAGGCGTAAAGCCACAAGTTAAAAAAAAAAAACACGTAAAATACTTAGGTAATGAATATACACTCATATTATTTCTAAAGGTGTGTTTTTTGTGAAGAGCCATATTTTTCTCTTTAACTTAACCAAAATCGATGAATGAGGTATTGTTTTAAAGATAAGTTCTCCTTTTTGGTAACCGTAAACGGTAAAATTATGAGCAATCAAGGTCACGGGTATGCGATAGTTGAGAGTCTTGCTGCTAGGCTTCCTAGAGTCGAACAGAGTGATCGCGTCCGCTAGATATAGCAATACATAGCACAGAGATACTGATAAAATGTATTGTTTGAAGTAAGATCTTTAAGACATTTTTGTTTCTGTTAGGGAAACATTTCACCATTCGTAATTGTTTTGTAATTTTTTTTTTTTTTTTGCTACCAAGTTGTTTCAGCTGACAAATAAAAAATTGCTACAAATTAACTGGTTTGTCTTTCGTCTTACTACAAGCCACTAACTACCCTCTTTGTTCATCGTTTATCAATCGTGAAATTTTTGCATGGTGTAACGTTCCTACCCCTCCTGCTAATTAATTTCCGGCTAATTTATTAATGTTTTAAGTATCGGACCTCTTAGCCGAAGATTGACTACATTCACTCCCATCATTTAATCCAGGTAAAAGGAGGTGGAACAATTACAAAGAAACAAATAAATTTAGTTAGATAGCACCACACGATTTGAGTTATATTCTGATAAATTGTACACAACTTTAGGTTTCTGTTCAAACACAAATATTGACTCCACTAATCAACGTCTTGATAAAGATAATTACAAACTTCATATCTGACTTTACTTTATAAAACTGTGAGCGAGAGTGATGTATGACAGAAACACAGAGAGAGAGAAACAGAACATAATATGGGCTTACATCATGATTCCTCGTGGAGCGACATCACGAGCTACCACCGCGTAGCACTGGAAAAAAACTGGTCAAGACTGAGAGAGTATGGTCCATTGTGAGGGGCTTATATAACCACTCCACCTAACGGGATTCCGGTGCTTGATCCCTATGGGAGGGGAGTACTACCAACATTGGATTCTTACTTTCCCATTTGGCGGGAGGGACCATCTCTGCCAAATGGGAGGGAACACAGAGTTCCACCGATACTACCCACCCGAGAGGTAGCTTTTGTGTTTGTAGGGTGGCTACAATAGTATCCTATCCCCGCCAAACTCTGGGCGGAAGCAAGGTGTCCGAAGTTCTCCCACATGGCTTAGCCGCCATGACAGTATCTATAGCCACTTGAAAATCTTAGAATTATAAAAAAAAATCTTTCCGCTTCACTCTCGCTACTTAATTGAAATTGCTTAATCCTAAACTTATTCTAATTAAATACTACTTCTTAAAGTTCCTAATTATGGATCAAATGTCTTGTGACATCACAAATACCCCCCGATTAAAGGTGCCTTACTTCGATCAGAATTCAGGCACCATTTGTCGACACTGCCCTCTACCGCACAACACACACTGGCGTGGAACACACTATGTTGCTGGGTCCAGCTGAGCGGTGGAATGGGCCGTCGTGTTTGTAAACAGACCAGCCGCTGGTCAGCGTTGAGGGGTTCCGGGAAGTCTGGTGGTGACGTCATTACTACCTGCGCCCGTCTTCACAGCTAATCACCCGCGTAACTGTTTCTCTGTGAACACAACACACTTCTGTATGTAGTCTCCTTTCAGTCTCTTATGATCAGCTGAGAACAATTTGTTGCGACAGCTCAGATAATTACAACATTACATACATATCTTATAAACAGTTTTTCTTAACTACCCAAACATTTATAGAATAATCAACTATTACATATTAATAAAAACCTTTTAAAGAATGTAAATTACTGATACTAATGTATATGACCTTATTCATTACATAAAACAAAAGCAACAGCTACTATTGCAAAAAAATTATGAAAACCACACAAACACAATCTAATAAAAAAAATTTAAAGTATTTACAAAATCATTTGGAACATGGAAATATAACATCAAAGTGAACTCATTACTTATTATATGTCTTATTTTATACATTTGTATAACTATCATATTGAGTCGTTAAAATTTTCAGTTTCCAGCTTAGATCTGTTTGGTATGAATGCCAACTTGTATTGACGTTTCTCTTCATTACTTCAAATCATGGAATGTTTTCCCAAGGGTTATTTACCTTTAGTATGAAAGCTGTCCTGCTTTTCCCAAGAAGGTTTTTTTTTTTTTTTTTTTTTTTTTTTTTTTTTTTTTTTTTTTTTTTTTTTTTTTTTTTTTTTTACAAAAGGGGAATGGAATGCTAATTTGATTTTACTTGTTACTTTAACTCACTTATCTTTCCGTGACCATTTTAATTTACTCAGTCTGCAGTTAACACCATCACTATAAGCTTAATTCGGGCCGACTCGAATCCTCAGTGTTTATGGACTTATCTCTTTAATTAATGCCATCTGACTAGGTTCGGTCCCCTTAAAATATGAATTTTAACTTACTTTCTTGCAGACCTTCCCAGAAAAACTTATCTTGCTTCTTTCCTTACACATGTGAATTACGTCCCGAGCAACCACTATTTTTTTTTTTTTTTTTCCATTTATTTTATCTCTTGAAGAGCTTTCGAATACTAATTTCCATTACATAACTTCGAAATAATCTGACAATCTTCCATTTATTTTATGACATCTTAAACTTAAGTCTACCACACCTTGAAATCAATGAATAATTACCTAAACTCTCTTAGCTTCTAATACATACATATTTTAACTATAATAATTCATGTATTATTTTCACAATATGCTCCAGAACCTAGAAGAAATAGCCTGTTAATCACCTGTTTGGAGTTTGCTTAGTGTTTGCATAGCTTACTGTGGGGGACGCGGAAGGTGGAGCGGTACCGTTGGGTCACCATTATCTGCGGCCACCTGCGAGTCCGGCAGCCGGCCGCCCCCTTCCCCTGGCTCTGTTTGGCAAAGGTTTGGATGGTCAGGTTTGGCAGTGAACCGCTGCATATTTACCTTTCTTACCACCCGCTTATCATTTTGAGGCGTGGGAGGGCCTTGACGCTCTCCTCCCCCACTGACATATCGCACATTCGGCCTCTCTTCCTCATAAAATTCGTCCATGTCGGTCAATATGCTCAGGGCATCGGGGATTGTCTTTATCTGGGCGATAATCAGCTGACGCCTGGCCCATTCGGGCAATCGGCGAAAAACCGCCTCTATAATTTCCACAGGATCAATGGGTGGGTCAATGTACTGAACTAGGGTAATTTCCTTCAAAAAAAAATTCTCTTAGTGTTCTGTCTTTGGCCTGAAATCGGGGACCCGTTAGTAACAACCTTTTACATCTTCTCTGGGTCGATTGTGACCAGTACTGGGCCAGGAAATCCCTCCTAGCCTCGTCATAGGAGCTGAAGGTTTTCCTTACTGAATCAAACCACCATTTAGATTCTCCCGCAAGATGTTTACCGAACATGTATATTTTTCTATCCTCTGTCATGGGATGTGACTCGAAATAATGGTCAAAATTCTCACAGAATTCCATGGGATGGATCCCAGACTCTTTCCCACTAAATTTCTCCCACTGGATCTGATTGTCTGCCGGAATTTGCCAAGGAATAATCCCCCTAGGATCACTAACTAATCGGTTATTCTCCGTCTCAGGAAAAGCCCTAGGACAGCTCATGGGTTGGCCTACTGATGTATTAATCAAATTGGTTTCTCGGGCAGCCGCCGGACCCACCTCCCGTGGCTGACTGAGTGACATCCTATTATTTTCTCCTACATTATTTTCCAGATTTACAATGCGACATTCATAATTTTTAAAAGTGGAATTATTTCCCACTTCTACCCCCCGTAATTTTTCAGAAAGTTCATTAATTAATCTGTCTTTCTCTTTTAACTCATTCTTTAACAAAGTTACCTCAGTCTGTAAATCCCTTACATTATCCTCGGTTACAATGCATCTACTATCCAAATTTTCTAACAAGTATCTTTTGATTTTATCTTCAAACAAACAAAATTTGGCATCTAAAATTTCAAATACTTGATCAGCCATCCGATCATTAAACCTGTCAAAACTAGTCTCTAACATATTTGAAAATTTATGCATCATAGCTGTGCCAAAATTGCTCAACTGCTGATCATAAGAATCAATTGTACTGGCCTTTTCACACCGCTGTTGTCCATGGTGGCGCGGGTCCGTTGTCGGGCGCCGTCGAGATCGGGACCCATGGAGCCGCCGGAAATTCCATTCTCCGCAGCCACTTCTCCTTCAGAGACCGACCGTCCCCGGCTGGTTGCTTCCCTTGTTCCCAGCAAGGGTGACGCAGCTGACCTTGGCGAAGCTTGCTGTCCGCTCCGTACAGGGTGGTCATCAAGTTCCAAAGCGGTAGAAGGGGTGTTGGTCAGCATTCCATGTCCTGCTTCAGAATCTGGAAATCTCGGAACGTCTTGCGCCTCAACAGATGTTAAATATCTTCGCGTTGCTCTCTCGCATGCCGCGAATGCCATTTCGTCCCTCTCTCTCTGTGCTGGCTTTAGTCTTTCAATTTAAAATTAATAAGAGTTCTCTGCCAATTATAGTTGCTACAGATTGTGGAAAAAAAAAAAATCAGTTGAATGCTTCGGTCGATGCCACGGTCGCCATCTTGTAACGTTCCTACCCCTCCTGCTAATTAATTTCCGGCTAATTTATTAATGTTTTAAGTATCGGACCTCTTAGCCGAAGATTGACTACATTCACTCCATCATTTAATCCAGGTAAATGAGGTGGAACAATTACAAAGAAACAAATAAAATTTAGTTAGATGCACCACACTGATTTGAGTTATATTCTGATAAATTGTACACACTTTAGGTTTTCTGTTCAAACACAAATATTGACTCCACTAATCAACGTCTTGATAAGATAATTACAACTTCATATACTGAATTTACTTTATAAAACTGTGAGCGAGAGTGATGTATGACAGAAACACAGAGAGAGAGAAACAGAACATAATATGGGCTTACATCATGATTCCTCGTGGAGCGACATCACGAGCTACCACCGCGTAGCACTGGAAAAAAACTGGTCAAGACTGAGAGAGTATGGTCCCATTGTGAGGGCTTATATAACACCCACCTAACGGGATTCCGGTGCTGATCCTCTATGGGAGGGGAGTACTACCAACATTGGATTCTTACTTTCCCATTTTGCGGGAGGACCATCTCTGCCAAATGGGAGGGAACACAGAGTTCCACCGATACTACCCCACCCGAGAGGTAGCTTTTGTGTTTGTAGGGTGGCTACAATAGTATCCTATCCCCGCCAAACTCTGGGCGGAAGCAAGGTGTCCGAAGTTCTCCCACATGGCTTAGCCGCCATGACAGTATCTATAGCCACTTGAAAATCTTAGAATTATAAAAAAAATCTTTCCGCTTCACTCTCGCTACTTAATTGAAATTACTTAATCCTAAACTTATTCTAATTAAATACTACTTCTTAAAGTTCCTAATTATGGATCAAATGTCTTGTGACATCACAATGGTCCAACTTGTAATGTAATAATACTATCAGCCAAGAATAACTATACGGTTACTCTTCAGTGTGTCTGCGTGAGTTAAAGCTCGACCACACAGGATTGTTCCGTTACAGCGGGCCTAGGTTTGATTCCCGGGCTCCGCGTACCTGCTCGCGGTTTTTCGCAATCACCTAGGAGATTGCTGCGATGGTCCTCAACCACCGTGTCATAAATTGCACATTTCACAAACAAAAATATATTTATCGCAGGGAACACACGTTACACGTTTGATAGATAGATGGCAACACATCTGCTCCCTAAATAAACTACGACAGGCCTAGCAAGCCAGCAATAGATAGAAACCTCGCATTCATAATAAGCATACCCCCTGGAAGATGATGTTGAACAACACGCGGAAGTTGTTAACGTTCAAAAAGACAATGATGATGAATAAGTGTACGATCAATTAAAACCAATATTTCTAATGAAAATGGCTCTTAATATTGGTTTCACCACAACCACTACCGAAAGTTCGTAAGGTAATTAGAACTATTTCATTATTTTGTATCAGGTGTTACACAACTAAGCGATTCTTGCAATATCTGCTCATTCGAAAGTATATTTAACAAAGGATCTTCCAATCAGCTCCATAAATCAGTCGGTTTGTGTTACAGAATGGATCTAAAATATTGTTCGTCATTCCTGCAACTGAGTTTTTTTTTCCTCGAACAAAGGAGAATTTTCAGGTTCACTACTACTTTACTTTTCACCCAGTTATGAACGCATTATGGTGGATTGACCATTGAACTTCTCCAAGCTTACACTGAATAAGAACCAATCGTGTTAGTTATACGGTTTCGCTGCATAAATTGAATCTAAATTCATCACCTTAGTGGAACTGTAGAACAGAAAAGCTCAACCCAGGTCATTTATTTCCTGTTGGAGAAATAGAATGCAGAAGATTAAGGACTTCGCCAAAGATTCCAATTTTTGAAACCGCTAAAGCCAGTACAAATGTAAATTAGTGTTAGATCGTCATTAATCACCAAGATGTCAACGATAAATGCATGGCTATGTTAGCACACATCTAGTTCTTTACAACGCCTCTTGCAGGTAAGCTTTAATTTCGCCAAATGGAGTACTTTTGGATTAGGCACGAATTGCTCCATCCAATAATGCAAACCATGTCTGTTTTTCTTCGAGGTTTTAAATCATATAATGTGATATTATGAAACTGTAAGAAATTGTTTGTTCATGAAATTATATTAAGTATTTATTGTTGCCTTCGTTCCCTCTTAATATTGAAAATATTGATCACTGATTGACGCATCTTCTCTGACCATTCACGTGGTTAACAGGGCACATGCGGCCAGCAACCCCGCATCTCCTAGATTCATTGATTTGTGTTTTAATTAATATCTTTGGATTCCTGACGGGTCGCTTTTTCCAGCCGTAATTGATTTCCATATTTTGACATAACTTTTTGTCGAATATAGACAAATTTTTGTTGCCCTTCATCATCACCGTCATCCCAAAATTCAATTGAGGCACTGGGAACATACTTCTAACGCGAAATCCATAGAGTTTAATGAGACCTCTTGACTGAGACCATTAAAATAGCAGCAGCTTCGTCCTATCAGAAATTATACAGCCTGGAATTCTCCAGGTCCACATTCAGTGTGACAAAATCTTTAGCTAGGCATACACACACACATTTGTGCGCCAGCAATCCCGTTGCAATCCATATAGACGATAAAATATGTGTGTTAATTGTCTAACGACGAGCCGCATCACAAGACAAATAACAATCGTTACGTATTTGAACGTGGCGAGCATGCGCGACGGTAACCATACACACAGATATCTCACTTAACAATTTACTCGCGGCAGATAAGACTTGGTTAGTGTCTAACAAGTTAAGTAAGACGAGTAGAGAATTCGTAGCTCGTTTAATTGTGACATATCAGCAACATACTCCATTGCGAAAGGTGAAACCGAAAGAGTATGCGAACAGAAGTTTTAAAAAAACTACGATATAGTGCATTGATAGAGGTTTGTGAGAAATATAATATAAAAGTTGATAGAGCATTAATAAAAAAAAAAGAAATACGGAGCACTTTTCGCAAGAAATATATAAAAAAAATTAAAATTCGACAAGAAGTGGAATAGGCGAAGACAAAATCTACAAAACTAATTTACGTTATTACTACTACTTACTACCGTTTATGAGAGATCAAAACGAACCAATGGACAGTATCAGCAATATAGGAAGCCCAAATTATGAAGGGGAAGATGTAACTGTGCATTTATGTAATACTACAATAGTACAAGTTGCAGTATATGATCGTGTTTATAATCTTTCTGCAACCACTTCTTTTTGTCATAATATCCGTTTCTTGTTCTTTTTAACAGCTTTGATATAAGCTGCTGCACGAATAAATACATTTTTTTGTGTGTAGAACTTAAAAACATGATTCATTTCAATATTGTCACCTCGCTTGTAACATAACCTCACTACACTTGGCTCGCGATGTTTTGAAATTCCCAGTGAGCCGCGAGCCAGGAAATCATGACGGATAAATCCGTAGACCACTACCATAAACACAACTATTTGAGCGCGGCGAGCCAAATGAACGACAAAAGTGTGGAACTGATGTTCGTGTGTATGGGCTCTGACACGTACAGGCTCGTCGCGAGAATATCTGCACGTAAATGTTTGGCGAGTTTACTTGCGCGCAAATGTGTGTGTGTATGGGCAACTTTTGATTCTTTAATATCGATTGGTATAAATGGATTCTGGATATACGCAATAGATTCGAAGTGGCATTGGCAAGCTTGTACTCCAGCATTTAAGTAAAAAAAAAATGTTACCTCATTTACGTATTTTTTCCGACTGTCGACACTGGATTATCTGCAGTTTGGATAAAACTAATGTGATCAGTCTTCCCCCAGCACAGATCCCTGGTGGAACTTATTTTGACAGGGTGCCCAGTGGACCGCACGTACAGCCACGTGTGTTTCGTTTCCCGCTGGATTGCCTTACAACAAAACAACGCGAGATGTCATCGGTTTCTCACGGCTGGGTGCGTTCCCACGAACGCCACGTTTCCCAGCCCGTAACTAAACTCACGGCCCGATACGGCAATCACAGCGCATCTCACGTCCCCGATATGCGACGTCTCGTTCACGCGCCGTCGGTAATTACTCTGCAGGCTTCGTCCTAATTGGTACCGCAAGTCGCGTGACGCGTCGCTTTGAAGCTGCCGCCGCCTGCGATGGCAGGGACCCCCCAGCCGAGGCGCTTTGTCTTCCTTAAGACGTCACGCTCTAACAATGTCGACCGACCGCACGAGGATTTGTGGATAAGGGGCGGCCGGGCCATCGCGTCGTGAAATATGGATCGGACGCGCTGCACTGCCCCAGGCAGCATCTCCCCAAATTACAACACTTCCCACCACACAGTCGTAAGGTCCCTAAGTTCCCTTACTTCTTTAAAATAGATAGCAACACTAATTTTCAAAACCAAATACATCATCTGAATGCTTAAATATCGCCATTTTAACACAAGCGTTTTTTTAGACGTCCGTGTCATAAAATTTCACCTCCAACCCTTTGATATAGCGATTCACATCTTCTTTAACTTCGTCGTTGGTGTCGAAGCGTTGACCACCCAAGTGTTCCCTCAATTTTGGAAAAAAAGTCAGGGCCGCATTTAGGCTCTGTGGGCCCATATGCTATACATGTGGTGCGGGCCCCCTGTCGGCAGTGGCTGGATTCTTAAATTTCGAAATATTCGAAATTCGACCTAAAAATTTTAGGGGCGACCTACCTTTTTTTTTTTTTTTAGCTCTACTACCTGCCCAGGCGAGGGTTGTGGTTGGTGAGGGGCCGGGGCCCCCCTTTGTGGTGCGGGCCCCTAGGCTACAGCCTATGTAGCCTATGCTTAAATGCGGCCCTGAAAAAAGTTGTAATCACTAGGTTGTATATCCAGACTGTAGGGGGAGAGAAGTATTACATTCCATCCAAACTGTTTCAGAAGGTCCTGGGTTTGACGAGAGGTGTAGTTATCGTGAGGCAGCGTGTCATCTTTACTCAGCATTCCTCTCCGGCGGTTATGGATCTCCCGTCTGAGTTTTCTCAGTGTGTCGCAATATTTGTTTGAGTTTACTGTCGTCTCAGGAGGCATGTAATCGATCGGTCCCAAAGCACATTTTTCAAGACTCTGCCAGCAGACTGTGTTTGTTTAAACTTTTTCGGCTTGGGCGATGTTCAATAGCACCACTCGCATGAATGTTGTAAACTCGCTACATCTTTTGCGGACGTGTTGAACGGCCATTCACTTTTTACCATACACTTCCGTCAATTGTCGATGAATCTCTATATTTGTATTTAAAAAACGAATTTCGCGCGATCGGCAGCTCCATCACGAACCGTTTCTGAATCAACATAGAGATAGCAGGCATGGTGGGCTCGAGACTGGTAGAACTCTGCATACGACAGTGCTACTGGATTTTACCTGAAACCTCTCCCTGAGACCACAGCATTTTGAGAACCATATTTTGAGAACCTTACTTTACGGTCTTCCCTCGGATCTTAGTTGTTGTAAACCACAGTGTACATATTTCGGTAAACCTTTCAACTAGTGCAGTGGTTCCTAGTGTTGCAAATCTGAAAAAAAAATTTTTTTTTTTCAGATTTGTGAAAAAAAACATGAAAAAAAACCTAGCACCCTTGATTTTTTTTCTAATTTTTTTTTCTTTTTCTTCAGAAATATATTTGATAAATTATAGTTTTATTTATGGAACTTACACTTTACATGTGTGTTTTAAACCTTACTAAATCATATAATATCTTACATAATGATTCACAAATGTATCTATATAGGTAACATAATTTTTTATTCATCCTCTATGTCGGTACCACATTCACTAGTATCAGTAGTACCAACACTAGTTCGGTCGGAGTCGGAATTTTCTGTTTCTTCTTCTGTCCCCTCTAGATCCATAAGTTCAGAAATAGCTACTTTTCTTTTACTGGTTGTATTGCAAAAGCTTTTGAGATTGCAATTTTAAATTGTGAGTAATCACTGTGAATGAAGACTGCGTCGATAGTTCTGTATTACGGTCTTTTAAGTTTGAATTTAAATCTATTATCATACAAAATAGGAGCTTTATTTGTTTTCAATCGTTGGTTTACGCCAACGGTTGCAAGGAAATTATTCATAATTACTGACAATGACTCAGTATCACTATACGCTGCGAGTTTAAGTATATGAATATAAGGAAAGCACAACAAGTAATAAAAACAGGTAAAAAACCTTGGTTAAATTTCCTAATTTTTTGAAAAGATTCATAGGTTTACAGATAAATTTGTAGGGCCTGGCAGCACTAGTTCAAATAGCGAGTATCATTCTAAACAATGGGGAACGGGAATTCCTTCTCACTCAACCCAGACCTAGCCTTTTGGGGAAGTCCCCATTCGTAAAAGAAAACTTCAGTCAATGTTGCCAATATTTTTGTAATTTTTTTTCTACTGAACCAGAAAAATATAGTAGATTTGAAGTAAGATAAGTACTTAGTATAAACTCTAACAGTCATATTAAAGGATAAATGCCTTAAAAATTTGAAATTTAGTAGTTATGAAAAAAAAACATATCCCAGAAAAAAACATTTTTTTTCACAGTTTTTTTTTCATGTTTTTTTACAACACTAGTGGTTCCACATTAGTGGTACTTGTACACCAAGGAGTATGTGAGGTTGGTTCAAGGAGTACGCGCGGTAATCCCTTAGCTAAGGTTCTTTATAAAAAAATTTTTTTTAATATGTGCAATTATTACTATCTCCAAAATATTTTTAAGGTGATCAAACTGTGTGTGTATGAATTATATTACTGTAATAAATCCCGAAAAATGGGTTTCATTTTTTATCATTTCAGTTATAGGGAGTAGGCTAGGTTGAGCTCTTTCTTGAAGTTGTTCGTGGAAAAAAACTGATTGGAAGCCACTTATCTACAATCTAGTGTCTACATTTCACATCTACAATTTCAAATAGTTTGAGGTTTTAATTCCTCTGCAGTTACTTACGGTTTTGCTTCTTATCGCCACTTATCTTCTTTTTATACGAGAATTTTATTTTCGTATTTTATTGTCGTGGAAAAAAGAGGTTTTAATAAATCCTCATGCCTCACTTTTATTGGTGTTGTAAACAGTGTTTTCTACACGGTTTTATTATTTCTGGGGACGTATAAATTCGTTTTGCACCAAAGTAATACAACTTTTAACAACAAATAAAAAATATGAGATAAATCTTTTTATATATTGAACTGCTAAAGCAGTTTGGAGATGTCTCTTGGGTCAGCCCCTAGCACTTGATTGGATATGAACGTGTTCTAGTTACAAGCCAATCCTTAAATAATGGTATCTGTCACTGGAAACCAACCAACAGGTGTAAAGATGGCACCAAGATTGTATCAGCTGTACGTTTGAATAAAGTAACTGTAAAACAGAATCTGAAATTATTGTTTTGTCACTATAGAACTACGAAATAAAGCTATTCAGCAAAAATGGAAAAGTATTTAACAATATTTGGAAAATAGAGAATATTCCTGTTTATTAGAGTTCTTCATTTCATTGCGAATAGATTGATTCAAGATGCAGACGTGACTGAATCATATTACTGGTAGTTTGCTTTGAGAGCACTCGGGAGAGCGGTGAAATACACTGTGATTCTATTCTTTCGAAGAGCAATAAAATATATTTTAATGCTATTGTTTCAGAGGACGATAAAGATAAAAAACGATCTCAGTAACTCTCATTTATTTCAGCTCATAATATGATTGTCTTTACACAAACAACTGGTGGGCAGTTATTCAATAACCTAATGGATCTTGAGGTAGTTATCTTCAGAAAAATAACTCTTTTCATTGGAATATACTGCCCGGAGACAAAGATAAAACACGGTCTTGTATGAAATGGTGTTGGCAGATAAAAGGCATAAATTTCTGAATGGCATCCCCATTGAAAACAACTAACATTATTTCTAAGATGTTATCGACATTTGTTCTGTATTTCAACTGCTAGATCGATTTTAATCATATCTACTGTCTTTCCCTACTCGTTGTTCTCGGGTTGGTTGTGGTATATAATGTAGTTAAAATTTTAATCTTTCAACTAGTTGTTTTCATAATATCTTCGAGATGTTTTATATGACAGGTCATATTTCTCATCACCTGCAACAAGCGTTCCAAGTGAGCAGTTTTTCAGTGCAGCAGGAATTATTTATGATCCCCATCGTAATAGACTTTTGGGTGACAAAGCTGCCAAGTTACTCTTTTTGAACTACAATTTACAAAACTTAATTTTAAATATAAGATTTTTTTTTAAAGTTCCTATACAAGTGATTATTTTTGTTGTAAGCACTTTAGCGGTACCTTAATAATAATTTCAGTTAGAATATCACAAACATTAGAGGTCTGATCTCACCATAAATATGGTTAAAATAATACCTTAAAATTTAATATAGTGGTAAGTTACCAGTTACCGTTTGTAACCTAGTAAAATAAATGTTTAAATAATTATTTTTTGCAATATGAATGTGCTAGATGTGAGATTATAAGGAATATAAAGTAATTGAAATTGAGGTCAATAATATTTCATTGCTACCTATCTTTAAAATTTTATGTACGTGATTAATGAAATTCTTTACAAAAGATCCGTTAAAGATCCGCTAAAAAAGTAACGGATACGGATCTTTTTTCCCCTCAGATATCCGCGGATACGGATATCCGGCACATCACTACTGTACACAGTAATGTGCGACACGTATTTGAATCGTTTATGGCTTATGAGAAATTAAAATTGAAAATCTGCCCCCTATTTTTGAACTAGCCTGTATATTTGTATCTATGGTCGAGGCCGAGAACTTTCCAAACAAGCTCGTGCATTACAAATTGATACAGTGTTGTGGTAATCGTTATCGAATATCATAGTTCATCTCAGACATCTGTAAGCAAATGTACGTAGTGGTGATTGCGGCCGTGTAACAGAGCGTTGTAAACTGCAGCACTAGTTGCTGTAGTTGCCTACCTCAACAGAGGTGGCAGTGTCGGGGTTGCGGCTTGAGTTGAGGGATTGAGCAGCTCACTGTGGTCAGCACTCTCACACATTACCATGAGGGAGGCCCGGCACGTTCTCACATTATTTCTTCACAAATGCCGCATCTCATTAGCATTTATATAGAGGCGCGGATGGCGGAACAATGGAGGGGTCCCAGCTAGGCGATCAGAGGGCGAGAGAACGGACGGCGCGTCTCGCCTGGGACGAGCCTCCTTCAGGCCCTTCTTTCTCATCAAGGGAAATTTAACACCTGGTCCGTGAGCTTCCCATCAGGTTTTGGGCGTCGGCTAGAGCAGGGACAAAGCAGTATGCAGGGAATCCTAACTCACAAGAGTAGCTCAGAGGAAAATGAAATCAACGCTACTTACAATGGCTGCAGAAGTACAATTAAGCTTAAATATACTTTACGGGGGTGAACATGGACAGGGTGCGTGGCTGCTGACAAATTTTTAAAGTGCATGCTGATAATCACCTCACAACTTCTGATAAAAGAAATACGTTTCTACAAAATAAAATCCCGCTCTGCCCTTCCTTGTTTCGCTACTTCTACAACAGGCAATGCGATGGTAGGGATATCCATTAATTACGTGAGCTGAATTACAAGGGGGGGGAGGGGTCCAGCTAATTCTCACCAAGGGGGGAGGCTCAACGGAAACTTCACATCAACTTTTTTCTTCAGATTGCCACCCTTCAAACAACAGTAGAGCTAAAAAATAAAAAATGGTCTCCAAAATCACGAGGTGGATCGCACCATAGGGGAGGCTCCAGATTTACGCAAAAACACCTTACGTAATTAATGGACGCCCCATAAATAGAATACACAATAATTAAAACAAGTCCGTCAATATTAACGTAAATTTTTATTGTTACGAAAAAGTTCCTAAGGAAAGCATAATATTTAAAAAACGAATAACGATTTTTTATTTGTTTGATATGTTAGGTGATTTCGTACGTTCTGTGTAAGCTTTCTCTGTGTTTTTAATAAATTTTCCAGTTTCTTAACATTTGTAGAAAAATTCTTATTATGTTCTTATTATATTGTGAGTTAGTTCTAGTAAATGCCACAGAGAATAATAGATCTTGAACTTCAGATGCTCTTCTCCTTACATGAATCTATGCACTTAATTATTATAAATAAACAAATAGTAACACGTAAACTTAAATGAACATCGCATATGTATGTCTGCCTCACATTATGATATTTCATCTCTTCCCTTTTTATTTATTCGCATTTACTTTCTCAACAGACAAGTGCTTTTTAGCTGGCATTGCAGTTCCACTGTAACAATGTCAGTGCAAATAAAAACTAATGCAGTTATTTATTTGAGATTTCCTGGTTAGCCAGGCAGCGCTCTGGTGTCAGCCAGTGCAATTAACACTTTGGGTGTCATCGCTAATTGAAGGTTCCCCAGTTTTTTTTTTTTTTTATCTGCTTAAAGTCTCTTTAACAGCGAGGTCTTTAGAGACTAGAAAGGATGGAGGGCAAGGAATGGGAAGGAATTCAGTCATGGCCTTTTGAAGGAAGCATCCCGGCATTTGCCTGGAGTGATTTGGGAAACCATGAAAACCCAAATCTGGATGCCCAGACGGGGATTCGAACCGCCGTCCTTCCGAATGCGAGGCCAGAACGGTTCCCCAGTTATTCATTTCACATCCAGACTCCCGCAGAACGCATTTTATTAAGGTGGATGGGCACTTACTATATGAGCGTTCTGGTGGCTCAGTGGTTAAGCCGTCTGACTGGAGATCGAAAGGTCCCAGATTCGAATACCTACTTCGGTGGGGATTTTCATAGGCACATATCCCGGCCTTCACCTCTGGCATAGCTTGCTGTGTAATGTGAATTACTTCAGAAAGCTTCCGTGGTTCGGATTTCACGTTAAACTGTGGGTCCCCTGTACCCGGCAGGTTTGCCAGGCTAGATTAAGGCGGCTACGACAGTGGCGAAATGCGCACTCAAATAGAAACCCTGTCACCAAGGTCATTACGACAAAATGAAATTATTATTGCTTACTATATATATTTGAAATAAAAAATAGTCAAATAGGACATAATAACATATGTATTAGAAGTCAATTCTTTACCTTTTTCTTTGTTTTCTTAGTGATGTCAACAAATTTCAAATAACCAGAAGCTATTAATGCAATAAAAACAGACAGGTTTCATCATGCACGTAGAGTGAAAAAACGCAATAGAAAAAACCTTTTTACTAACGTTCTGTTCCTGATTTTAAAATTAAAACATTGCTCACATTTTGCTTAAAATTTTACCGTCATTCCTATCATTATATATGTTAAAATTTATATTTTATTCATTTCTGCAGCCAATAATGTTGTTCCAGGCTCAGAACTTTTACGAAAGTGCTCCAGGAGTACTATGTGAGATAAGGGATGAAGACGTCACCAGTAAGATTACCGTAGGATGCAAATTATTTACTGAGTTTCACCCCATAGACTAGCGTTTGCAAAAGTACAGCTAATCCAGTTGTTAATGGACTCTTGTAAGCTTACAGTAGCGATCTGACTGAGGATGGTGATTAAGCAAACTGATGTAATTGACAGTAGAACAGCTTTAATATCTGCGAAATGTTAAATTGTACGTATTGAAAATCAGAAAGGGTATAGAATTGTAGGCAATTGTCTTCCATTTAGCAGCGCATCGCTGGCCCTTGTATATCTATAAACGAACACTGATGTCATGATCCAAAACCAGATCAGAAATCATCACTGAAGACTACCTAGGCCATGGTTTCCTAACACATCACTACGTGAGTCTTTGCTCGTTGATGTGCTGTTGTATCAGGCCCTGTCTTGAGCTTGGCCCTTCGTTGTTCAGTTGCTTAGCAGTGTTGTCACCGGACAAATATCGTGGAGGTTGACAATGCTCGACGAAAATCGGATAACTGTTTATAATAGTCCAGTGGAGTGTGATACGATCTATTACTCCTTATTTCACGTGATCATCAAATACTACGACGAAATCACTGTACTTAATATACTTAGCTGTATGCAGAAACAATCAACAGTCCAAAGGAAGCCCACGATGCGGAACGTCATGAATTCTTATGGCTTGTCATATTCCCTGCTTATTTTACCTTGTCATATTATAATTCTCTTAAGCAGCTACTTTCAATTCACTACAACACTTCTCGCAGCATTGAATAGCCGCACAGAATGACAACTGAACAGGGTTTTTATCAGCTAGCAGTAACAATAGGATATTTCTCATACATTACGTCTTGAAAGTTTCTCCCATGTTTTGTATCAATTCCTTCTCGTTTATTATCTTATAAACAAATGTCCACAACAACTTCGACAGAATGAATACCTTAATCGGATTTAAATACCAATAAAAGTATGATCTAAAAACTAATAATGTTCCAATTTTTTTTTGTTTCTGATCAATCCATTTAATGCCAAAAAGTGTATTACAATTCTAATACTTTCACAAAATGAGTTCCTTCTTTCTCCTGTTTCCATTACTTCGATCAGCAAGTTTTGATAACTTGAGCGATACCTTCAAATCAAAAAAAACCTACAGAAAGACACCCTTGAAAACCGCCGACTGATCGGACTTCTTGCAAACTCTTTCTGAAGCACATTCTAGTTTACAGGAACCGACCACAGTCAATTGACGAAGGTTACTGGCGAGAAAGTGCTTCTGTAGTTTCGAACAAATCGACCTTAACACAACAATTAGGTTGCCATACATAACAGCTGCAAGGCATATTTCTTTATGGGCGGAACGGTTCTTTTTTTTTTCAGTGCATTTCTTTATTTTTCTATGAAATCATTGTGAATCAAATAGAATTACATAAATAGAAATTATTTATATATAGGCCCTATATTTAAATTTAGTTTCGTCACAAAAAAAATTTAATTATTGAGTTTTGGATAATATAAATTGATAAAATATTATGTAAAAAATTGAAAAATATAAAATTAATTTTAATATCCTCTATGAAAAATTTAAAAGCATTGCTCCCGACATAAAGGAGGATTTTCCGGGCAGACAGGACAATAATAGGCGATATCTTTCCTCGGTTTATTTTTCGAACATTGTCGACATTTCTTTTGCGGGGCTCTCATCTTTCCGTCAGGTATGACGTATCGTTTTGGGAAATGTATTGGCTCACGTGGTGATTGTGGAGAAGACGATTGAGAGGAAGGAATAGGACTTGGGGAACATGATATAGATGAAGAAGAAGGACATGGAACAGGCGGCTTATAGGAAGGAAGAACACCAAGTTTGAAAAATTCTTTAAAAAATAACACCAGTTGTCCGATTTGAAAACGGTCTTCAGTCAGTGAAAGGTAAGACTTTAATGAATGGCTGAGAGAAAGGGGGAACTCGTAGGCCAGGTACTGGAATCACCAACCTTCTATACAATCCCATAGGGAAAGAACGTCTCAAGCCGTCCACCGTCACTGGGATGCTCCCTAGCGGACGGCCGAAGACGTCCCCAGCACTGAACGTGTTAAGAGATCGATTATACAAGCCACTTGTAAACAATAGGACTTATAAGTAAAAGTGTAAATTTTTGTGTAATTCTGAATAAATTTAACGCAGATTTGTAAAATTTTCATAATAGCAAACACTTAATAGTGAAAAATGCTTCAGGAAATGGAGAGCTACGACTACGCAAGAATAAATGAAAGCAAAATCAATTGCATTGTCACGTCATCGATCATTGAATTTCAATACATTTGATCGCATTGTTCATCGAGACATACGGTCTGCGAGATAGTGTTCTACGGCCGTGTATTCCAATTTTGTCGTGTCCGGGAATGCTAATGTTGCCACTTTTCAGAGAATCATGTAAGCTGGATTCTGTGCGTAGTTATTATTTTTTCCTGTAATCACAACCCAAGTTTTCAAATTGCATCTCTCCTTGTTACCGATAGTGACGTGTTAACGAGCGGATCAATGCTGTTTGGCATTTGAAAATTGGCCGAATGAAACTGAGGAGTGTTTTCCAGAACTTTCCGTTGATACAAGAACAGTACTCTGTAAAGGAGAAACTAAAATATTGGCTGCAACGCGTAACTTTTTCCCCAAATAATGCAGCAATAGGAACATAAGGGTGGAAGGAGACACTGATAGCTAGGGCCTACAGATGATCTGAACCTTTACAACCTTCCAGTGTTGTTCTGGTAGTGAGAGGTTTTATTATTTCAATAAGTTCAACGAAAAATTTCACATGAGGTACCGTGGTTCATTTCAAAAAGTTTAACCAGTACCGGCATAAGGAATTTCGAGGCCCCCTGTGAAGTTTGATTTCGGGACCCCTACTTCTTTAGACGGACTGAAGTTACTCTAAATCTTTGTATGTGTAGAAACGGGTCAGCAGTTTACTGAGCATTAGCTAAACGGGACCAACTTCGCCGATTCTTTGGTGTTTTATGAATGCATCTCATATGCATTTACCAACTACTGTCACTTTCATTTCTAGCTAAGCCATGCCGCCCATTGTGTCAAATGAAATTGTTTTTGTATTCAATTTTATAGCTATTATATTTATATACACTTTTTGTAAACGACTCTTTTTTTTATTATTTTTTTTATTTTTTATTTTTTGCTAGTAAATGTAGGTTTTTGGGGCTGGAGACACGTGAGCAGGCATGCACATTTTAATTCAATAACTTTTAATATGAAACGTCAAAAGATGAATGAGTTTATTCGAACGAAATTAAACAAATTTCTGAAACAGGTTCAGAGCAATAGACGCCTTTAAGTAAATATGTCTATTGTAATTACATCAGATACGACTTTCTCAGAATTGTATGTGATGAAGGACTTCTCCAGGAACTCCACGCTTCGGAAACGTCTATTGTGAACGCAGCTTGTTAACATTATGAATTTGTAGATTATTTATTTTAGCAGGAAAATTGTTTGTTAAGTAAGGACAAATTTTGAAGCGGATCGTGGCGGGGCCCCCCGCGACTGCGGTTCTTGCAGTAGTCTTAAACCGGCCCTGAGTTTAACCCTATATAAAGTATAGAAACATATATAAGAACGAAGTCTTTCACGGCGTTCACCAGAAGATGGCGACAATGAATTTAGTTGCCGAAATATCGTGTGACAACGCATTCTTGACTCGGCTAGTCACCCGAGAGCATTTCATATATATAGAAACATAGTTTACCTTCATTCCCTATACGTGTTTGAATAACATTTAAAAAAAAAAAGTTTATTTACTAACAAAAGACTGTAAAATAGACGTAAGCATTCATGCACTCTTCCAACTGATTCAATATTCAATTTTAAATTCTTGTTTTAAAGAATCCGCAAGCCACTAACGTGCTCTATGTAACATATGTCGGTTATGAACATCGTCACGTATGACTTACGTGATTAACGTTGGTATTACGGTTAATTACACGTCATTAAATTTCTGGCGTAATGTACATTGATCTCGCTTAATAACCGTGCTTTTCAACCGAAATGCTTCATTTATGTGCAGCCCTAATGGATGAAATAATCAAAATGCTCCCCAGTAAGTATTATACTCCTATAATCGAAACGATCTTATCAGTCTGAAGAAGTGAGTAGGAACTAGTGAACATGCAATTACATTTCGGTCCAATCATTATTATTGCCAACAATTAGCTGTCATTAAGCAAAATAACACTATAAATACATTCGTATTTTTCGTCTGTCAGTCACATGGTACATTTAGACCCAATTCACCAGTTAACTAAACAGCTGCCAGAGAAAATTAGTATCTAGACTAGAAAATCAAAATCTTAACTGTAAACCCATTGAATGCTATCGAGGACTCATTGTTTCAAAATACGCAGTGAAATTTTACAAGAATTGTTTATTAATATTCGTACTATGGCATTAACGCATATCGGCCAGATGTCTCGTTGGAAACTGAACAATATGAACCCCAAAACATGAAAATTTCATTGCAGTTTCCCATCGAAGCCCAGTATTATCTGTATGCTACTTTAAATGGATAAAAATTATAGGTCGTATTTCATCGGTATGGTAATTTACGCATTTTACATCTGCACCTCAAGGATTTTTTTCTCGTATATAAACAAGATTTTTTTCCATTGTTTTCACCGATACGGCAGAGACTCACCACAAATCTGTACGTCAGTTCACAAGATATTTGCTACCGCAATACCGACGAATGACGTGGTATATTCCGGTTCACAGTAGTGCTAACACTTACGATGTTCTTCACACCCCTCGTAATCCATTTCTTGTGGATATTCATTCCACTGAAAAATGAATTTTAATTCTGAGAGTCAGCATCACTCTCGTTCCAAAGGACACTACGATCTCAAAAAGGTATGCAAACAACTTAGCTACGATACATCCAGACAATACATAAGATAAATTTAAGATTTTTCGGTCAATTTTCGATTTATTCGCTGATAGTAATGAGTCAACGCCTCCGTATTATGACGTTCTTGAATGATAAATCTTCCAACAGTATTACAATGAAACAGTACATTGTCAAACTAGCATATTACCCAACTGAACGCTATTAGAGGAGAGTACCTCCTTAACCATTCCCTCTAGTAGCATGATGTAGTGAGTAAACAGAAAGATAGTGAAAAGACTAAGACCATCAAACGACTGTGCCAATGCCAGATGGCAGAAGTGACAGGCAGAGCACGTACACAACCTTTCTGTGAATATCCATCAAGAAATGAACGCCCTAATAGCGTTTCACTCGTGACTGGTGAGAGAGGAGTTTGGCTGTGGTCCACCGAAAGATTTAACTGTCTTTCCTGTAACTGTTGATTTTGGTTGGTTTACCTGCGGTAACCAGAAGAATTCCTCCGCAAAGTGACTACCTTATCTATTGGGGCCTTATCCCTCTCTTTCTCTAAACTAAATTACGCCACGTGTCGGGAACTGCTCTTGCCCCGTACTTTTATTGGCAACTAAACTTCTTCTTTTTTTTACGGCTTTACGCCTCATCGATATCGAAGTCATTAGGGTTTGGACAGGGGACGGTATATGCCATGGCCTTTGATGGAGCCATCACGAAATTCGCCAAGAGTGGTTGAGGGTAACCATGAGAAATCAAAATATAGGTGGCTCGGCAAGGAATTGAACATGCGTTTTCACAAATAGATCAATAAATAAAACTTGCTCGTGAGACTCGAAGAAAGATGGTTACAATCGTATTTCGAAATAACTTTTCTCTCTCTTCTCTCTTACTTTAACAAATGCATACATTACTGCAAAAAGAGAATTTAATTGTGGTGTAACTCATGCTGGTGGAAATTTCACGAGATATCTAATTATCTCCTTCTTTATTTTTTATCATTAACTTATATACTTTGATTGTTATATTCTTCCACCCATCTACTTTTGCTATTTATGAAGTTTAATTTTAAATTCCTTCAGCGTTTTTGGTAAATTATTCTTCATTTTCCTTGGTAATTTATTCCTATTCCTGACACCCTTACCCACAAAGGAACATCTTTCCACTCCTTTAAGCATAAAATCGAGTGAAAGATTGTGCCAATGGTCATCTTATCCTTTCCATACACTACTCCTAAGAATTCGATCAATACGCATCACCACAATACGCCCTCTTCACGGCCCGCACTCTCTCCATCTTCCTCCCGTCTTCCAATGGCTCCAAACCCAGCACCTTTATGATTCTCGAAGTAATTTCCACAAACAAGTCTAGTTACTCTTCTTTGCACACCCTCCAGCTCCTGTATTTGATACGGTACCCAAAAGTTGGGTCCCAAACTACGCAACCATATTGTAATGTTTCAACCCGTGAAACGGACATTTTTTATGCAAAAACACTCATTTTTCTGCTAACACCGATAAGGATGGACCAGAAATGTACAAAGTTAACAGTTATACGTGGGACATAGAGGGGTTCTTATCCTTAGTCCAATAGTTACAGAAAAACTACACTTTATTACCTTTAATTCCACACAAAGGATTCTGGTAATTACAAGAACATCATGGGCAACTTAACTAGTACATTCTGGTAAAAACCAACGAGAAAACACATGAACATAACCGGTGCAAAGTCAAGGTGATTACATTAACGTTATTGTTCTAAGTAAAATATATGCCACGACTAGCTAACACGAACTGTGGGCGAGAGTGTGAGATCTCTCGCAATACGGCACCGCAAGGAACAGAATATTGCGGGGGACGTCTGCAATTTGCTTATGTTAATAGGCTCAGGGCGCTTTCTGGTCGGGGCACACGAATCCCAGTGGTCGCAATATCACCAAATTACGAGCGTGAGGCAGCATTTGAGTGCGGCGTCCTCGATCGCCTGGGTTCGAAAGCGCGGTGGGCCGTCGAAATTGAAGTTTCCCAGCGCTTCAACACAAACAGCCGGATAGGTGGGTTAAAACGATCAGTACACGAACACACACACTGCAGGCGGAGTCGCCACCTTCCTGGCGAGGTCGCCTGGTGTGTTACTTGCGAAGCAGCTAGTAGCGGCAGTGACTAGCGGCCCCAAGTCGTCACCTGGCGACTGTCGGCCGGCAAGTCCCGTCTCGTGGTCCCGGCGGAGGCGGAAGTTACCCGTTATCTCCCATGTGGACCATACTCAGCACAGTATTCAAGCAATGGTCTGACCAAAGTTATGTTGTATGAGTGGAGACTATCCCGGTGAACTGATGCACTATAACCTTCTCGGGTGTTCAGCCAGATTGTTTCGCATAAATACAACGTTTCTACATATGTCTCAGCTGTCTTGTTAGATAGATTTAGGTGTTGCAACCTAGGTGTCACCGCCTAGACTTTGAGGTAAACGTCTTCCGCTGAGCAAGTCTAGGAAGTGACACCGAGCTTGTAACACCTGAAGCTATCCAACAACTGATGAAGACAGCAGAGTCAGCTGTTGAAACGTGTTTATGTGACATCATCTGGCTGAAAACCCGAGAACGTTATATTTCAAAGTTTTTTCACTGGATACCCTCTAATTTCTGGTACTCTACAACCTATAATCACCCTCTCCAGTAATATTAAGAATTTTTTAATCTTTTCCTAGTATCTGCCCATTGTATTCTGCCCAGTTGAGTTATGCCAACATAATATTTAAAAATCGTATAAAACTTTACTATAATTCCCAGTAATACAATTTATTCGTGAAATTTTCTTGGCCTAGTTTCGCGAATCATTTTAGTTATTTATTCTATTACAGTAGCCTGGTGACTTTGCAATACAGAGGCAATAGGAAGGTAAGAACCGTATAGTTTCTGTTTTCTCCGATATAATCATTCGTAATCAGTGCGGAATGTGTGTTAACATGCTCTTGTGGTAAGCTCCAGCTCGTCGTAGAGAGCTCGGTTTCGCTTATCGCAGAGATCTCGAGTAATGAATCACGCGTGGCCAGCTGGTCTGGCGTTAATGATAGCAGTCAGGCGGCAGACTGGAATACTGATGGCGGCGCCGGCTGCACGCCCACCCACAGCACAATGGCTTAGGTCAAGGAACCTGCCTGCCAGCCGCTCAGATAGCCGGCCCATTGTTCTCAGCCGTTAACGGGACTTGACTACTGTCGCTGAATGTCCCATCGCACACCGACGCTGAATCCAGCGCGACAGACTCCAATGCCACCAGCATCTGCACAGCAGGTAGCTACTCGGAATACTGCGCTACCGACTGCCGTGGATCACCAAGTGCTGGAGCTTTGCAGATCAAAGTCTGTATGTATGTCAGTGAGAACGTCACGTGACCAGTAAGTGGTGAATTATCTTGATGAGTGCCCAGGCGGATGATTTCGTCAACACACGACGTTTCGAAGCTTCCCCCGCTGTCTTGATCAGGTGAAGTAGTACATCGAAGTGACACAGCAATTTTCATGGTATAACACAGAATTCGGGACGCATATATCGTCCTGGAACGAACCTTTATTTTTCTTCATGTGTTCAAACAGGTTGAGGTTTACGTTTCAACTGATATGGAGAAGAAAGAAATTCGTGATACCATTAAATATTTGTGTTAGATAGAGATGTCCGTAAAGGACCTTCATGAAGATATGGCACCATCATCACAGATATAATGGTTGTAACTACATCATAGATTAAATGTGGGAATCTGAATTTGAACGGAGGAGATCCAGCACTGGAGATAACTGCACAGAGAGACATCCCCTGAGAAAAACGTGAATAGAGTACATTACTCGATAGACTGCTGACATTTGGTGTGTTCCAAGATGTACAGTCTTTGACATTATTTCTGGCCGCCGGTGAAAAATTCTATCACTCTTATTTTGCACAATCTGGCATCAATGTCATCCCAGGCAACAGGAACGCAATACTGGCTCCGCCTCCTCGCAATTTCATTGGTGGATATTTTATTCAGAGCCATCTATACTGCAGATTTTTCATTTCCTTAAGTCAATGCAGGAAACAATTGGCCAACAGGTAGGAATTAAGCTCCTCCCACTGACGATTCTTATTGGCTGAACAGTTCATCATCCTACCATTACATTTCTATAATACTTTACCAAAATTCAGATCTTGAAACGTTTGCCAAAAGTTCTAATTAACGGGATTGCATTAAAGTGAGGCAGGAAACAGGCTCAATGCTGTATATTACTACGGTTGATTAGCATAAAACTATAACGATAAGATTGTTATACTCATTTTGATAATTCCTTCGGATAATATTTCACTCATATATCTGGTCAGTCCACAAACCAAGGGATAATCATGTTCCATGAGGTAGAATTTTTAGTACTACGAAACTACAGAAACAAGAAATTATTTCGGAAGTGTCTCTCTCCAAGATGGATTGAATGAAACAGTCTTCCTACGCTGCGTTGTATACGCCTATTCGAGGAAAGTAGCACCGAGCTTGCAGTGGTCCTATGGTTAGCGTTCTGGGTTGCTGAGCGAGCGGTTCCGAGTTCAAATCCAAGTAGTTCTTATTATTTTTTTTTTTTAATTTAGAAATCTATCTTTACTTGTATTTTATTTTTAAGCGTACCGAAACTGCACATTGCTTATTAGTATAAGGTATCCATGATTCTTTCCTAACTGCGTCAGGAAATAAGATAAACATCTGCGAAACTACCCAATGTTTCGTAACTAATAGCCGACGTAAGCATGAAAGATTTGCGGCAGCAGAACTGACGAAAATCTACACGGGTTTCAAGCCGCGCCGAAATCATATCATCTGTCCCTTTTCAAACGACACACATGTTTCCAATATATTTATTTCACAGTAGAACGATCATCGCGTTTCAGAAAGAAATAATTTACAAGAGGAATTATTGCTCTCTTTGTAGGTGGACGATAATGATTATGCACTATATAAATAAATGAGAGTTAATCGCGCAGAACTAAATATTAGCACCGCAACAAATTAAACGACCATTGTCACTAAAAAATTTACAACCAGATTATTATCGTAGGACAAAAATAAATTCTTTTATAACTGGTGTAAGTAATTAAAGTTAATTGAGAATCGGGCTTAAAGACAGGGAGTTCTTAAATGACCGTTTTTCCCGTTTTCTACAATGCTGTTAGTTGTTGACACTATTACTTCATGATCTTTACAGCATTGGGATTTATTAAATACTGGGTCTAAATGCTCATTACTTAACAAGGCGTGAAATTACCTGCGTTATTCTTTGTTTGGAATAACATAAATAAATACAAGCATTTGGCGAATGAGGATGTCGCCGTTCGCGTGATTGTTCTTTAGTCTCCGGTATAAAGTGGAACGCTCAAGTTTTGTCACCCGTCATAATCGACTCCATAATCGCCTAGGTCTCAAGGATTCAAACAAACACAGTCTACCGGTAAAGTAAGGTTGATGATGTCTAAAGACCGGAAGACCGAGCGTGGCGTGTGAGCGGTAACGTTCTGGCTCCAGGCAAATGCTGGGACGATTCTTATAGAAGGCCATGGCCGTTCCCTACTGTAATAACTTCAACATCGATGAAACGTAAAGCAATAAACAAAAAAATAAGGATAGGGAGAAGGTATTGTTAATCGATTTCAAGCCAGCTGCGACCTCCTCAATAAATTTAAAAATTCTTATGATTTTACGCCTCGTCGACATAGAGGTGATTATTGGCTGGATAGGAGTAGTGGCAAGGATTTCGGCCATGCCCTTGTAAAGAACCTATTCCGGTATTCATATGGAGTGATTTGGGGAAACCTTGGAAACCACAAATATGCATGGCCGAACTTGGATTCGAACCATTGTCATTTACAGCAACGACCAACGTGTGTTCCGAAATGGTAATGATGTAGAAAAATAGATATTTGTTCAACCTCTAAAACTGTAAATAAATTAATTTGATTCTTTATCTATGAATGCTTGGGAGACGTTACTTTTTGTATTGCCCTCATGCAGTTAACATGGATTCCCACCGTATTTTCAATTGCCAGCTGTAAGTTGGATAATTCTGAAACCAACAAAAACTTTTGCCAAATGTGCTGCTCGTGTTAAATTATTACGTGCATTATTTACGTGTTATAAAGGTATTCTTCCTTGCCGAAGGAAGTAGGAAACTTAAGACTTTTTCCTGGTAAGCGTTGCCATATTTACTTTCTGCGATGTTGCCACGATGTTCTGCCTAGTAGTCGCAGCGCTGTAGCAATTTCCCTATACCAGAAATAGTGTCTCATAGCTGGACACACACATAGGCGAAATGAAAAATTATTTATGTTCCAGTCTCATCTAGAATATTTTCATTTAACTGATTACTTCTCTTGCAACAGTTCGATTCTGTATACAGATTACTATTCAATCACGGATTGTTGTATCTATATGTATATTTTTTCTTTGGTCATATAATTTATGAGGCACTAGATTCTGTGAGTCCAGGTGTCCTAGTGGTAACGCGCTGGGCTGTCAAAGTGCTGGTTCTCGGTTCAAGCCCAGGTGCTGTTATTTTTTTTTTTTCATTCTTTATCTCCTTTTCACTTGTTGCAAAATACATATCATATAAGTAAGTTTATATATATTTCGTGGTCAATTGGAACAGTGGAAATGAATCATAAAATTAATGTTTGGCTGAAATGAGAAAGTGTCAACGCATGATGCGTGAGTAGGAACTGAAAGCCAGTTTTCCAATAAATTTAATTTAACCATTACGATTTGTGCCACTCAACTTAACCAATTTTTTTCTAGTGCAAAGGCGGGAGATTGATAATTGGGGCAATGATGGCTGTTTAAAAATAAACAAGGACCTAAATCAAACTAATGTGCGGTTTTTGTAGCTAACGTTCCTGGTATTAGCAAGCAAACCAGAATTGAAAATGTGAGTAGTTATTCTTACGAAAACAAAAAATCATCATTGACGAATAACATGCTAATGAGAGGTTCCGTATTTGACAAAATGCTGCTCCTACTAGTGATCAGTAATGATATAATTGATGTATATCCTCAATATAACGACATGATAACCTTGTTTCCGAAATCTGAAATTGCAAGAAAGAAACAGGAAATTTGAGGAAGGAGGAAAGATAATGCCAGTCTCGTTATAAGTTGTTGTTACCTCTCTGGTAATCCAGAAAGAATGTTACTGTAAGTGGCTCAGATTCGCGGGTGCCATGCTGATCCCGGAAGCTAGTGCGGTGTCTCGCGGTTCCACGGTTCGAGTCAGGCCGCAGGCAAAAGTGGTTTTATGAGTGTTTTTCTTGTGTTGCCTGTAAACTGGGACAGTGAAAACATATTATACACTTAATGAGAATCAAAAGCTACACATGTCTGCATGTATCTATTAAGCAATCCAAATTCGTTTTTGTTGTTATTCTTTAGTAAAGTCATTATTATTGCAATGGCTCGGAAAAGATTAGTTTTTAAGCAACGAAAAAAAAAAAAAAAAACCGGCCACGGTCCTTGAGAAAGGGCAATTCCACATTCCTTTGAGCAATTTTGGATTTTGTTTTTTCTATTTAAACCCACATTTTGATGGCTGGATCGTGAATATGAATTGAGTACTGTCTAATGACACTGATGAACTTTACCCTTCATCCAATTCGTTCGGCTATGAATTAATGTAAACATATGATTTGTAATTGCATCTAAACATAACTGACAATCATTTTTAAAAGTGAGGTTCAAAATTTTTTGCTATTAATAGATCAGTCAAGCATCCGTACAATTCAATCAATGAAACAATACAGTTTCTGATCCATCATTCAACCAAAATATTATTGGATTAATTTCCTATTCGTTTGCTGAATAGTAACGCAATCAAGATTTAAGGATACTGGATGTAAATTCATTTAGCCAAAGTTTCAAGCAAGTAGTTTGTTTCCTCATAGTTGTAGAAGAACGATAGTCAGGATATGGACGTCGTAACATCCACGAGGAAGAGGAATGGTTTTATAAATATCCTACGTTTCAGTTATTCTAAGCTATCAGTTTCTAAATTTCTGAAAGATTTTGTCCCAAGTTAAAAATCATAAAACAGCAGATAGAAATAGTGACACTTATTTTGCGTAACGTTTTGGTAACAGATAAACTACTATGTTGTTAAGTAAAAATTGCGTGTCAGCTGATAGATGAAGTTAGCACTATCTAGAGCCACACTGTTATTAATTATAAGGATTTATACTTTATCTCTGTTACACTCTGCAAGTGATGTGTAGTAGGATAATCACGAGGAAGTCGGGCTGTTTACACACAGCGTTAAGCGCGCAGCATTTCCTTGACCGGATTGTACGGAATATCCATTCGCAAGATATTCCGACTGCTTTAAGAATTCATAATGATTTAACTTCTATCAATACTCGTACGTTTTGTTATTATATTACTGTTGACAGTAACATCAAAATTAAAACACCCAGAGCTCGAATAAAATCCGCAGTAGCTTACTTCGGAGAAGTGAAAAGTTAAGTAACGGAAAAGAAGCGATTGCTTTAGTTATTAAAGCGTCAGCATAAATATAACAAGAAACTAAGTCAGTATGCTGTTATAATCTTTTACAGACGTATATATGTATATTTGTATTTGTGAAATATTCTAATTTTTTTATTGTATTTCGCTAAAATATGGGCGTAAAGTGATTTTGCACCATCAACTTGGACATCAATTTTTTTTTCTGAAACACTGTATTTTCAACCTCACCACTTCAGAAGACTCGTTATTTGGTAGATCCTCCGATTTGTTTGAACTTCATTGGCTGGAGATCGCGGCCCACCCATATCACTGTAAACTAATAATTACAAGGATCTTTAACGCTTCGAATAATTAAATTCTGACGGTTCGGCTAAACTGCTATCAAGCTTTTATCAGTCCATCGTTCGCTCGGATTCACAGCAGAATTGACGCGTCTAGATTAAAAGAAATTTGGGTAAATTTTTATTTTCTCAAACACAATAAATGTTCGCATACAATGAATGGAGGAATTTTATAAATAATCTAGACGACAGTCTTAAAAAATCTACGAGTGAGAGCATTACAGCACTTGTTTCTCATTTAAGAATATAGTTGAATATTGGAGTGAAATAAAGTGTATCTTAATGCTTGATAGCAGAGTATCAGGAAAGTGAAACACAGGTTATTTATAGAAGAAAGACTTTCATAATTTCCTGTTTCCGCATAAGAAGGCGGAAATTTTGGTAGGCACTCGCCTTTCTTTCGATCTTTCCTTCCAGTTTACTAAATGAATGGACTATTGGTCATTATTGTATATGAATGCTTTTGTATATCGCCATCAGTGTCGGTTTCAGTACTACCTTCTAGAAGTGTGTCTTCTTTATTTATCAAATGTAATGAGATATAATAATTCCTTTGTTCTAACAGTTATGGGCAGCAGTCTAGGTGATTAATGGTTAAGGCAGATTGAAAGAAATGGCAGTATCATGGGTTCAAACCACTTGGTCTAAATGAATTTTTACTGAATTTACATTGTTCATGTCAGTAGTCAAGGACGATCAGTTATTTGGATCGAACGGTATAGTCACGACTCAAGCGTAATACACAGCAAACAGACTTGCACTAGGCTGCCGAAGTAATTAATAATTCAGATTTCATTTCACCTGAATGTATTATTATAGCATCGTGGTATGTGGAATGAAGAAACATAAAAACAAATATGAAAAGCATAACTGAAGAATCTATCGTTCTTCTACAACTATGAGGAAACAAACTACTTGCTTGAAACTTTGGCTAAATGAATTTACATCCAGTATCCTTAAATCTTGATTGCGTTACTATTCAGCAAACGAATAGGAAATTAATCCAATAATATTTTGGTTGAATGATGGATCAGAAACTGTATTGTTTCATTGATTGAATTGTACGGATGCTTGACTGATCTATTAATTGCAAAAAATTTTGAACCTCACTTTTAAAAATGATTGTCAGTTATGTTTAGATGCAATTACAAATCATATGTTTACATTAATTCATAGCCGAACGAATTGGATGAAGGGTAAAGTTCATCAGTGTCATTAGAAAGTACTCAATTCATATTCACGATCCAGCCATCAAAATGTGGGTTTAAATAGAAAAAACAAAATCCAAAATTGCTCAAAGGAATGTGGAATTGCCCTTTCTCAATGACCGTGGCGGGTTTTTTTTTTTTTTTTTCGTTGCTTAAAAACTAATCTTTTCCGAGCCATTGCAATAATAATGACTTTACTAAAGAATAACAACAAAAACGAATTTGGATTGCTTAATAGATACATGCAGACATGTGTAGCTTTTGATTCTCATTAAGTGTATAATATGTTTTCACTGTCCCAGTTTACAGGCAACACAAGAAAAACACTCATAAAACCACTTTTGCCTGCGGCCTGACTCGAACCGTGGAACCGCGAGACACCGCACTAGCTTCCGGGATCAGCATGGCACCCGCGAATCTGAGCCACTTACAGTAACATTCTTTCTGGATTACCAGAGAGGTAACAACAACTTATAACGAGACTGGCATTATCTTTCCTCCTTCCTCAAATTTCCTGTTTCTTTCTTGCAATTTCAGATTTCGGAAACAAGGTTATCATGTCGTTATATTGAGGATATACATCAATTATATCATTACTGATCACTAGTAGGAGCATCATTTTGTCAAATACGGAACCTCTCATTAGCATGTTATTCGTCAATGATGATTTTTTGTTTTCGTAAGAATAACTACTCACATTTTCAATTCTGGTTTGCTTGCTAATACCAGGAACGTTAGCTACAAAAACCGCACATTAGTTTGATTTAGGTCCTTGTTTATTTTTAAACAGCCATCATTGCCCCAATTATCAATCTCCCGCCTTTGCACTAGAAAAAAATTGGTTAAGTTGAGTGGCACAAATCGTAATGGTTAAATTAAATTTATTGGAAAACTGGCTTTCAGTTCCTACTCACGCATCATGCGTTGACACTTTCTCATTTCAGCCAAACATTAATTTTATGATTCATTTCCACTGTTCCAATTGACCACGAAATATATATAAACTTACTTATATCATATGTATTTTGCAACAAGTGAAAAGGAGATAAAGAATGAAAAAAAAATAACAGCCCCTTTGCTTGAACCGAGAACCAGCACTTTGACAGCCCAGCGCGTTACCACTAGGACACCTGGACACACAGAATCTAGTGCCTCATAAATTATATGACCAAAGAAAAAATATATATATAGATACAACAATCCGTGATTGAATAGTAATCTGTATACAGAATCGAACTGTTGCAAGAGAAGTAATCAGTTAAATGAAAATATTCTAGATGAGACTGGAACATAAATAATATTTCATTTCGCCTATGTGTGCGTCCAGCTATGAGACACTATTTCTGGTATAGGGAAATTGCTACAGCGCTGCGACTACTAGGCAGAACATCGTGGCAACATCGCAGAAAGTAAATATGGCAACGCTTACCAGGAAAAAGTCTTAAGTTTCCTACTTCCTTCGGCAAGGAAGAATACCTTTATAACACGTAAATAATGCACGTAATAATTTAACACGAGCAGCACATTTGGCAAAAGTTTTTGTTGGCTTCAGAATTATCCAACTTACAGCTGGCAATTGAAAATACGGTGGGAATCCATGTTAACTGCATGAGGGCAATACAAAAAGTAACGTCTCCCAAGCATTCATAGATAAAGAATCAAATTAATTTATTTACAGTTTTAGAGGTTGAACAAATATCTATTTTTCTACATCATTACCATTTCGGAACACACGTTGGTCGTTGCTGTAAATGACAATGGTTCGAATCCAAGTTCGGCCATGCATATTTGTGGTTTCCAAGGTTTGCCCAAATCACTCCATATGAATACCGGAATAGGTTCTTTACAAGGGCATGGCCGAAATCCTTGCCACTACTCCTATCCAGCCAATAATCACCTCTATGTCGACGAGGCGTAAAATCATAAGAATTTTTAAATTTATTGAGGAGGTCGCAGCTGGCTTGAAATCGATTAACAATACCTTCTCCCTATCCTTATTTTTTTGTTTATTGCTTTACGTTTCATCGATGTTGAAGTTATTACAGTAGGGAACGGCCATGGCCTTCTATAAGAATCGTCCCAGCATTTGCCTGGAGCCAGAACGTTACCGCTCACACGCCACGCTCGGTCTTCCGGTCTTTAGACATCATCAACCTTACTTTACCGGTAGACTGTGTTTGTTTGAATCCTTGAGACCTAGGCGATTATGGAGTCGATTATGACGGGTGACAAAACTTGAGCGTTCCACTTTATACCGGAGACTAAAGAACAATCACGCGAACGGCGACATCCTCATTCGCCAAATGCTTGTATTTATTTATGTTATTCCAAACAAAGAATAACGCAGGTAATTTCACGCCTTGTTAAGTAATGAGCATTTAGACCCAGTATTTAATAAATCCCAATGCTGTAAAGATCATGAAGTAATAGTGCCAACAACTAACAGCATTGTAGAAAACGGGAAAAACTGCCATTTAAGAACTCCCTGTCTTTAAGCCCGATTCTCAATTAACTTTAATTACTTACACCAGTTATAAAAGAATTTATTTTTGTCTTACGATAATAATCTGGTTGTATATTTTTCAGTGGCAATGGTCGTTTAATTTGTTGCGGTGCTAATATTTAGTTCTGCGCGATTAACTCTCATTTATTTATATAGTGCATAATCATTATCGTCCACTTACATAGAGAGCAATAATTCCTCTTGTAAATTATTTCTTTCTGAAACGCGACGATCGTTCTACTGTGAAATAAATATATTGGAAACATGTGTGTCGTTTGAAAAGGGACAGATGATATGATTTCGGCGCGGCTTGAAACCCGTGTAGATTTTCGTCAGTTCTGCTGCCGCAAATCTTTCATGCTTACGTCGGCTATTAGTTACGAAACATTGGGTAGTTTCGCAGATGTTTATCTTATTTCCTGACGCAGTTAGGAAAGAATCATGGATACCTTATACTAATAAGCAATGTGCAGTTTCGGTACGCTTAAAAATAAAATACAAGTAAAGATAGATTTCTAAATTAAAAAAAAAATAATAATAATAATAAGAACTACTTGGATTTGAACTCGGAACCGCTCGCTCAGCAACCCAGAACGCTAACCATAGGACCACTGCAAGCTCGGTGCTACTTTCCTCGAATAGGCGTATACAACGCAGCGTAGGAAGACTGTTTCATTCAATCAATCTTGGAGAGAGACACTTCCGAAATAATTTCTTGTTTCTGTAGTTTCGTAGTACTAAAAATTCTACCTCATGGAACATGATTATCCCTTGGTTTGTGGACTGACCAGATATATGAGTGAAATATTATCCGAAGGAATTATCAAAATGAGTATAACAATCTTATCGTTATAGTTTTATGCTAATCAACCGTAGTAATATACAGCATTGAGCCTGTTTCCTGCCTCACTTTAATGCAATCCCGTTAATTAGAACTTTTGGCAAACGTTTGAAGATCTGAATTTTGGTAAAGTATTATAGAAATGTAATGGTAGGATGATGAACTGTTCAGCCAATAAGAATCGTCAGTGGGAGGAGCTTAATTCCTACCTGTTGGCCAATTGTTTCCTGCATTGACTTAAGGAAATGAAAAATCTGCAGTATAGATGGCTCTGAATAAAATATCCACCAATGAAATTGCGAGGAGGCGGAGCCAGTATTGCGTTCCTGTTGCCTGGGATGACATTGATGCCAGATTGTGCAAAATAAGAGTGATAGAATTTTTCACCGGCGGCCAGAAATAATGTCAAAGACTGTACGTACAGTAAATCGCATTCTGATTAGTACTTTTTCTCTCGGTTGGGTACAGAAATTTTTAAGACATTGACGAGGCAGGTGTCAGCGGAAAATCAGTCCCTCTAAAAAGTCAAGAATATTTTGATGAACGATTTATGACAATGGATTAAATTCTAGGTTCATCACCTTGCCAACTTTGAAAATAACAGTAATTGCATTGGAAGGTCGCCTTTTTAACCACCCCAAAATAGGCCATGTCTGTTCGTTCTGAAGGGAAAGTGGTGGTAGCTGCTTATTGTGACCCTGCTACTGTACCGCACGAGAGAAGCTGAAACTGTTTCAAGGTTATTTTATGCTAATCTTTGGAGGCAACCACGAGCAACAGTCAAGGAAAAGGAAAAGGCAAGTTGTTAAAAAAGAAGGCGCTGTTTTTATGAAGACAATACTCCAAGTCTCTAGTCTGTCTCTCGTTACTCTGGCTGTAATTCATGAAAGTGCATTTTAGTTTGGCCTCTCAGACATCCATTTATTTCTAAACCTTAGAAAATCTATGTCTGGTGCCAACTTCATAGCATATCACCATGTCATTTTAATCATTACCTCATCTATTTTAAGCAACATTGAAAAACCTTTAATGAGGTCATTAGAGCCTGGAAGGAATGAGGAAGAAGCTCTGTCTTGGAATTTCTAAGGAATCTAGAATGATTTCTATAAATCATGGAAATCTGAAATCTGGGTGATCGAACCCATGCCGAATGGCAGGCCGAACACCTCACACACAAGGCTTGGCAAGATCGTGTCAAGTGCCGGTAAAATTTCCTAGCCCTACTGGTCATTGAGCCCTCAACTTTGTGTTTCCAAATCAAGCACTTACACAATCATCTACTACTTTAATCACAAAATCTCAGTTAGACCCTATTATCAAGAGAAGGATGGAGTAGCATCGTGTGCATAAGAAGGAAGGAAACTATCTTTACTTTTGTAAAATGATTGCTACTGTGTCACATCCTGTTTGTTTACAAACAACACTAATTAAAAATATCAGCATTAAGATTATTTAGGAAGTGAGATTGAGCAACGAGAACCAGGATAGGCCTAACGTTGGTCGATATAATCTCCCCCACACGAAATTGCGTACAGTTTTTCTTAAGAATAACACATTTGATTGGGCAAGTAATTACAAAAGCTGGCAAAATTCGCTTATAACGACCAATGGTATTAGCACCATTTAAGTATTCTTCGTGATTCAAGCGTGCAGCAAATTGGTGTCGACCCTCTGATTAGTTCTTCAGATATCATAAAGATTAAATTAATTGCAATGATTTACACTAATTTTCTGTTTTACGATTTTACATCTATTCTTTGACGATTCTCCACACTTAGAAGTAACTAGCTCGTACCCGCGACTTCGTACGCGTGGATTAAGAATTTTTTTGCCAGAATTGAATATAGAAAGTTGTTGGTAACGAAGGATTAGTCCCAAACAACACCGAGTCGGCATAATATGACAGGAAAGCTATCACTATATCATTCTACCGTCGAACCTGTCTCTTGAAGATAATCAATTTCCAACATATTTCTGTCAACATTCGATAAGGTCTCAAAATTTCGTGACTACAACTGTTAATCATACTGGAAAAAAATTTCCTGTGCCCTTCATACAGATTTTCTTGTCAAATTCCATCAGTATCGATATAGCCATTAGTCGTCAAAACGTAACTAAAAGACAGAGACTTACTTCCGTATTTATAGTATTATTACTGCGGTTCACACATACACTGACTACGAACAACCCCTGAGGGATCATTATAACGTAAAAAAGTGTACACCTACAACATTGCAAGACTACCTACGATTTGCCTCGCATTGCACCCCTAACTTTGTAATATCTACAGTTTAACATTCAATCCGAATAACCTACAGCCCAGGCGTGACTCTTACGATCAAAAACAATTTTTAAAAAACTTATCCGCCACGAAGTCACGACCCAAACATTATTAAGCCAGCGCTTTAGCCACTGAGCTACATGACCGCTACACGGAAAAACAGTAGAGACACCTCCATATGTAACGCGTCTGTCTATCGCCGTTCAGTAGTATTTCGAAATTATGAGATAACATGTGTTATTTATACAGATAATTTTTCAACCAAATGTAGACTATTTTTCTCCTTGTTTCAAAGGATAAGTGTGCAAAGTTTCATCGAGATTGGATGAAAACTGTGGATTTGTATAAAGAAGAAACAAACAAACATACATACATTCATCTTTATATATATATATATAGATTTAGGTTCACGTTCTGGCCGAGAAGGGGTCACATTTGACCAGCCTCCATGACGCTGAGAAATCTGTCATATATCACACAAAATATTCCGTATACAAAATCAGTCACAACACTGGATGTGTGAAAATGAGTTTACGAAATATCTAATTACATTGCTTTTTCAGACCTGTAATAAGTTGGGAATAAAATTGTTTTCAGTAGAGTTAAGTCAGTTTTCACTGTCTGGAGTTTACTGCCAACGCGAAACCTTCTTATGGCGTACGTACTAATGTTCCGTCGCGATATGCACCGCGCTACTGTTACCCGCCAACGAGTCTTCCTGAGGTGCCGGAAGAGCGGAGATTCCTGCCGGGTTGAGTGATCGCTTGATGCCGGCGATCGTCCGCCCAGGAGCCCGAGATGACTATCGGATGCAGGCGGCGGCCACGCTACATTATCATATTAATTGCGGGTATTACGGAGCTTTTGACGTAATACATGGTGGTTATCAGATTGCGGTGTCCCTTGCCGGAGTAATATCAAGCCAAAACATCAAGAGGGACCCGGCGATAGTCTACCCGAAACAAGCCATTACGGAGGTCGACCTCTCCGCTGTGATTCATCGTCGGCGAGGTAGCTATCATCTCCTTGGAGACACGTGAGTGACCTCTCATTATATAACCCGACATTAAATTTGAAAATTCGTTATGGAACATGGGGTTTTCATGAATTATCATAATTACAATAAGGTTAATAGCAAGTGGAAGAAGGTTCTCTGTTACAGGCATTTGTTTACATTATAGCAACAAGAATTTTTCTTCCTAATGCTATGCGGCTTATCGAACACAGTGCTTATTAAGACCACCGTTTAAAAGCATTATTATAACCCTTATAATGAAACCTTTCCCATAACGGAAACTTGATTTGCTAGGACTAGGTTTTGAATACAGAACCTTTTAACTCCTGTAGTCAGTCATAATTAAAGGAAGAAAAAGAAGCAGCAACTTGTGAGTTATAATAAAATTACAGTTGATAAATCTGTACTCTATTATTTGTTGCCAGCTTCAACACTTTAATGATGAGTAATCCGTAATCACGCAGGCCGTGACGGATTGTTTAGCTAACGGGAAAAGTGTGGAGATACAGTACAGTTGCAATTTTATGAAAATGATATTCAGTTATGAAAAAATTGCACCAAACATTGTTTTGCCGTGCACAGAGCTGATGTTAATTTCGGTTTTATGTACCCTCGTAAGTATGGTAGTTTGATATGATACTTAAAAAATATTAGACATTACAGTATTCGTTACTAACCGCGAAATCTAGTGTGGTTATTGTGAAAGTGTGTTTGATGGTATACTTACCATCTTGTACTGGCTGAATGGTGAATGGAAGAAGCTGTGTTGTTGAATGACCACAACCCGTGGTAAATATAGATAAAACCTCCTAACTGCATTGAATTTCGGCTTTGTTCGAACCTGAGACGCCCTGGCAAGTGGATCTGCATGGTTAAAGAGTTTCTCAGCGCTGCTAGAAAACTGATGTTTGAAAATGTTAGCTGAGAAGGAACCCAACACGAGTAAAAATCGTATGTGCTAAATTTAAAAAAAAATAATAATAATAAAAAATTTTTAAAAAAATTCCAACCATTCATTAAGTTGTTTCCTTTTTTTATAAACGATAAATTTTGAAACATCAAACGTTTTGCTTACTGTAAATAAAAATATCTTTCTATGATTATTTATTTTAAAATCATAATCAATTTAAATAATGTAAATTCAAATATAATACTTAAGTTCTCCACAACCTAAACATTTTTCTAATTTTATTTCAAGCTAATACACTGACATGACAAGAATGGTCGCGTAACGCCCAGACAATATATACAGACCACGGCCGAATTCCTTCCCCACAGTCCTTTCCTCCTCTAATTACCTCGGCATCAACGAGGCGTAAAGCCATGCTACGTCGATATCCGCTGATAATTGCGAGATTGCAACAAGCACTACAGCTCGTGAACGAATGGTTCTGTCGATCATATCCCAAATGAGTACCACAGTGCTCACGTCTGGTGATCTAGGTGACAAAATCATGCGCTGGAATTCTCTTCGAAAATATCGCGCACAGTATGTTCCCGCTGACACGGCACAGTAAGATCTTTGAACTCCCATAGTTATTGGGGTACATAGAGGCCATAAGAGGCTTCAATTATCAAAAAACCGCGGAACATATGGAAATTCTGTCACTGAGCTGTAAGATTTTACCAGTGTACTCAATACCACGTAAGCACGCCGCGCCGTACCATTATGTATTCGCCATCAGTTTGTATAATGCCTGACTGAAAATTTGGATATAGGCCTCATGGTGTTTGTTTCACAACCGAATCCGATCATCGACACTTACGAACTGAAAAGGTGATTTTTAAGATTACCCTATCAGTCACTTAGGGAACAACGCCCCTGTTTTCGAATTCAGGTGAATAGTGCGGAGATTAGAGATATTTGCATCAGTATTTTGCGATCAAAGGCAAAGGCAGAACAAATAGATCTCTTGTGCGTCAGTCATTCGCTGCGAAAACAAGATCACGCATTGTGATTTGCCTGTTGTCACGCGTCTTTTGTTTACCGCCATAGGTCGGACATTCAATGTACGTGGCCGGAAATTGCGCTATCCTGTGCGGGAGATAATACCGTCCATCTGGTATTCTTGTTCCACAATGACGTTGTCGATCGTGGAATGCAGAATTTCACTAACACTTCCGAAATGCTATGCCTCATATGTCGTGCCCACAACTGTCCGCGTCCAAACTCGGTTAATTAATAGTAGTCGACCATTGTTACTATCTACAGGTCACATATGAGTGCAAATGTCAGTTTTGACAATCGTCTGCCTTTCTGTACCTATAGACGGTAAACGTGTGTCGGCTTCAAATTTCTATCCTGATATCCCTCTCTTCTAGACACCGATTCTGCAATAAATAATTTAAACAACTTTTGTGCTTGCTATCTGTTGACCTTACCGCAATGTGTTGTAATAAAATACTAGGATACATTATTCGAACGTTGGTACAGACTGGGATTAGGGGTAGCAAAGGTCAAAATTCAACTTTTTGTTTTTTCACTTTTTTTTAATCTTCCGATATTCCCTTCCCAGGTTTTTTAAGCAATCATTGTAAAATCGATTCAGCCATTGATGATCACAAAAATTAGTTACCAAAAAATGCATCCTAGTTCCAGAGGTCTTGTTTTTAGTGGACATGTTGTGCTTACTGCAAACTGTAGACCCGTTCTCTGATGTAATCTAGGAATGGGATTCATGGGAAGACAGGAGGGATGGGAAGAGAGTCATGGGAGTAAACAAGGGGTATATTGGTGATGAGACGTGGAAAGATGTTGGTGGAAGAATTTTAAGAGAGGTGCATAAAAGGTGCACAAGATGGCACTCGATTTCAAGCGTAAGAGTGGTGGAAAATTTTCTTTAGTAGGTAAGAAGGTTAGATATTGGAATAAATTGTCAAGAAAAATTATGAATAATTTGATAAAAGCGCTGAAACAATTCCAAGTTGAAATTCGTGGAGGTCAAAAGTAGGCGGCTACAGAGATGGGGAAAAAAAAATAAAAAATTGCTGTGTAGGAATATCACACCGGAGCATGTGCTCCATCGAAATTAAATTAAATTAAAATTAATCAATTGAACATAATATATTACAAAACAAAACGTATCACAGACAACACAACGTGAGAAATAGGAAAAAAGAGAACATTACGAACATTGCTAACAGACCTTTAATGCTGTAATGTCATCAAATCAAGCATCTGTGCATATTTACTTTCTAATTACTTTTTTCTCTAATTGTGTTTCACGTTGCCGTGAAGGATCAATTCAGCAACTTCCTAAACAAATAGATTATGATATTGTTTCTTTATATCTGGTTGGGAAATGCTAACGTCAAGCACATGTTGCATAATTGTTCGTCTGATATACTTATGAGCTTAAAAGAGAATTAGAAACTCCTTTTGCACTCGAAGTCGAATCCGCTCTCCCTGATTTGGCAAAACATGAAAACACAATGATTTATTTTGATTTTAATAGCGTGCGTCTGTTGCTGAATTTACAGCATGCAATAGAGTACAGGTTATTGCATGTTGGCACCACTACTTCCGTTTGAATACTGCGACGCGTTTGTACGGCGTAGTTGAGGTGGAAGGTCTTGTAGGTTACATGCCAGTGTATTATACGCTTTGTTTTGCGACGGTTATAACAAGCGATTGGTGAAATACGTAATCTCTCAGACTGCGAAAGAGGGCGAATTATTGGAGCTCAGTTAGCGGGAGCGTCTGTGACGAAAACAACTGAACTCTTTAACGTCTCACGTGCGACAGTATCCACGGTAATGATAGCATACACAAAACATGGTAAAACATCGTCGGCGAAGAGGAATATTGGACGAAAACAAAAGTTAACCGACAGATTAAAAAGAATTGTGGGCAGATAACACAAATCTACCGCTGCAAAAGTGACAGCAGAACTCAGCACACACCTGAGTAATACTGTTTCGACAAAAACAGTACGGCGGGAGCTCCACAAAGCTAACATTCATGGAAGGGCTGAAATAGCAAAACCCCTTATAATAGGAACCAACGCGAAGCTGCGAATCAAGTGGTGCCACGATCATAAAAACTAGACACTTGATGATTGGAAGAATGTGGTATGGTCCCATGAATCATCGTTCACATTGTTTCCCACTAACGGCTGGGTTTATATACAGAGAACGCAAAAAAAAAAAAAAAAAAAAAAAAAAAAAAAACCTACGATCCGGACTGCCTGTGTCCTACAGTTGAGCATGGCGGAGGTTCCGTTAGGATTTGGGTGGCTATATCGCGGTATTCAACTGGTCTTCTCATTCACATCACTGGCCGGATGACTACGAATGAATATCTCGACATCCTCAATGATGAAGTTCTTACTATGACTAGCATACTACTGCCAAACACTGTCATCTTCCAAGATAATAATGCGCCCATACACACAGCCAAAAAGATTCTGTCCTGAAAAATATCATCAAACATCTTCCCTGGCCTGCTCAATCGTCAGATCTCAACATAATTGAACCGTTGTGGGGAGTTGCAGAGCAGACAATAAGGAGCAGATTTGCACTTCCAGTATCACTGAAGCAATTGGCAGATGCTTTCGTACAAGAATGGGACAACATTACGTTGAAAACTATTCAGACACTCTACAAATCTATTTCGAGAAGAATTGCAGCTGTTCTGCAAGCAAAAGGTGGCCCAACACCATTTGAGTAAATCAATAGTATGTAAATGTCTGGTGTTCATATTATTTTGTCTAACCCCTGTATCTGAAGAAGTTTTGAGTTGTTGATATGTGCACCAGGTTTATTTTACATGTCTTTTCCTCGATTACATTTTCTTCTCCATATCTATCTAATGTGTCACCATATTTACATCAAAAAGATATCATGAGCTCATCTAGGCTAAAATTAGCATTAAAAAAGATGACGGACACACAAAACGAGATTAATCCCAATTTAATAGACACTAGACATTTTACAGACAACTATTACATCAATCTTCGGCCAAGCTCTCAACGACACATTGGCGAATCAATGAGAAGACAGTCCAAAAAAATTTTTTCTTCTATGGAATTTTTATTTTCAATAAATATTACTTTCTATTCTTGAATAACTCAACCGAACGCCTGCCCTTCTTCAACAAGCTGTTTCAATGGTGTATCTGATCATCACTATGATTTAAACCAAAATCAGTGAAAGCATTTGATGATAGCTTCTAAGTTCTAATTTAGTGACATTCCAGCGTCAAGTCTTGCTGTCTTCCATGAGCATGAACCACAAGCATTTGAAAGGTGAACAACGGAATACATTTTCAAGAAAAAGTTGGAGTATACTACGTCCAAAAAAAAAAAAAAAAAAAAAAAATAGTATTCAACAAAATGCCATTTTAAATATCTTTACCTCCATATCAGGTATTTTTGACGATTTTCTGATTTGTAACTCGTCGGTATTCTGGAACGTAGCGGAAAGTCATTGATCGTCAGACGTGGCGATAAGGGTTCTCACCTCAAATTAATGTTTTTGTAGCAATTTTTTCCGCTGTGGAAGGTTGGGCGAATATTTGAAGAGCTTGTTCGAGCTTGATTTTCCCAGTAAGTACGCAGTTTTTCTCAGAAATTTCTGCTTTTGTTGAAATTCTCACATTCTTTAATTTTACAGTTGTCAAGACCAAAACTTAGTCTAAAAAATTACTGTTCCAGTACTAATAACCCGTTAATACCAATTGAATCGATTATGCTAATAACCTTCTGGACAACTTTTTACTGTACAAAATGGTGGAAAATATTGGAGAGCGTAGACTGATCGTCCAGTTCTTGTTGACTCCCTTTGCACTGCGTGTCTAAAGTTGCAATACCAATCGCTTAACAAGAAAAAATTAACGGGGAGAGTTCAAAAAAATTTCTGTATGTGATGCTATATCAAAAAACACAATCAGTGTGAGAATATTCACCATAATTGAATGAAAATATGATTATATTGCTACTCCATGGTACACTCTGTTTTACAAACATTTCTAAATTTTGATAAATGTGAGGACCTCAACAAAATAAAGGAGTGGTATAATGGCTCAGTAGTTAAGGAGTTTGATCGGAGGTTCGGTGGTTACGGAGATCTAAAGGTTTTCAGTTCGATTTTCGGCTTCCTCTAGCACTTTCAAAGGCTCTTAACACGATCTTCACCTCTAACATAGCTTGGTTTTGTGTGTGTGAAGTACACCACAATGCTTCCGTGGTTAGGATTGAACAGTAAGATGTAGGAACCTTGTACGCGTTAGGGTTACCTGGTTTTGCTAGACGGCTACGACAAAAGCGAATTGCGCAACCAATAAGAAATTTAGTCTACCAAGTCCTAAAGAGACCACACGAAATTATTGGAAAAGAAACAAGAGCGATTGCCTTTCGTGAGTGAAGATTCACTTCTGCTTTTAAGGGCATTAGATCACATTGGTTAGCCTTGATAATTGCTAACAATTATCATATAATTTGCAATGTTAAATCAGTAATGTAACCATGCAAACCTTATATGCTGAAAAGCATTCACCAGCAATCCTCAGTCTGAATTAGAACTATCTTTTTTTTTCGGGCTTTACAGCTAGACAACGTCAATTACACTTATATTATAAATACGAAAGTGTATATGTCTGTTTGTTACGTTTTCGCGACTAAACGACTTAACCGTTCTTGATGAAATTTGAAATGGAATACTATGTATCATTACGAAAGACATAGGCTACTTTATTCGGGATGAATAACATATTTTTTCATGAAATTTTAAAAACTAACTTAGCGGTGACAAGCAGACGGTTGGCGTGTGTGAGTCTCTGTAATGTTATATTGGTCTCTCGCAGCCAGTTTGTGAATGATTTGTTTTAAATATCATGTACAAACACAAATTATTATTAGTACTATTTAAGAGTTTATGATTTTTCATGTAAGTTACAGTTATGTATATGAGTTCTAGTAATCAAATTCTTATAAGTCCACGAGTACCATGTCTCGGGTAAAAGCTGGTACAGGCCTACAGGGAGGGCTCGATTGGAATGCGCAGACCGAGCTCAAATTTCTGGCTCTGCGCATGACGTCACCACAGGAGCACTATGGGTTGTCGGAGCATTTGAGCATACGGGCGCGTGGTGTATTTCGATTGTGATTTTGCTTGTAACTTGGTTTAAATTGTGCTAACATGCCTGGATGTGCTGTCGCGGGCTGTACAACTTACAGCAGAAAAACTAAAGGTACTGGTATCACGTATCATACCTTTCCAAAGGATCTACAGCTCAGGAAAATATGGGTTCAAAAGTGTTATCGTAAGGATGATTTCAGTACATCAACAGCAAATGTGTGTTAGCAGCATTTTGTGCCAGAAGATTATGTTCGTGATTTGCAAGCCGAGTTACTAAATTTACCTCCAAAGAAAATACTTAAACCAGGTTCTGTGCCGAGTATTAATCTTCCTATGATGATGTTTAATGCTCATTGCACGTCTACTGCCATTCAAAGTTCACCAACCAACACCAGTCAAAACCAAAGCAGCAGAACTGATAGATATCAAAGCCAGATATGTGAGGAAAAGAGCTGTTGAAACCCTTGCCGGTGTGTCGCCTAAAAAAAAAAAAAAAAAAAAAAAAAAAAAAAAAAAAATGGACCAATGCACTTCAACCTCAAATATTGATTCTGAAGAAGTTATGTTAGTAAAAAGACGTGTGAAAGAACTTGAAGAGAAAACTGGAAGCTACATGTTTAACTTTGACGATTAAGAACAAATATCTGCGTGAGGAATTGAAAGCGACTTCCCAGAAACAAACAGAGCTCAAGAATAATATCAAGAAATTAGTACACAATGAGGCGACAAAAGTACTGAAAAACATATTTTCGGAAAACCAGATTAAATTTTTAGTATCAGGAAAGAAACATGTTAAGTGGTCCAGTGATGATATTTGCAAAGCAGCGACATTACGTGCTATTTCCAAAAAGTGCTATTTGTTTTTGAGAAATAAGCTTCATTTTCCGCTGCCAGATTTGTCAACTTTGAAACGGAGTATCTCCCGTTCTTTTCGCTGACAGGTGTGCTGCAAGATGTAATACAGCTAATGAAAGCACAGGCATTAACATTTTCCTACGCTGAACGTGTGTGTGTCTTGTCATTTGATGAAATGAATGTGGATAGTAGCATTGTTTACGACCAGAAAGAAGATCGTATTATAGGGCCGCATAGTAATGTACAATTTTCTATAATTCGTGGTATTTTCAGTGGCTGGAAACAGCCCATATACTACGATTTTGACGTTCAGATGACAGCGGCATTGTTAAAATCAATTATTTGCAGTCTTGAATACGCCGGCTACAATGTTGTTGCTGATTTGTCAGTCTTCATTTACAGAAGGACCAGACTGCTCAATTGAATGGTTTCGTTATCGTTATCGCTCACCGAGGAAGAAAATTCGATGCTACAATGGGAACATCTACATCTTTAATGTGTCCGGCTACATCTACATCAAAATCTGGATGGATAGAAGTACTATCACGCGGAAGTCTTATTGTACCATCCGATGACTGGTTAAATAAAGTGTCACAATTTGAACTAATTTTTATGGATGTGAATGGTTGTGATTTTATGTCGAAAGAAAAGAATATTGTTAAAAGAATTTGTGCCAAAATAATAGAAAAATATCCAGAGGTGCCAGTGGAAGTGATAAAACTCTATGTAAGGACAAGAATGTTTATTCGTTTACGTCACATGAATGTAAAACTTAAAATGCAAAAGGCAGCAGCGGCACATAGGAGGAAATCTCGTCAGTTCCTCGCATCGTTCGTTCCAGATGTGGAGAAAAACTAACATAACAAGATATGTGAAACTGTCTATCAAATACTTACAAAATTTCATTGAATTAATTTCTCTGGCATCCGTAAATTGAATAGTTTTGAACAGCAGCACGCTTCGCTCATTTGCCGCTTGTATCCATTGCTTGTGTTTGCTCCTGCAGTGACGTCATTTCAACAGCCAATCGCCGCTCGTTTCGCTTCGGGCCCTACCTTTACTAGAATTACCTTGAGCTGGTATGATTATAGCCAGGAGAGAATGGATTCAAGGAACGGAGAAGAATTTGGCCGTGGCCTTTCGAAGGAACCGTCATCGCATTCGCCTGTAGTGACTGCGGAAAACCGATACGTCTAAATCCATATTCTGCAATTCACAAACATTGTGGGTGGCAGAGGGTGCTAATGGCTGGAAAAATATTTGATCACTCGTCCACCCAAATGGCAGGCCAGAGCGTTGCCAAGCTCGGTGGGCGCTACCTGAAGTGTTGCACGGGTCACGCTGACTGTTTTCTGGTCTGTATTGAGACGTGACTATTGGCATGTCATTGGAATGGCAGATCTGCCGTCCTTTTGTTACCTTTCAGTGAGGTCCAGAAGCGACCACGGTGGTAAAACGGGTCGTAAAGCACTTCGTCTCGCAGACCACCCGCGAGTGCAGTACCTCTCTGGGTGAGAAATGAGGGCGGAGCAGGATTTGTGTGGCTCCATCTTGGGCAGCTTTATGCTTGCTCACCTACAGTCTCATCATATCAGTTTTTACAATTAGACTACAACTGAAGAACCAAAGTTTTTAGCTATCACCAAGGACCACAAATTACAGGATTGTTTATGGTTAAATAATGTAGCAATTGATAGGATCAGAGTTACATCCGAGCTCTTTCTTGAATAAGCAGAAATGAGAAATCGGTACGGACACAAAAGGAATTCCTTACATTTATCAAAGTGAAGAAACTTATTATCAATACAAATCATTTAAGATACATTTTTTGTACTCCGAGTTTTGTTTTATGGATACAGAGAATGAAATTTAGTTGGAAACATTTAAGCCGTGGCTTTCAAAAGAATGTCTGCGTATAAGCAAGCATAGAAAGGTAGAAATTTTTTTCCGCTTAAAAGACCAAAAAATATTGTAGCAAAAGTATCATATTAGGGTTCGGATAATTATGACCAAAGAAATAGAGAAATATGAATGTAATTATGACCTTAAAAATCGGCAAATATGACCTAAAAATAACAAAATATGACCAAACATTTAAATTTATTATACATCATTTGTCTTATCTAGTAGTGTTTCCTTCATGTAGACAGCATAATTTGCTTCCGTGCATTAACTGCACCATATGGAAATTATATTTTGAATCGCTTTGTTGAATTTACTGTAATATCACACAATTTACAGAAAAGAATTCTTTCGTCTGTAGTAAAATACTCCTCTCCAAATTCCTTTGCGTAACTAAACACAATTTCGCACTTTCAGGAAATTTTGCTTTCGGTATGGAGGTACTCACTCATTCACTGCAGATTTAACACTGAGTGAGGATTATTTTCAAAAGCACAATGAGACATTTATTGACACGGCACGACACAGCATGCTGCTGAGGTTAAAAAGTGAGCGGAACATTAACTTTTACATATTGACAATAATTTATGACTTAAATTCTTGACTGGTGAATTCTGACCAATTCAGTTAGAATTAGATTTCTTATTTCCTCCAAAGTATAATGGTAGTACAGTTCTGCAAATTGTTATCTTAATTTCTTCTCATCTATAACTTCTAATGAATCCCCGGTACTTTCGAAAAGTTGCCAAATTTTACCTCAAAATATGACCACAAATATTTTCGTAATATGCCAAAACGAGGAAAATGGCCTGCATATGCGTTTCTTCTTCTTCTTTCGTTTCTCCCTCTTTAGGGTACTAAGAATCAGTCACTTCTTTGCATGCTGTTCCTTCCTTTGCACCCAGTATTTATTCATCCTCTCGGGACTCCTTTTTCCCTCCTCTTCCGAGATGATGGGTTTTGACTTTATTTTAGATTTTTCTTGAAACCTTTTCTTCTCATCTTTAAATCTTATCTGCGCTGTTCTATCAAGTAATGACTTTTCTGTAATTTTTAATTCTCTTAGGTCTTTTCCAATTTCTGTAAACCAATTAGGTTTAGTTATGCGGTTCCGGAAAAAATCAAAAATTTGTTTGGTTAGTCTACCAGAGTTCATTCTGTCCGTAGAAATTTAGTCTCCTTTTGCGCGTAGTACCTGAGAGTTTTTCAATTATTTTTTGTAGAGAGTTTCATTCTTGACGTATACTATTTTATTATCTTGAAATTTTGTTACTACGATTTTTCTTAAAAAATTTCATTCTTTTAATTCCAGTTGTTCTATCTACCCTACGCGATTCATGGTAAGAGTTTCTGCTGCGTACAATGTTTCCGGCTTTAACACTGTTTTGTAATGTTTAATTTTGGACCCCCCAAGAAAGAGATTTCTTGTTGCATATGTTTTTACATCATATTTACTCGTAAATACAATCAGAAACGTTTTATCAGTGTTTAATTCAGCATTACAGCTAAAAAAGGAAGCAGGAATAAATTTGATTTGTCATAAAGATCAGAGACCTAGTTATCATCATTTAATCGCCTACAAGGCTCAGACTGTTATTGATATACTGACATAAAAATGTTCACACCCAAAAGAAGACATCGAAATTAAATTAAAAAGTGGAACAGAAAGCTACGAGAGGAGATCCAGACTTATAGTAACACCATGGCGCCACCAATGATGGTGCTTTGGTAATCAACAACAAAGTCCAAACTTAGACGCAATCCAAGCAATACCATACCTCAGTGTTGGAATCATTCAAATCCATACAATCCTGGATTCATCACAGCTGCCCATGCCACGAAATCGCCGAAGCTTGAATGGAAGACTGCTTAAATAACGTCGAGAAAGCAAGTCTTCTGGCAAATATTGTGTGTGGAAACAGGATCATCAGTGATGCCACTGCACGTTTGCGGATGGCGGCCAAAGACATGGTTGTTGGAGTTCACACCTGTCAGACCCCTTCTGGCCATCGAAACGTTCCCGTCATTTATTTGTTCTTATATGATACAGTTGTTCCCAGCATGGTCGTACTATTTGGTAAGCAGGAACGGTGATGGAACGAATCACCCTGCCTTCCCGAGTCCAACAATCCGCTCTCTAAAGTTGTGAACAACTGAGTCGAAAGTGTCGCCGAGGATTGCAATCTCACTCTACACGAAGGGTTCCTACGGATGTTGACGTTACCAGGATTATAACGCTTCTGGTGGAAGTTATATAAGTGTACTGCAGCCAATCAAAAATAAGTTGAAATGTTAGTCGTGATGACGCTGAGTACCAGATTCTATTTTTCATTTATCATTCATTTAGGCTGCTACAATTTTTATGGCAATTATTGTACTTCTTCAGTGACTATATCACCAATCATTTCCATGCATGAATTTAACAACTTTCATAGTATTTTTATGGCATGAAATGTGTATGTTTCTAATGCAAATTGAGAAACACAATACATGTTAGCAGAAAAATAGACATATTCGTTGAAAACTCTACCTACCCTTTCCATTTTTGGTATCGCTACTTCTCTGCCCGGAGGATCCAACCAACCTTCAGATCGTGGACTACATTATGCTAACGCAGTCTTTCAGATGAGGCCGAGACCAAATGATGCATTGACAGTTGAGCATGAGAATGAATAAGAATCTTAGTAAGTTAAACCACACTAATCACAGACTTTGTCTACATTTTAATTTTTTTTTTTTTTTTTTTAAATTGCGCCTCGTTGACGTCGAGGTCTTTAGATGCGGTAAAGGACTGGAGGCAAGGAACGGGAAGGAATTCGGCAACGGCCTTTTGAAAGAAGCATCCCGGCATTCACCTGGAGTGATTTGGGGAAAGCATGGAAAACTCAAATCTGGTTGCCCGGACGGGGATTCGAACCACCATCCTCCCGAATGCGAGGCCAGAGCGCTAACCGCTCACCCACCACGCTCGGTGTCTACATTTCATTATGACATTGGTACTACTAGGAAATTTTAAATGGAACTAAGAACTGTAGTTACGTTAGCTAAGTATCTGAAATCGCCTCACTTCAAACTCGAAAGCTGTAATATGATAAGCGTGAAAATCATTCTTTTTTCACAAAATTCATTTTTCACTTTTCTTCTACACTTACTCCTATAATCCGCAATTCACGGACTAGAAAGTATTTTTCACTTTAAACTACTCTGTTCTGGGTTCTTATCTATAACGCTGAGAGGTTATAAAAAATTGCATACAACCAATGCAGCACCGTATTTGTGTATTCTCATTTTTCCTCTCATTGCGACCTAACTATGTTTAAGTATTTCCTTGCAACAGTAAATGAAAGTTGTTGCATGCCATTCGAGCCTCGTCCTTGTGCCACATAATTCCAATCCATCCCATGTAAGTCGTGATAAGGCTGTGTAAGTGGTCACAAGTTCTCATTTTAATTAAATATCGATGTCCTTTAACACAGTAAAGTTCTATTTTAAATACATTCTTTTATTTTTTATACTTTTTATCAAGATGCGAATTAACTTTCGTTCAATGTGTATAAGATACTCGTAAGTACCTACCTGGTTTATGAATTTCCTATTTCCTGACAATTTTATTTTTGCAATTTACCGTATTAGAACCATATATTTTATTCTGACGAACATAAACTACCTTATAAAAGAATGACGATGCTGTTAGAGTTTTAACATGGAGCAGGGGAAAGAAACGTTTATCCCACCTGTGACTTTCCTCTTCAATTACCCATTCGGTTTCCGTTGTTAATACAAGAAAATAAATGACATTTAGCGTTGCCTTTCTACTCATTCCAGTAATATAATATGAAGAAAACGCTGATGACTGCATTATATATTGTTCATTAAACGTGCTATAATACAGTAGTCAAGGAGTAAAGTGACTGAAAAAATAAAATTGTAGTTTAAAAAAACTAAAATCACGCTTTCGTAGTAATGTGAACTAAAAGGTTAAAAATAATATTTAAATATAAACATTTTGTTTAACAGTGATAGGACGTCCCACAATTAAGGATAAATTAAGTTTTTTGAATAAGCTTAAAGTATAAAAGTCACTGATTACAAAATTAACTTTAATGTAAAAAAGCATGGGGTGCTATTTCAGCTGTCTTATATTTTTTTGTCGTTTGCTGTTTGTAAAGACAGAGTCATTGTCAAAAGTTATGTAGAGCGCACCCCACGCTTTTTTAACATTAAAGTTAATTTTGTAATCAGTGACTTTATACTTTAAGCTTATTCAAAAAACTTAATTTATCCTTAATTGTGGGACGTCCTATCACTGTTAAACAAAATGTTTATATTTAAATATTATTTTTTAACCTTTTAGTTCACATTACTACGAAAGCGTGATTTTAGTTTTTTAAACTACAATTTTATTTTTAACTTTTTAGTTCAGATAGCTTAAAAAGTATGTTTCTTACTGTTGGCTTTTCTTCGCCAAACTCTCTTTTTCTTTGAGTTGTAGTTTCATTATTAATTATTATTCCCACGAGTAAAATACAATTAAATGGTCAACTCAACAAGAGATCCAATAGCACGGTAAACGAGGAAGGCTACTTTTCTATAATAGTACGAAGTAATATTTCGAATACTTACTATTCAACATCACGTTAAGCGACTTCAGACAGAGAAACCTTTCTGGATAGGAGACAGCAGAAGACGATCGTCTACAGCAACCAAGGCTCGTAAATCACACCCGGGAAACTGGAGAACGATGATGATGATGATGGCTATATTGGGTGGGAAATCTCCGAAGGGTGTGGCCGCCAAATGACGAAGATATCTCGAATCGCACCTGTGCACTAATGTCGCGGCTGCATTTGCCTAACTCAGTAATCCCATCAAGTATAGGATACACTGACAACGTTGTGAGAGGTGAAATTATTGAATTTTTATCGGTTTCTTAATAAGTGTGCAAAATTTAAAACGATTCGGACGTCAGGAAGCGGGTAAACACTGAAATGAAATATTCCATTACATGCAACCATTTTTCTATTGTTACCGTCAGAGTAACGAGAATAGCAGGACGTTGCTAAGAGACTACTGTATTGTCAACGGTTCTTAAAACGTGTGCAAAATTTTTATGTTTTTACTGTCAACGTAATCAGAATATCAAGACATAGCTATGAAATTATTGTATTGTAATCAGTTATCAATACATGAGCAAAATTTCAAACAACTCGGACATCTGGAATTGGGTTAAAATTATATTGCAAAATTCCACGACATTCAACCATTTTTCTGTTGTTACTGTCAAAGTAATGAGCATAAGGATATAGCTATGAAATTATTGTATTGTCACCGGTTCTTAATATGTGTGCCAAATTTCAAACAGCTCGGACATCGGGAAGTGGGTCAAAATGGAGTTGTAAAATTCCGTTACATTCATACATACATACATACATACAAGTCAAGCTAATATAAAGCGTGTAAAAATAAATAAAGTAGATAGTTAATTTATTTTCTTTTTGTTGATACTACAGCCGAGGAGAAATGTGAGATGACGAATAAGTGTACGGAGTCTTGACGTTGCAAAACTGTCAGATGAAAAATGTCTCCTATGATCTAGACATATTTAGAAAACCCATTATGCTAATGATGTTGCTTCCATCTTCTGGAATCCTTTTGATCAAGTAGATGAAGTTGCTACATCCTGTGATGCTCATCATTTTATGAACTCAGAATTACACGCTGGATACCTGAGCACCCAATACCACCGAGCAGTTATGAGCTCGCAGGGACAGCAGCAGCCTGCTGTGCTGTTAGCATGTTATACACGGACGTCTATTTGGCTGCCTACCGATCAGGCAACACAGCAGCGACAACTTTAAATACCCTGAAAGCGTTCTTCAATAGTATTTCGGAGTTGTCTGGTAGCTCAGTGTTTAAGGTGTCTCAATGGAGAGAGGAAGATTCCCGGTTCAAATCCCAATGTCTGCTGGGATATTCAATGGTTGTTTCACTTCTAGCTAAGATTGGCTTTGTACATGAATCACACCAGAACGCTCTCATGGTTTCTATTTGATCTAAATCTGCAGGTTTTCTTTAAACGGAAGAAATAATAAGCTAGATTAGGCACCTACGGCAGATACCGATCATCTTACACTAGAAATTACTTTGTCACCAGCGACATCTTCGTGTATGATTGCTCTTAGTCCAATAAAAGATAACTAAGCAACACTGCTTTCCCAATCTCTGCAGCACGTAAAATCAGAATACTCTCAAAATACAACAAACTCATCAATTTTATCTACAAGCACTTACTCCATAGTGGTAAGACCTTGAAACAAAATTAATTATAATATACTCACAGTGACAATGTCTCGCATCGATCGAATATTCTTCCAAACTGACTGTGGTGCTGTATTTTTTTCCCCCCTTAGTGCTTTTCGTCTCGTCGTAATCGAGGTCATAAGGAACAAGAGAGGATTTGGAACAGGAACTGGAAGCAATTCGTTCATGTTCTTCTGAAGGAACAATTCAAATAATCGCCTGGCGTGATTTAGAAAAATCATGGAAAAAAGACATCTGGATGTCAGGACGTGGATTTGAACCCGCGTCCTTTCAAATACCAGGCCCGACCATTACGACTTACCCACGAGTTTGGTACAGCAGTCACATTTAGTGTGGTTATCTGTTATTACAATGCTTATGTAGACACGCAACGCTGGAATGCAGTGCCACGTGGGACTGGCTCACAGCTGCTAACATTTCATTCTGCATTATTGAGGTTTATTAAAGGAGACCAGTGATAGCAAATTTTACACTTGTAAACCAAGGGAATAATTGGTTTAGAAAATTGATGTAGGATGTATCTCTGGGCTGAAAATATTTCTTGTTGTTTAATGTTTGACGTTCATACAGAAACGCCAATTGAGATTTTGAATATGTTACTATTTTCAGAAGTATTTGGTGTCATATACACAGGAATGAGAGACGTTTATATTGCTCCAAACACCTCATTTGATCATACTTACAGTACAGTGTGGAATTCATATTGTATTTAAATTATGAATTCTTCAGCCTCACATATATGATCAACCATCGTACGCGATAAATATACGATAAACTGAAGATTATAATACATCACAAGTTACAAGCAAAGATACTTGTAATGTAACATTTACAAAAAAAATTAAAATTATATTTGAGATGTCGTAATAATTTCAGATGATACATAGGTGGTAGTGTAGTAGCGAAAGAAAGGCACTTTTGCATTTACAAATTCAAGTGCGCATGCAAACTTTGAAACAACACAGTATTCGCAACACGAAAAGAGCAGTTAGAACCTTTAAATCACAATTATTGCAAATTAGAATTATGTTTATGCTCATGTTGGTACTCTCTGACCTCATTTTGTAAAAAAATAAATAAAAAATAAAAGATTAAAAAAATTACTATCGTTGAACAGGTCAAAATATTTTTTGTGTGTTACAACTCATTCAAAGATAGGTATCTATCTAAATTCGGATACTTGATTAAGACAAAGTATTCTCACTTACAGCGTTTGTACAGTGGGTATATAAGTTTCAATGAAACATTGAATTTTGAACAGACAAGATGCATGTGAGTGGAAAGAGAGTGAACATGTTCTTAGCGTCTAAATAGTTCTTTGTGGAATAATATTATAAATCAGGAATGCCTTCCCTGTTTCGCCCTTCATACCAAATGTACTTGGTACGTGTTTCCATGATTAGACTGTCGTCTTCAGCCGTTGCTGTATTTCACGTGTACCATGTTCACGTCACACACCAGACAAGTATCAACCGCAATAGCCAATCAGACCAACGGATCATCAACTCAGTCATCACAGCGCTAGTCATGTTGCAATATGCTCTCAATCAATTGATTCATCACACAACTCATCACATAAACTTTTCACGGATGGGCACCTCATTTTAGGCCAAATTCGTCCTCGCACGGTAATAACGTACCGACTGTTGATGCTTGTTTGTTGATGTATTTAATACTTGTATACTCCTCTACTTTAAGGCGATACACTCATCCGTACAACCCAAAAATACGGCAATGATGATAGAGATCTATCAAGAAATCAATATTGCAAAAAAAGTAATACAGTGGCTACCAAACACTATTGCCCCTACCACACCATCCAAGATAATAAATATTACCTTGACTATCTTGCTTCATCGAAATTAAAGCCAAAAGGATATTAATCAAAAATCACAGAAGTGTGACAAATATGTCCCTCTTATAACAAATTATGCTTCATTAGTTTTTAAATAAAAATTTCTGTTATTACGAAGGAGATGGATGCATTTCAAAATAACTGTACTAATAAATTAAAATTGAAAAGCCCGTGATAAACATGCATGGCTTTCGCTTAAAATATCTGAAAAAAACATTAGTTTCGATAAATTTTACCAACCATATTAAGCAAGTATGTCAAATCGCTGTACCTAAATTTCATTTTTCTGTTTAATTTAATCTACCAGACCCTAATAATACTCAGAATCATCTGGTGTCAAAATGTTGTATATACTATCATTTGCTAAAATATGTCCAATTAATTCAAATAATCCACTTAAAGTGTTTCATTTATACGTTTCACAATTACTTTAAACTCCATTTCAGATTTTCACACCGATTCACAAACTAATAGCTACGTATTAAATATCAATTAAACATAGCTTAAATGTATGGCTCCCGTACATACACCGAACTATGATCAAAATTCATTATATGAGCACCTAATTATAAAATACTTTAAGTAGTACAATCTTTAAGTGGCGACCTTCTTCCCCAATCACTATACATTAACTTGGTGACACGGAGACTAGCGGCATTTCCTGTCCCTCAAGAGGGTTATTATTATTATTTATAAGCCATTTTCAATTATGAACTGATGGATTTCTAAGTATGTGGCACATTGGTAACCTTTCCACTTACCAAAAGGAACCGATCCTAACGGAGAGACTTAAAGTGTTGCCATCTGATACCGATTCGAGTGACTTGTCTTCTCTAAGATTGATGTGTTTTGTTAGTTTATGAGGCGGATTGAAGAGTGTTAGGTGGCAATATACTCTAAATATAGCAATAGGTACCGTAATAATACAATAGTGATTGAGAAAGCAATCGAAGATATAGCCGTCACAGTGGATAGCTAAAATATAGACGCTGCAGGTGGACAGTTGAAGGAACAATCAGGACTTAAAGGGAATAGTATTTGGTCATAACATCGCAACAGCAGTGCGAGTTCAAGAGGCTGCTTGGCGGCTCACCTAGTATGCCTGTATAACGGTCCTCGTTATTCAAATGTACTAAAATCTCCATTCAGAACGGTTTATCAGTAGTTTAACGGATGTACCATCTAATAAAGCCATTCTGCCAGAATCGTAGGATTGTTACTTCCTTACATCATATTTTTTCATAAATTTTTTTTATTTACAATTAATCTGAAATGATTTTGCGACCCGAAGAAGACAACAGGAAACAAAGTAACTGCAGAACCAACATTCAATAATTCACCGACGCGATTTGTCAGTAGTTCTATACGACTCCTCTGGCAGGAATCCCAAGAATGAAAGGCCAA